>CM077505.1:13581181-13957889 GCA_039654745.1 Houttuynia cordata
GAGATTGTCCGACGAGGAGCGGTTCGATTAGACATGGTGGAAAAGGAAGAGTGAATTGTAATGGATTTTGGTTCCTTGTGTGTGGTCTTAGCTTTGCGTAGGCACATGAACGTGGACATGTTATACACTTGGCTTTGTGGAAGTAATAAATGGATTTCTTTCTTTAGAAGGAATGTCTTAATGCTTTGCTTCAGCCTTCTTGCGTATTCGGTAATCCCCTTTATGGCTTTACGACTTCTCAGTGGTCGGTCGTGCGGTCCATTTGCCCACACCCCTTTGGCTGATAAGACATTTGTTATATAAATTGCAAACAATCCCCAAACTTATAGGCAAAATTCACATTTATCATGTTAAAGGTGCAGGTTAAGGAAATTTTGGGTACGGGCATGGGATATGAAGAAGGATCACAAAGTATACTAGGTGCAAATTATTCTAGTCTTGACTAGGCGCGCTTTAGAGGTTTGAAGAAGCGGTGATCTGGTCTGGAGTATTCATAGTTCATTGTATGCGTGTTCCACATTTTGACATGAAGAAATAATGGATAAAGATTTAGTTTTGTGCAATTTTGCTATAATACATAGGGGTCAAGTGCAATTTACCTTAAAAAATGTGTTATAGCCTGTAGCAGTCCGACTACAATTTCTGTTGAGAGTGCATAATCTAGGCTGCTTTTAGCTGGATTAGTGACCTAATAGCATAGCACGATTAAAGTGGGACGGAAGTAATTCATAAATTCCTTGATATTATCTTGGTGATTGATAAGCTTTTGGTTAGCTTGGGAAAGGATGGGTCCCTTTAACATATTTATCTACATCTACTCCCTCCGATCACTTTTAATCGAAATCGTCACATAATTAGTCAATTTTATTGAGAGGAGGGGTCCATAGTAAAAGCTTAGGCATTTCGAGTGTTCAAGTCACCTTTCATTGTGAAGGCCTCTCGACCTCGACCTCAACCTAGGGTCACTGTCGGGTGGCCATCGTCGCCTCTCTGGCCATCCGACCGGAGAATAATTAGGAAACTATATCCTCTAATTTTTTGTACACTATTTTTGCTATTTGTATTAATTAAAAGTGACCAGAGGGAGTAATAACTAGATGTACCCTAACTTGTGAGCATCGGCATGGGATGACTCCGGCCATCAGTTTTCGATCCAGTAGCATGTGTAAATAATACTCTTCTCACAGACGACGCCCGATCTCAATCCTATGGCTGATTGCTCACATGCCCCTGTGCACACCGACAGATAGAGTGGGAGCATATTAAATTTTTTTATAATACTCCCTCCATCCAAAATTACTTACCTGATTAGAAAACTAAAATGAACTGACTTTAGTTGATTTTGGATTTTTATAATACTCCCTCCATCTAAAATTACTTAGCCCAATTAAAAAACTAAAATTAACTAACTTTAGTTCATTTTGGATTTCTAATGCTGACATGTACTTTCGGTGGGAGGGAGTAATATGTATGTTCATGTTCATAAGTTCAAACGGTAGCGGGGCATAAATCAAAAGACATTTATTTTTACTAAAAATCGCAAGTCATGAAACTGTCACAAAACAGAATCTCCACACTTCGTGCTCCTCTGAAGTTCTAGCGATAAGAACATATTTCTGCCTACTGCATACAGAAACTAAAAAATAGAGAAGGGGAAATAACGGAAAACAGTTTTCTCTTCATCATGCTCCTCTCTTCTGCATCAGATATTAAACCATTGATAAATGTGAAGAAAGATCAGCAGTAGGCCAGTGTTTCAAAGCAGTTGACTCCATCAATCTCCGGCGCAAAACGAATGCTCCTCCGCTGATTAGGCTGTTCAACCTGCCGCTGCGCCATTGAAAAGCTCTTCCTATTCTTCGTCCACTCCACAATACTCTTGACCATTAAGCTCCACTTCCCCTTGCTCTCCATCATGCCCATCTCCTCTCTTAATATGGACGAACTTTGCACCTTGGGAGCAACAGAACCTGAAGTCTCCATTGCAGTTCCACTAAAAGCTGATGGACACGATACTAGCTAAACAGAGATAAGGAGCCTTTTTTATAGAGAGGAGAAGAGTCAATACTAGGGAACTAAGTGGGAACTTGAGCTTGAACCAGGAAAGTCACGTAAACTTTCCCTGTAAGAACTAATTTAGACATAATAATATTCATGAAGGGTAATCGGGCCGCAGCGGAAGCGAATTTTAAGATTTTTATCCGTTTGATGTGGGTTCTCAAAAATTGGGTTTTTCCTACAAACAACAAATATAGCTTAAATATTATCAAATTAGAATCACTAACCTTCGGCCTTTGTGCCTACGAATCACTCCACGGATAAGAATATGTCCGAGAACACCAAATCCTTCACCGATCGAGTGTAGAACGTCGTGAAAAGCTATATTCCCCGAATTAGCTTTTTCACCCAATGAAATCAAGATCACCAAATCTAGAGAGAGCAATGCAATTTCAAACCGAAAGAAGCTTTTCATTCGCATGGAGGGCGTCCCCTCCATTGCCTTTAAAAAGACAGCATTTTCAGTTACAAAAATCATGCCAATTTCAGTTTCCCGAAATTGGCTCAACGTCTCTCCCATAACTGATTTCTAATATGGTGACTCTTATTTGACAATTCCATTTTGGTCGTACCAAAATAGCTAATTCCAAATAAGTGATTTCCGGATCGGTGATGATTACAGTGTCTCTTCCAATTTAGTGTGGACCGGGCCTACGGAAGCCTAACTACTCCACATGCCTACACTTGCACGAGAGAGCCGACTCCTCTCAATCAAGACAAGTAAAATGGGACAAGAACCCATATTTACTTACAATTCAGACATGGAAGAGCTAATTCAGGAAAGTAGTGAAACTGCTGCTTCGTAATGGTATTTAGCCTTCTTTTTCCTTACGTATGGAAAAAAGCCCCATTGCCCCTTTAAACTAGCATCAGTACCTTACCCTGTTCTATTATAAGAAATCACTAATTCTTTTTGCACTACAAACCACCAATTAAGGTGGGGATATATTGATTAAATGCGGTACGGTATGACCAATTACATCATCTCAGAGGACATCATTGAGAAACAAAGGTTGGCAATTAATCCAGAATCAAGAGAAATGGTTGAGTGCAAAGTTATATATCAGATCAGCAGCACGGTTAGCCTCCCAGTAACATTGAGAATGTGAGATAGATGTTTATGAGTAAACGATAGAAGTGTATATAGGATGGACCGTGTGAGGTCAAGGATTCGCCAAGGGACCTGATATTCCTTGAGGATGCAACCAATTAACGTAAGACGTCCCCCTAAATTATAACCTTTTCGAAACCACGTTATACAAAGAAAAATTGATAGTTAAGTTACTTAATGTGATAAAACATAGATTCTTTTTGTTTTTGCTTATTTCTGATGGAGCAAGAAGCTACTAGTCATAGTAGGAAAAATATAAGCTACTTAATGCGATAAAACAGAGACTACTAGTTGCATCAGGACAAAATGTACTTAACCCTCTTACATTTATAAGGCAATCAGAGCCTTTGTCTCCATTGTTGTTGAAGCCAATCGTCTCCTCATATATCTGCATTGGTTCACTTGTCCTAACATCCAAACTCCTTTCTAGGGTGCGTTCGGAAGCTGAAATACTATTTAGAGTCGGGTGAAAATTTTCACACTGATTTGTGAAAGGTGAAATCTATTTGGCAATTGAACATAAATCACACTAATTTGTATTTGGAAAGGAATATTCTTGCAAACAGCTATCGTGTAATCGATTACACAATAGTCATCCTTTCGTGTAATCAATTACACTATAGCTTTTTAATTTGACAAACTTTAACGATGCGTTTCTTACTCATTGCTTATCCATTTTAGCTCATTCTTTTTCATTCTTCCTCATTTTTAGTGCGTTTTCTTATAATGATGATATCATAAATATGTTGAGCCACCGCGTACTATTTATCGTGGATTTTGTGGTATTTTTTTATAGGATATCAAAGTTATAAGGATATCATGATGATCAAAAAGAGCATAAAAATTAAGGAAGAAAAAAAAGCCAAAAATAGACTAAAAATGAGGGAGATATGAATTGTTGAAGTTTGTCCTATTTTAATGGGGGATTACACGATAGCTCATTGTATCATGTGATCGATTCCACAATAGCCTAGTTATCATGTGTTGGAGCTATCGTATAATCGATTGCACTATAACCTTTTAAATGGGACAAACTTCAACTATGCATTTTTTACTCATTTCTGGTCCGTTTTGACCTTTTTTATTTTTAGTGTTCTTTCTTATAATGATTGTCACGCCCTGACCACCGCCCGATCCAAACCAAAAATAGTCCAAAAGTCGAACCGGCACACGGGGGCGACGTTAAGAGAGCGGAAGACATATGCCCCTCCTACGGGCGGTCTCACTAACAGAGTTACGCATAAACAACTTTGAGTAAGAGTAAATAAGAGGAATAAATGTAGAGTCTAACTCAAAGTAGATTGACAAGTCATTAAACCCACAAAATACAAATTTGAGCCAACACACTAGCTCAAATCAAAAGGTTCTACAAGTCTCAACATACCAAATATAACAACTCAAAAAGATAAACTAATCTAAGTCTAAAGCATCCACACCCAATCCTGCTCTCTCTACAATCACTCCTCATATAGAGGATCCTGTCTATCTGCCTGTCGCACCACGCAGCCCCAAAATAAAACAAAGAAAGAGGGGTGAGTATAAAACTCAGTAATGGTTTTGTATAATTGACAATAATCAGATATCAAGGCATCATAACATAGCTAAAAATCCATAATCGATATGATTATTCCATTATCTAGTCATGCATGTATAACACATAAACCTGCATAACCATATCACATTCACATGCTATCATATCGCGCTTCTATCAGATAATCCTGCATAATGATATCTCATTCACATACTTTCATCTTGATCAGGCATTCATATTGATCATTTAAAATTAAACCCTTGCAAGTGCACAAGGCAATTGTACTACGGCGAGTATTAAAGGGTTGTCGAACCTCAGGGACGGATTAATCTTTTACCAAATTCAAGAGAAGAAAGTTGCAGTTTTTTGTTTAATCTAAATAAAGCTATGAACTTTAACTACTAAGCTGAGTTTTAATCAATGTGGAGAAGACCAAGGCTTCGAATCCACCACAATAACTAGTGTATCGTCTCTCTCTTTCTTTTGAATAAAGATTTCTAATTGGCTAGCATATTCCTCTCGGACATACACTTGTCAACTCAAAATATAGTGCTCTCCTCTCGGATGTAACACATAAAATAATTAAAACATGGAATTGTGATCTATCTCTCTCGAGTATAAACCAATGAAATTTTATTGATATATAACACCTCAGTCTACTCACGTTCCTCTCGGATACGCAAGTATTCTTCGGATTGAAACTCACAAGAATTCACTCTTGTCTCTCTCGAGTACAAAGAACAAATCTTTATTGAATTAACGGTGATTACACAATGAAATCCATACACCAACTAGAGTAAAAACATAAGATGAGAGAAAAGAAACTACACAACCAGATTATTGGGCTTCATCTACGCCTTGGAAAGGTGTTTAGCCTCGCATTGGAAGAGAAATTACAATCGTGTTCTTCATGTTCTTCATCTTCTTCTCTCCTTTGCTCTAGCCTCCAATAAAGCTCTAGATTCTCCAAGGGTTGAATATGTGGTGCCCAAAACGTTCTATCTTAAGGCCTATATATAAGAGTGAAGAGAAACCACGAAGTACCCTTCCAAATCCAAGTCGAAATAGGTCTTATTTCGGTTTGCCGCATACGGCGATCGATCGCTCCGTATTGACGATCGTTCGCTATCCGATCGATCGCAATTCCTTCGTTATTTCCCTCCGGTCGATCGCTTTGCCGATCGACGCCGTATGATACCGATCGATCGTAGTTACTATCTTCGACGATTGAAAAATTCCAGTAGATACGATCGATCGTTTTGGGTCCGATCGATCGTTTCCTTTAATACACTGCTTTTACGGCTCTGGCGATCGATCACAATTATATATGATCGATCGTGGTTACTGTTCATGAACTTCAAATGGCTATAACTTTTTGTCCCGAACTCCGAATTGCTCGTAGTTGGTGGCGTTGGAAAGCTGACTTCTTGAACTATGAGACTTGAATCAGTCCAATCTGACATTTGTACATGGAGTTATAATAATTTAACCATTCGAATTACTTTTCTCTTCATTTCTGTGTATTACTCTTGTTTCCTACAAAAACCAAAAACTATATTAAAGTAGTAGAAATTCTAATCAAACACCAGCATAAACATAAGTTTAGGAGATAATAAAATGCATATTTCATGTATAGATCACATATCTCATACATTCTCCTTACATAACCAAAGTAGCCCAGCTTGGCATATTTATGCTTTCACATCTCAAAATTTCACCCTTCCTGTCCAATGTAACCAAAATATGGTACAATCATGCATAACATCGCAATAAGCATATATCATCACAATGATGAATGCCTCCATCAAGGAGTAACACAATCTGCCATAAAGGCGGGACACAATCAAGGCCCGAAGGCGTATCATGGTCCGGTTCCTGCATAGGAACAAGGGGGTGGTCAATCCCAACGTGCTGCTCGCCCTGGACAATCCTGGCCAAGAATGCCCGAATCTCAAATAGAGAAACTAGAGCAAGTGTGTTCGCCCTGGGTAGTCTCCTGCGGTGAGGGAGAGCCCGAATCTCATCCTGAAAAACTAGAACACGTGGTAGCTGGTGCACAAGAGCCTACCACCCGGGTGATTAGTGTCCGGTTTTTGACCTCTCAACTCCGCAAGGCGAGTCCATCCCTCGCCCCCACATATCTCAATCAAACTCAACCCGGGGAGTGAACCTATTCCAGGAGGGAACGAAATCGAAAACATGTCCTTTCAGACCAACCAAGTTTCGATTAACCCATCGATCGATTAATCCGGCATACAATCTCACACATTGCATACAATCGATCAATTCCTTTTAAACAACGATAAAACTTCATCCATGAAGTCCGATACATGATGCATGCTATCATGGTACATCCGTGAGCAATCCTACATGGGTTCCAACACATGGAACGTGCTCCCAATCCATCCCCTCATGCATCAAAATCAAAGCATATATCAACTAGAATATCATGATAAACTCCTAAATATGTGTGTGTTCATGCACATTCTAATCACATGGCAATATGCTTTGGCATAACCTCATAAGATATTAAATGCATTCTTAAATCCTATTTCAAATCGCAATTCTCAATAAAACCATACTTGACATAAAAGAGCACATCTCATAGTTCACAATATCATAACTTTGTCGGAAACATGCTTATTCACAAGGATTTCACCATGATATAATTTCAATATCAACATGTGTCATTATCAACATGTGCAATAATATCACATACCCAACTTAGCTTATTCCATCAATGTAGAGTTGAAGGCTTACTTCTACAAGCATACTCTTTTACCATACAATAAACCATAACATGATCACCTCAATTACTCATAAGCCATATGATCTACACATAAATTATGCATTTTATAAGCCATTTAACCTATGTTTATGTTGGTGTTTGATTACAATTAGGGGTACTTTAATGTAGTTTTTAGTTTTTATAGGAAAACAAGAGTAAGATGCAATAATGGGGTAAAAAGTAACTCTAATATTTGAATCTTTATAACTTCGTGCACAGATATTATATTAGATTGATTCAAAGTTCATATTAAATTTCAAGAAATCAGCTTTCCAATGCCACCGACCACGCTCAATTCGGAGTTCGAAGTAAAAAGTTATACTTATTTGAAAATTGGGCTGTAAATCAAAACCGAGAAAATGATAGCGGGTTATCTCTCCCATTTTCAAAATTTCAAAAACCGAGACTCGATTAACACATCTTGAAAGTTTAATACATGCCTCAAATATTAATAAAAATCCATCAAACATTCCAGAACATATCCACATATCATTCTAAGATGAAACCCTAAGAAATCATAGCAAAAGATTAGCATTTATTAAACCCACCATTAGAGCCCTAAACAAGAACACCCATTCAAGTAAAAACTCTTAAAACAAATCATTCACTACCCAAAACTGAGATTAAAGAACCCATTACCTTGATTTGATGAGAGAAACCTTAAACCACCTTGAATACCTTTCAAACAAAATAATTTTATATTGATACTCTATTAATCATTATTAAGCTTTGCAAAACAAATACTAAACCTTAGATCTAGGGCATTTTAAAAACATAGACATATGATTTTGAAGATTAGGCTTAGTAGATAAGTATAAAACAGTAATTTTTATGCTTTCAAAATGGATTAAAACATTGAATGAATCAAGATTGAGAAATTATTAAATAAATTTTAAAGAAAATAACAAAAATTAGGCTAAATACCTTTAATCCCTTCCTTTTTAAGCAAGGGGAAAGGGCTCCTAATTCTCCCAGCCAAGCCTTTTTCCCAAATTGGGAAAGGGCACAACACTTTTCTTTTATAGAAAAATTTGGGGTAGCCCTAATTAAAGTTTGGGGTAAAAATAAGATTTTTGGCTAAAATTGGATAATTTGGCGATTGTAATCCGAAATTAAGTTCATAAAATTCTGAAAATTCTTGTAATGACTTTCTGTAATGTCTGGGGCATTTTGGTTACAAAAACCTAATTTTTGACGGCGAGGCTCGCCGGGGTCCCGTCAAACCCTAATTTTCAAAAAATTAGTGAAAAATCGGAAAAATTCCCAAAATGCAGGTTTAATCTAAAATCACTTGAAACTCATTATTCTAAAATCATTTTTGATTAAAATCTTTCTAAATTTATTTATTTTCGAAAACAACCTAGTTAAATAGGAAATCACTTAAACCGCATAATTAACCAATGACTAATATTAAAATAAACCGGTTCAAAGGTTAGGGTCCTTACATCCTCCCCCTCTTAGGAATTTTGGTCCCCCAAAATTCGTTAGAGGTTCGCGACAAAAAGATGAGGGTACCTCTTCTTGATCTCGTCTTCCACCTCCCATGTGGCTTCCTCGATCCCGTGATTCCTCCACAACACCTTCACAAGTGGGATCGCCTTACGTCGAAGTACCTTCTCTTTCTGGTCAAGAATTTGAATCGGTACCTCTTCGTAAGAAAGGATCTCCTGGAGTTCCAATGGCTCGAAATCCAAAACATGTCGGATCTGGCTCATACTTCCGAAGATGTGAGACGTGAAATACGTCATGGATGTCAGCCAATCGGGGTGGAAGTGCTACATGATAAGCTATGGCACCAAGCCGCTCCAAGACCTCAAATGGCCCAATAAAATGAGGTGATAATTTCCCCCGTTGTCCAAATCGAACCACGCCACAAGTCGGAGAGACTTAAGGAACACGTGATCGCCAACACTAAACTCCAACTCCCGCCATCTCCTATCGGCATAACTCTTCTGACGGCTTTGAGTTGTCTGCAACCTCTCCTGAATGATGCGTATCTTCTCCACTGACTACTGGATAAGGTCTAGGCCAGTGAGAAGATGCTCCCCAACCTCACTCCAACACAAAGGTGAACGGCAAGGGCGCCTATAAAGCGCCTCAAAGGGCGCCTCCCCAACCTTCACAAAAAACTAATTTTTGAAAAATTAGTGAAAAATCTAAAATTTTCCAAAAATGCAGGTTTGATCTAAAATCACTTGAAACTCATTATTGTGAAATCATTTTTGATTAAAACCTCTCTAAATTTATTTATTTTCGAAAACAACCGAGTTAAATCGGAAATCACTTAAACCGCACAATTAACCAATGACTAATATTAAAATAAATCGGTTCAAAGGTTAGAGTCCTTACAATGATGATATCATAAATATGTTGAGCCACCACATACTATTTATCGTAGATACTATGGTATTTTTTTATAGAATATCAAAGTCATTATGATATTATGATGATCAGAAAGAGCATAAAAATTAATGAAGAACAAAAAAATGGCCGAAAACGTACTAAAAATGAGGGAGATGTAATGGGGGGCTCCCTTGTCTCAACGGTACGGCATCGGAGGCGTTGGGGTGTAGGCAAACACAGGGGTGAGGGGGGCTCTGAACGATCCGAGCAATTGCCCAGGAGGGGGTACAGGCTCCCTCGGCTCAACGGGGTGACGACAACATTGAGGTGTGGGGCTCAACAAGGGGTGCGTTTGTTTACTGATTATCTGAAAAAAATCAGGCTGATTCGGCCTGATTCTTCTGATTGCCGTTTGTTTACTGATTCTACTGATATGAGCTACTGATGGTGATAGGTGAAAAAAATCACCTATTTTCACCTATCAGCTGATAGTGTGTTTGGTTACTGATTTGCTCAATTTTCACTCCTGACGGAGAAAACTGAAAAAAATCAGCAAATCACCCCTGAAAGATGTGATTTTGCTGATTCTCATTCGAATGAGCATCAGCCTGAAAATTTTTTTCTCGTTACCTCCACCATCGCCACCGCCCACGACCGGCACTACCCACCACCCACCACCACTACCACTGCCTACCGCCGCCGCCACCCACCGCACACCACCATCGCCTGCCACCTCCTACTGCCGCTGGCACCGCCCACCGCCCATCGCCGGCCACCGCTGTTGCCACCACCCACTGCCTAATCGCCACCGACCACTACCGCCACCGACCACCACCACCGCCCACCACCATCACCGCCCACCACCGTTGTAGGCCACCGGCCACTGCCCATCGCCGCCGTCGCCGGCCACCGGCCACCAGCCACCACCACCATTGCCGCCATCGCCGGCACCACCCACCACCAATGCCACCGCCCACGGCTGCCACCCGCCGTCCAAAACATATATTTTTCATCGACTTTACCAAACACAAATCACACCTGATTTTTTTTTAGGTTCCCAAACGCAAGTTATCAATCAAGAATTAGACTGATGGTGAAAAACTGAAAATATGATTAATTTTAGGTTTCCAAACAGGTTTTCTACAATCAGAAAAATCACCTACAAATCACCTTGATTATTTTCAGCCTGATTTTTTTTGTCACTTTTCACTATCAGTTTTCAAACGCACCCAAGGTAGGGGGCACGGGCTCTCTCGGCTCAACGGGGCAGCGTCGTGGTGGGGGGCTCCTCGGCTATGGCAGGTGAGCACCGGGGGGACGAACCTCGAGACCTGATTTTTTTGTTGAAGAGTAGTTGTCAGCCTGATTCTCACAAAAGTGAAAATCAGGTTTTCAGGAGTGAAAGGTGAAAATTTTTACCTATCACCGTCATCGACTACTTTCAGCGTTTTCACTAACCAAACATTTTTCAGGCATGATAGCATTTTTTCAGGCCTCAAAGGTGGTTTTTTTCAGCTTCCAAACGGACCTCTAGTTTCTTCTTCCGCTTGTTTTTCTTTTTCTTCTCCATGGCAGTAGTCTCACTTGATGATACTTGGCCATTAGCTTTCCTGCATAGACAAATTGAAAGACATAAGATACCTTTTATGGTAGATATGGGCAAAGAAGCCCTATGAGAATGCTCAAGTAGATGTGTGAGATAACTATGAGAGATATGATTAGGAATGAGTATGTCCGTGAGAACTTAGGGGTGCCACCTTTATTGGAGAAGCTTAGGGAGTGTAGGTTGCATTGGTATGGGCATATGCAAAGAAGACTAATAGATTCTCCAATGAGAAGTTTAGAAGAGATGTATACAAACGATGCCAAAAGAATGAGAGAGACCTAAAAGAACTTGGATGGAATTAATAAGAAAGGATATATATGTCTTTGTTTTCTCTTACAAAAAAGATGCCATAAAATAGGCTAGAATGGAGGCGTAAGATCCATGTCACTGACCCCAAATTGTTAGAAAAATGTGTTATTTGGTTATGATTGACTAATTATGTAACACCCGAGAAATTGGTACGTTCATTTAAACCAAAATTTGACCCTCTTAATGATTGGTTTGGTTATGTTTTTTTATGGGGTTAAAGTTGGTGAGAAAAGCTTTCCAACGCCACCAACTATGGGCGATTTGGAGTTCGGAGTAAAAAGATATGAGAAATTAAATTTTTAATTGTCATAGTTGCGATCAATCGCTAGGACTTACAATCGATCGGCAAATTGAACCGAACGATCTCCTCAAGAAATGATCGATCGTAGTTACTGTGATTTTTGACTGTTTTGTTTTCGGAGCAACCGATCAATCGGAAATATTGGCGATCGATTGGCAGTAACGTGGTAGCTTGCGAAAGGCATGAAACTATCGATCGCCGGTTGCGGTTTTGCGATTTCTAGCCTATTTTGGGGCGGATTTATTTGGGAAAGATGACAAATCCCAACTAGACTTAAATTGCACATCTCTAGATGGATCTTGAGGCCTTCTTATTAGTGGAAAGTGTCCATGATATGGGAAGATTGGTTTAAGAAAAGATTCCCCAAACTCTATATAAACCCTTGTGGAGTTGGTTTGTGCTATTGAAACCCTAGCCTTAGAACGTCCAGAGCCTTATTCTTCTCCTTCCCATGTTCACCCACCTCCTATAAGGCTTCTTTTTGTGGGAGTTTTGCAAGAGCTTGGAGCAAGAGCTTTGGAGGAAGCGGAGGAGACGAGCAACGCGTAAGAAGGCAGAATTTTCGGTGAATTAAGAGTATGATGGTTTTTCCCTTTTCTTTTCTTCATCCTTATGATGTATATGAGTATTCTTATTCAGTACCATGATGTATTGTTATAATTCATGTGAAATTATTTGATTTATGACTCTATGTTCCATTCATCTCATGATATGATCATGTATGCTTTCATGCTAAGTGTCTAGAGGGGATTCACACATAAGGTTGGTTGCTTTATTTATTATTCAGAGTCCAGAAGTTCTAATCTTATATTGTTGACCTTAATCCATGTTGATCTATGTGTCATATTCGAGCGTCTTGTATTAATTGACCTAATTGTGATGTATTAACATCTAAGATTGTAATATATGCTATGTAATGTGATAAAATGGTGTACTTTGGTAATTCCAGACAATCTTAGGGTCTGTAATTAGTCTAGGAGGAGAGTATTATTGTATGTTAATGATATGCTATCACTTCTAATGTGCTATTAAGTGAAGATAATCAAGTTTAATTAAGAATCTTAATCTCGGCCATAACTGTTTTTGTGCTGACAGTCGGTAGTAAATAAATCATAACTAATTCAATGAAAATCAGAAAAATATAAAATCAGTGGATTAGTGGATTTAGAAACTAGACACGTATTATCAGTAAAAATTTTAGAGAGTCTTACTGTACAGAGTCAGGTAGCCGTCGGAAGAGGACGGTAGTGCAGAAGACAGTGAGTCGAATATGAGAGAAAATACTAAATATCGAAATAACATTATGTAATATTGTATGAGAATAATTAATGTGTCAACATCAGTATTTGAACTATATGTCTATGGAATATCACGGTAAGGTTGGATTAGAATTAATCTAATTAAGAGGGATAATCCTTTGATCAAGAGAATCATAACCATCTATTTTAAAGCATTGATGTCGGTTTGTGATTCCACTTGGAATTTAAATCATCTAAGACTCTTTGGTATTCTTGTCTCTGATATTTGTATTATAAGTTCTAATATCTATGAAGAATTCATATCTAGGGCTAAGTATGAAGGTAAGCATTGATTGTATTAGTATTCCTATGATGAGTCGTCACTATCCCAGGTGTTGAGTTCCTTGTTATTCCAAAAAGAGAGTTACATGTCTTGAGAAGCTTTGTTGTTCTAATCTACTCCAGTAAGTGAGTCATATGTGGTTCAAGACTTTGATGTTCTATTTGTACTCTATGAGTGAGTCATTATGATAAGTGTTACTCTATTATCAGAAAGTTGAAACCCATGCGATTGGTTGTATCATTGTCCGGTTTGACATTGACCTATTTCTCCACTACTTGTTCGGTAGAATCATAGTATGCTCATGAGCATTGCTAGGTTCAGCTTGACCTCCAATATTTATGGAATTTTGATTCCTTATTGCCCGAAGGGAGGCAAATACGTACAGTTAGGCTGTATGACATTACGGAAGGTTTGCAGTCTCCGCTCATTGTGCCCGTAAGGCCAAACGGGGCCAGCATGCCTAGACGCGTGGCATGGTTCCGAAGGGAGAACCTCTAGGATGTTCTGGTAAGTATCCACATAGTTGGTAAATTCAGCGAGCAGAAATTATAACTCCTTGCACTATGGATACCTGGAGCCTTTGGTATTTTGACCATTCTCTCCTTACACCGGTATTTGTTTGGAGTTGTATAATGTATCATCCTTGTTCTATACTTGAGAGCCAGGAATCCTTTTGTGTTGACTGACCTTTCTTTTCAGGTGTATAGATGTCACGCCCCAACTTTCCTGACCTCGATCGGAGTGCGGAAGCCTTTAAGTAAACTAAATAAAAGCCGAGATAGGAACCTTGGGACGCGACCGAATACTCGATCACTCAGGTCAATTACATCGTTACAAAAGAACGTGTAATCGACATCACCAGGAACTCATAACGAAACTTAGAAATTGAGAACTAAAAACTTCTTCATCAAATTTTAAATAACATTGTCAATGTAGCAAATGGATCCTACTGAGATTATTACAGCAGATTAAATAAAAACTATCAAATAAAGCAAACATCGAATTCAGGCACACACTGGCCAACACTAAAGAAGTTCTAACAAAATGCAATAGAGTAAATAAAGTAATTTTTCAAGACATCTCCCACGCATCTGCTACGCCTTTCTGAACTGCAAAATCCTGACTTACTGATCTTTGAGGCCTGCATCAGAGGATGCGTGAGTATTTCGTAGAAATACCCAATAGGATGTAAAAACCCACCAGGAAGATAAAATAGGTTATGAAGAATAGATCACTCAGATAAATAGGAATAAACACTCTCTGAAAGACCACTCATAGGTTTATGTTGCATGAATAGCAAGGTCAAATACTAACAGTTCCAATGGAAAAGTATAGGAAAGAATAATCTCAATATGACTCCAAACAAATATCGGTGTAAGGAGAGAATGGTCAAGACACTCAAGGCTCCAGGCATCTATGGTGCAAGGAGTTACAATTTCTGCTCACTGAATTTACCGATCTCGAAAGGTAAAATATACCAGAACATCCTAGAGGTTCTCTTTTTGGAACCCGGCCACGCGTCTAGGCATGCTAGCCCCATCTGTGCTTACGGGCACAATGAGCGGAGACTGAAGACCTTCCGTAATGTCAACCAGTCTAAGACGTACGTATTTGCCTTCTTTCGGGCAACAGGGAAACCATGTTCCATAAATACCGGAGGTCACTCATGACCTAGCAATGGCTCGTGAGCATACTATGATTCCACCTTTTAATAAGTGGAGAAATAGGTCAATGTCAAACTGGACAATGATTCAACAATAACAGAGGTCTCAACTTTCTGAGAATAGGGTAACTCTTACCGCAATGACTCCCTCATAGAGTATGAAACAGATAATCAAGGTTTCTCAACAATATATGGCTCTCTTTCAAGGAGTAACAAGAAGATTCACATATCTCGCATAATGAAGAGAATAATGAAAACTCACAATGTGAGGAATAATGAATTTCACTCTTGGAATACACGTCATGCATCATGTCTTACCTTTGATAGGGATATCTCTAAGTATGGAACTGTGTTACTCAAAATACCTTTCTAAGAAAGTTTGATCTCCAATTGGATACTCAAACCGACACCACGATGAACCATAGAAACAAGACCAAATTGACTCTTGTGCATGCTGACTCGTCCCAATGTCTTACCCTTTTAAACTTCTTCACTTATTACAGTGATTCATAAGTAATTTTATCATACTATATTAATATTATTTTAATCAGATTATGTCATATTATGAGTAATAATACATATTAGTGCTTTAAAACCCAAATTCCAGTAAACTGTCTTATACTGTACAGCCCAATTACGACTGACCCCACCGTCAACACAGAAGGACTCTGACTCTGAAATTTTAACAGCAGATAACTCTATGAGTCTAGTTTTTAACCCCACTGACAGCATATTTTTATAATTTTTGTACATTTAATTATGATTTTTATACTGAGCACTGTCGGCGCAGAAACAGTTCTGGCCGAGAGCACATTACTTACTTATAATAGGTAATCACGTACTAATACTCATTAACCATGATAATATAACATTAATACCCTTAATTAATCTCCTCCTAGAGTAATTCTAGACTCTGGTATGTTCTGGAACTTAATGATTACAATGATTCTAATTAATACTAATACCTCAAACTAGATTCAAGGCATCAACCATGATCTAATTAAGCTTTTAACATTATTAATACATCCCTTAATCATATTGGACTATTAACTTATGACATAACAGAATAAAGAAGATAACTTTCATGACCATCCACGTTCAAGAGATATGACCTATAGATATTCCCATCAAAAGTAGGCATATGTGCATCAACATGAAGCATTAAACAAGGTATGACATTATGAGCACTCTTATTCATCAAACAACAAGAAATCTCTCATGAATCAAACATTAGGCACTCTTATCTCTGAGATAATATGAATAGGATCATAAATTAATCACAATATGAAAGGACCAAAGAAGTGCAAACCGAATTGGTTAGGAAAAACCATCCTACCACTTAGATGTATGCGAAATACACCTCCACGCGTAGCTCGTCCTTTCTTCTTCGCAACGACGCCTCCACTCCTTCGATCGCACGAGAAAAGAGGTTGAGGGAAGAGGTAGAAGGTTGCTGGAATTGGTGGCAATGAAAGGGAGAAGAGCTAGGGCTTTGCACAAGGCGTCCAAAGCTTTTGGCGTGAAGCATATGGGCGTCCTCCTCCTTGGCTTTTATAGCCAAAGCCTCCTCCAACTAGGATATCTCCTAATTAGATCCTTCCTAATCCCAAATCCCAATTAACCAATTAAAAGGTCTCCCTCATTAGTAAGGGACGTTCAGCCATGTTAATCCATTGGGTTTTCTTCATTTAATTAGGATTTCAAATCTCTAATAAGATTCGTTCACTATCTTAATCCTAATTACAGCACACTGTCATACGCATAACAGTCCACTTCCGACTCTTCCCACGGTCAATCCATTTGGACTTAGACTCTGAAATTTTTATTGGAGTTAGACATATGAGTCTAGTTTCTAACCACATTAATTTTATATTTTGCCGGTTTTTCTGAATTAGTTATGATTTATTTACTATATACTGTTGATACAGAAATAGTACTGGCCGAACTTACAATCTTAATCATACTTTACATATCTTGTTTCAAACTAGGAAACTACCATATCTAAGCCAACCAACTAGACGTCCCCTTCCTATTGGTTGATTAAAAGTGAAATATTTATCTCTTTTTAATTAAGATTTATCTTCCCTAATTATCTCAACCGAACTGATACTTCCCGATTCTCCGTGATACTTACCATATTTACCGCTATTAGGTCAAATCGTAGATTTTGCTCCAAGATTCACTCTAATCCTCTAAAGATCTCCTTGTGGCTAGTTACCCACGTTCACATGACTCCCTGGGCCTGTGCCACACGGCCCTGCGCCCAGGTCTGTGCGTCTAAAGCTAAAGTCCTGCGCACACATGACTCTGGTGTCCCGCGGTTGTACTACTCGTTATACTATCTCGTGTAGACCACGGACCACGTATAAAACCAAAATTAACTGATTAATTATGAAATTCAAATGGGTCTCGTCCACTTGAACACATGCCCTGGCGCCTGGCTCCACTCCTGGCATCAGGTGTTCTCAGACCCTGGCGCCAGGCTGGTCTCAGCGCCAGGTTGTGCCCAGCGCCAGGACCAACCCTTGAGTCCTGGTTTTCTACTACTAATAGTCATGTGATTAACAAATCGTACCACATCATAAACATCAAAGCACATTGCACAACCAGAAATCAAATCAGGCAACGAACTTTCCTATTTTAGAACAGTTTCCTAAAACAGAAACCTTTAGTTAACGTACCAATTTTTCGGGTGTTACAATAGACCTTTAGTTCAGTTCAGATGTTGTTGAATATCCATAATCCTTTATTGTCTTTATATTATTTTGATTCTTTATCAGTGGGATTTTACATCCTACTGAGTGTTTCTATGAAATACTCATGCATCCACTAATGTAGGCGCGAAAGAAAATTGAGATCAAGAAGTTGTAGTATTTGATAGGCAATTACATGAGCTGTGAAGAGTTTTGGAGCTTATTTAGTTATTTGTTTTACTTTTAATTAATATTTATGACATTATTGGCAACTGTGTGTCATAGACTTATATGTTCATTCTATTTAAGTTTTTATTGAAGATTTATTACTGGATTATTATTAAGTAAATTCATGTCAAATTATTTAATGATGTCTGTTATTGTATTACACTGATTGTGGGCATAACCGATTACACATCCTTTTGAGATGATTGTAATTGGTGGTGAAATCGACTATTCGGTCGCTTGCCCGGGATCTCTACCTCGAAATGTATCTCTATTGATTGGCTTCCGCACTCCAATCGAGGTATGAAATTTTGGGACATGACAAATTATGTTAAGGAGGGGTAAAGTGAAACACATGTTTCAGTCCCTTCACAAATAAGTCAGAAAAGAACATACTTTTCAGTCCCTTTTTGAAGATACGTCAGCAAAGCGAAAGATGATCATATAGAGATCTTGTCAGTTTCCAAACAAACAGGGAATGCACTATAAGCAGATCTAATCTGTACAAATACTCTACAAATTTACTGTCAACCTTTATGTTGGATTATTACTTTTCTTATGTTTTCTTTTTAACTATCATTATTCTACATTTTTCTCCTATAATTCTCATTAAAATTTTAGTGTTTCTTTCATTTGCAGGACCACAAAATTGCGTTGTAGCGACGGAAAAATTTGTCATTAAAGACATCAAATGTCTAACGACAGTTTTTTCGATGGATTTTTCCATCGTGATAGATGGTTCCACTATGGATTTTTATTTTTTACAACGTTTTTATTTGTTAGTGACGGTTTTTGTCCGCCGCTAATGGATTTTAAAATTAAAAAAAATGCAATACGTTACCAACTATTGTTTTTCATTTGTATTATCCAGATTTTCTATGTAATCAGAACAAATATTTTCTTGCTAAAAAGTTCAATTCCTCATAATTGACCCAATATAATACAAATTTCAAAATGTTTAGCTTTTTTCAAAATAATACCTCAAAACCATTTACCAAGAACTTCAACTTTTTTCATCACAAATAAATCTCTTATCCTTCATCAGCTTTGCTTACCAGGTCTTCTGCTATTATATCAATCTTCTCCGTATTGCTACTGTTCATTAATTGCATTCCAATAGTTGTTTTTCTCTCTCAAACTTTGGTTCTCCTAATTCCATCATGATATCAAGAGAACTTCTAGTTCATATCCACCCGCATCAATCAGCACCTTATCAATTGTCTGCAAGGTTGTCTATTGCAATTGCTAAGGGTATTTCTGTCTGCATTGCCACATGATAATGATTTCCGCAACAATAAAATTTTTGGTTGATTCAAGGTGCATGTGACAGAAAAAAAATGCCTTTCTGGCATTTAGAAATCAGCAAATAGCAACTAGACAGTTATGTAATTGATCATTCTCAGCATCCACTCAATTGTACGCACAGAAATCATTTCAACAGACGAAGTACAGCCCAAACCGAACACTGGGTTAATTGTAGATTGTTCGGATTTCATTGCCCTCTCTTTAGCATAACACGATTAAATAGGTAAAAATAAAGGTACCTGCCATTATCACCCTCCTAATCACTAAAATCGCCCTCTGAATAAAAGCCAGTCAGGTGCACACTATCCGTCCCCAGAACGGAGAACTCGACGTCTTCATCCTCCTAAAATTCTCGAACTTTTCAAGCACCAGAGTACACAAGAAAACCGGGTTTTCACGCTCGACTTTGCATTGGACAAATGTCCTGAATGAGTTCCTAGTGTCCAGTGTCGACTACAACAACACATTATTGATTTCTCACTACCAACTCAATTACAATCAAACATTCACATGCAACGAAAAAAGACAATTAATTACATGACTAGATAAATAATAGATCTGCGAAAGATGGAGCAATTCGATTCCTGAAAAAAGGATACTCATAATTAGAAAAAATGATTGAAAACGATTGATGAAATGGTATACAAAAGAGAAGCTGTGATGAGTGGAGGAACTACCCAAGGAATTCCGTATTGGATTTCGGTAAAATATCAGTCGACCTAGGAAATAAAATTTCTGAGATATATTGGAGATATTTGTAAAAAAATATCGGTAGTTGAAAATTAAGTTTTACTATATATTTTCACAATTTAACTTCTAAAATGAGTTATACTAATTTAGATAAAGTATGGATTTCAAAATATGCATAAAAATGCATATTATGATGGAAAACAATGGAAAAGTTATTTTTTCTCTTTTTAAAAAAAAAATACCTTTTTTTAATATTTTTTTAAAATAATGAAATTTCGCCGATATTGTAAAAAATCTTAAAAAACGATATATAGTGATTTTGATTTATCGGGTGGGGCCCAAAATTGATATATCGGTGAAATTTCGCCGATATGGAATTCCTTAACCGCACAACCAGCTCGAGTTCTTGGGCCTGTCTAACCAAAGTTGATATGGGGGAGGAGGGGGCACGGTGAACCGCCTTACTATAAAGAAGAAAAAAACCAAAACATTATCATAGTCCACAGAAGATCCATATATATACATGGGAAAAGTACTCCCTCCGGTCACGTTTAATAAATACAATTTTCTTCAAATAAACAATTTTTAGTTCAGTTGAAGAAAACGTGAAGGAGGGAATAGAAATTACATGATATTGTTGTTCCAAACCAACGGTAGGTAGTTGAGTTCGTTGGCTCACCCTGTTGAGCAAGAGATGTCGGCCCGGCAACCTACCATAACTACGTGTGTTTAGAAGTTACATCTTGTCACATGAACATCATGACCTAAAATGTATCCAGATGAAGTAGCAAAAGATTGCTCTGGTGATCCTTCTCAAATACCCCATAAAAGACTCATTCACCCAAATTCGCTGCAACGCGAAAGCCACATGTTCTACTTACAAGTATTTTAGTTAAAAAAGAGTTTTTTCCATATTACCTGGCGCCAAAGTTCATATTCCCATATTACCAAGTTTTTCCCGTGAAATCTCATATGACCCGGAATCTGGACTTGATGTACCCAAAATGCCCTTTCTTCTATTTTTTCGTGTTAACACTGTGCGAAGAGGCGTGTTATGTACAACACGAAAAGAGGGTGAAGTTCTCCGGCGATTTACATCGGCGACGTCACCGGCGACCGGCGAGTTGGAGCGGCGATTCAACCGGCGGAATACACGGACGAGTTCGAGCCTATTCGTGTCCCCCATCTCGATATCGTGCTGCCCCCCTGCTGGATTTCGACGACACGACTGAGGGAGAGTGGACAAAGGCGGCGATTTGAAGCGCATCCGTCGGGATTTCTGATCTTCAACCTTCAGAAGACCCCCGCGGCTCCCTCCGCCTGCATGCAACAGGCGGATTGACCGGATTGAGCTTCGGTTGACGGCGAGGAAGACTGTGAAAGGCACCTGCGAGGAAATACACACATACAGACGACTAAACTGCGGTAAGTTACAACTATCCTTACTGATTTTAGTTTCATAAGGTCCGACATTTGAATTTTTAATTTTTACTATGAACTATAAAGTCGTGTCTATAGTAGACACGACTGTGTATTTAGTCGTGTCCGCGACGACACGACTTTTATATTTTCGTGTTGCACCGAGGACACTTTTCTAGTGACCACTATACCTCACTCCTTGCAGATGGATAAAAAAAGAGATGAGTCTATGGAGGAAATATCATCGGAAGAGGAGGAGGATCATGATTTTGTCTTCGCACCTCGGCAGCGAAATCAGAGGGGCAGGAAAAGGAAGGCTCCGATGGACCGACCAGTGAAGAGAACATATAATGCGCGACCGGCGCTGAAGACGTGTTGTCAACTGGGAGCGATGAAAAAGTGTGCGGCCCTCCTACAGCGTCACCAAATATGTGCCCAGGTGATCAAAGAGGCTGGTTTCGCTGTCATTTTTGAAGGTGAGGACGTTGTTGTATCTCGGAACCTCCTCGACCATTTGGTCAGGTACTGGGATGAGTCGGCGAAGGTCTTCAATATCAAGGGTAGGAGGCTACATTTCACAGAGGAAGATGTTGCCCTTATCACCGGATTGCCCGCAAAGGGCGACAGAGTTGAGGTCCTCCCCTCCTTGACACGCCGACCGGAAGGTCAATTCTTCAGAAAGTACTTCGCCGCGAGGAGAGCAGACATTCCACACATTGAGGAAATGATAGACAAGCTTAGCACGGGCGAACTGAAGATGGAAGAGGAGGACATTGCGAGGATGATCATCTGCCTCCTCTTCTGCACGGTGTTGTTTCCACACAGCACTAGAGCGGTTCATCCCTCTTTGTACCGTTACATTGACGACCTCCCAAGATTGAGGTCATACAATTGGGCTGGGGCTATACATAAAATGTTGGTTTCTGGTATAACCCATACCAGCCGCCTAGTGGGAGCGAGATCGCAAGGAGAGTGCCTGGGCGGTGGATGCCTAAATGGCGCCGCATATGTCCTTCAGGTATGTAGCAATCATAGTCTTCCATCGGGAAAAAGTCTTATACAATACCACTATATATATAGTCGTGTATGATAGAACACGACTATATTTATAGTCGTCTATTATAGAACACGACTACGTATATAGTCGTGTTCTTGACGACACGACCATAGTTCAATTCGTGTTGAACTTATAGCCGACTAAGGCAACCGCGCATTGTTATAATGTTTTCATCTGTTTAATATGCAGATTTGGTTTTTCGAGCACACGACAATCTTCCATCCTGTCATGGGCCCTACCAGCCCACGGGCGAAAAGATGGCCAGGAAGTGGGGCCCTCATTACAGAGGTGAAGAAAGGTGCACAGAAGAAGCACCGCATGGCCGACTATTGGACGGGAGTGTTCCACAATCTTCAAATAGGGGAGGAACTCGTTGACGTAATCAGCCCCATGGCCGGAGAGGCATATCTCCTTGCTTCGTCAACCTCAGGGCCCCATCCTCCACGACGGCAGAGGCCGGAAATGAAGAGGACTCCCAACCAACCTGCGTCCACTTCCTCGAGGACGGCTGCCCAGTCGACTGCAACTGCAATGGGCAGATTGGAGGGTGCCCTTCAGGGCATACAATCACTAATAGAGATAGCTCTGTCTTCCTATGAGGAGATGGGAAGGAGAGTCGGACCTCTGCGAGAGATTCTCCACTCTATGAAGTCCTCTGCCGCCTCAGCGTCAATGCTGTTAGAAGGTCAGATCATTGAGCATCCGAAGGAGGAGATGACTGACGAGCCGACGAAGGAGCCGAAGAAGCGCCCCGAAATGGAGCGAAAGAAGTCATCGGTGCATCAGATGGAGCCGAAGAAGCGGCCCCAAATGAGGCCACAATCGTCATCGGTGCATCAGATGGACCCAAAGAAGCGGCCCCTTGAAAAGGAGCATAAGAAGAACACTCCTATCGGTATGCTGACAAAGGAGCTGGCAAGGAAGTCACATCTGGATTCGACGAAATGGGGTAAAGGTAAGTTGTAGACGATGAATTATTTTTTCGTGGGTTATTATACACGACTACTATATTTGTCGTGTTTAATTGTACACGACTATGTGGTTTATCGTGTTGCATGCAACACGACTATGTTTTTTATCGTACTGCTACTACTGACATGAAGAAGTAAAATGTCATTTTAGCTCCCATCAAACGCGCGGATGAGGAAGACAAGATGGAATGGGCTGCAAAGAGATCCTCTGCCAAGATGTTTTTGAAGAAGCTCCAACCAGAATTCAAGGAAGATATGGAGCGTGCAGAAGTCGAGTCCCGTCCGAGGTACAGCCGGGACATATTCCCCCCTGGTGTAGTGATAAGGAAGCGAATGAGGACTGTCGGTTCGACGGAATTGCAGAGGATTAGAGAAGAGGACCATATACGGAGAATGGCGGAGGAGCAGGAACGAAGGAATAGGTCCACTCAGCCGAAAGCCGACTCCGAACAAACCATATCCGATACAGAAGCGACCTCTATCATCGATGAGGTCATCTCTTCCATACGGCAGTCGGATATCGAAACCGTCAAGGAGGAGGTGAAGGAGGATGTGAAGGGCGGGGACGTCGTAGAGGAGGAGGTGAAGGCGGATGTTCTGGAGAAGGAGACGAAGGAGGAGGAGGGGAAGGAGGAGGAGCCGAAGGAGGAGGAGGGGAAGGAGGAGGAGGTGCAGGCGGACGAAGAGGCGATGGCGGAGGAGAAGACGGAGGAGGTGAAGGAAGAGGAGGCTGAGGAGGAGAAGGCGAGGGAGGAGGAGGAGGTCGCGGAGGGCACTGGCTTAACCGCATCACAGCCGGTTGACGTCGATGTCCTCCTAACCCCTCAGAAGTCTAAGTCTGTAATTGCTCTCCCCGACAACTATGCCGATTCGGAGTTATGCTTCGACATGGGGGTATTGTTAGAGCGGGATAGAGTGGCAATAGATGGATGGATCGCCAATCCGAGGAAGGCTTATCCAATCCCAACGCTATGTGATGACGACTATTTATCCCTCCTACAAACAACAGAAATAAACACCAATGTAAGTAAACCTATGCTCCTCATATCTTTTTGTAGACGTAAAGTGGGTATTCGAAGACACGACTTTGCGCGTAGTCGTGTCTATGAAATACACGACTATACGCATAGTCGTGTCTATCGAGGACACGACTAGCATGAAAATCGTATATATAGAATAATCGACTTTTAATTGGAAGTTGTATGTTGCCTTACCGAAGTGTAATGACTCCTGTGGATGTTTTCCATAGGTTATAGATGCGTTTTTAAGTTTGTTGAGCCAGCGCAATGAGAGAAACCCGATGAAATATCCGTGGGCATTTTTTGGTTGCCACGCATTCAAAGAGATATTCGACAACGTAAGTGTTCCCTGCATAAGGAGTGATGAGTAATTAAGTATGATATTACGAGCATTGTTGTCTAAATCTCTTTCGCTTTCGCAGGAGCACCAGGAAGGGGGAAATAATGCCAAATTGGTTAAAAAGCTCGGGAGGATGCTGGACGGCTTGAACAGGAACATGTTCTACGCATTTTTCCCAATCCGCACCGGCTCCCACTTCTGCCTCGTGTATGTCCATTTCCCGCACTGTGTATGGCGCTTCTACAACCCGCTGTCTGGCAGATCCCAATTATATCCGCATCACAGAAAAGCTGCTGACAAATTCACGCAGTTCATGAACGTCGTGATGGCAGGCAAGCTGGGGTGGTTTGGTTTGCTAGACTGGAAGATGACTCAGATATCCAAAGCGCCGTGGCAACAAAATTCGAAAGACTGTGGCATCTTCATCATGATGTACGTCGCGCATTTGGCGTCCAATGTGAACCCCCCGGAGTTTGATCAGTCCACAATCACACGATTGTGGCGACCAGTCATCGCTTCAACCTTGATTCGGGGGGTTATTAACAGCGAGTTTGACGACGATTCCGAACAAGGCACAAAAGATGCTGTCACAGTTGCGGGTTTTTTGCGGCTTCCGGATAAAGAATAACTTCAAATTCATTTTATTCACATTATTTTAATGTACAAAGTTCATTTGCTGTTAATACCGTACTCTTTCACTGTACAAAGTTCATTTTAATGTACAAAGTTCACATACTTCCAATTCTTTTTTTGACTCATACCAGATGTAGACAAAATATCGCTAGCATGAATGTGAATACGGCCTTCATACAACAAGTTAGTTTCATATAATCGTCTCTGATGGAAAACGACTACGCATATAATCGTCTCTGGTACAACACGACTACGTATATAATCGTCTCTGATTGAACACGACTTTATATGTAGTCGTGTTTCACAATACACGACAGTATAGAAGTTAATTTGGGTAGGCCGTCTGCGCTATACAAGAATTTGACTAGATCCTAAGTGAAGAATGGTGGGGGCTGAGGTAAGCCGGAGCGGCGTACATCCGCTGTCTCGTTCGTAGACAGTTTACCTTGTTGCGGAAGTTTTCGTTTCCTGCGCGTCTGATGTTCTTTCGGAACGGGGCTTTTAGTGCACTTTGCACGGTTGTGACCAACTTCACGACAATTCCCACATTTCGCACGTGGCCTTGCAGGTGGATCGGGCTGTGAGTCAATTCTCTTTGTCTTTCTCCTACCCTTCTTTGGAGCTTCAAGCCTTGGCGGTTCGCATTTAAATAATACACCGTAATTTCCCCACAGACTTCTGTCTAAAGTAGGGAACACTACTTCTTCGTACGTGCTGCGGTACGTACTTGCGCAGTACCACTTCTCACAATATTCTACCGCTTCCAGACTCCTCTCATCAATACATGCCATGGCGTGCTTGCACGGAAGTCCCATGCTCTGGAAGAAGCCGCATGTGCATGTTCTATTCGTAAGGTCAACAACATCCTGATGCGAAAACATGAACAACATCAGTGTTTTAGAAGGATACTCGTGTCGTCGAAGACACGACTGTATGACTAGTCGTGTCTTCGACGACACGACTTTGTTATAGTCGTCTCTTACAGAAAACAAATTTATGCTTACCACATGGTATAAAGATGTCACTTCAAACTGCCGTAATGATAGCGGTTGAACTCGAACTGTTCCAGCACTCTGATTCCTCATCTGATTGATATGATTCTGTGCATATTTTGTTAACGGAGTTGGTAGGCCGTCTGCCTCTATTCGGCGTCTCTGAAAATGGACGCTTGTGGTCGCCCGCGTTTGCTCGATCAACCGAGTTATTGGCCAAAACCTTGCCTTTAGAAGTATATTATTTACACTTTCTGACGCGTTCGACGTGAGAGTGCCGTACCTTTTACCCAGATATTCTACGTTCGTCCAATGTGTTTTCGGAATATTGTCAACATATTTCCAGGCCGCCTCATTGTGTTCCTTCATCTTCTCCATCGTATCGTCGAATTCTGGTCTCCTGAAGCATTTTGCAGCTCGGAATAGGAGTTCCTTCAGGTACTTATCCTTCCAAGTATTAAGCATATTTGCGGCCATATGCCGTAGGCAAAACCCATGGTGAGCCTCGTGAAAGACATCGGCGACCGCTCTCAGAAGGCCCTTCTGTCTATCAGAGACAATCGTGTCCAGGGATGCCGGGGGGGTCCGTAAAGAGAAAACATTTAAGTAAGGTGAGGAACCACGTCCTGTACAAGTGAGAGACAAGCATATTAAACATAGAATGCTTCAGGTTGTTACAAGGTCGTCTATAAGCAAAAGACGACTGTATGAGTAGTCGTGTTGTCGACGACACGACTGTGTGCCCAGTCGTGTCGTGCAAAACACGACTACGTATATAGTCGTCTTTCCTGGTTCTAAACTTACCACGTTTTGATATTCTCTTTATCCACAATTGCATATGCAAGACACATTAATTGTTGATTGCCGTCGATTGCTGTACCAACCAATAATACTCCAGGGTACTTTCCTTTTAGGAATGTTCCATCAAGCGTGAGCAACGGTCTCAGTGTTCCTCGGAATGCTCTCGCAACCGGGCCGAACATCCAAAACACACGTCTGAAGTCGTAGCCGGCTAACTCAATTGGGATATCAGGTATATCAGCTGATCTTTCGATGACCACATGTGTACCTGCGTTAGACCGCTCTAATTCCCTTCCGTAATGTGGCAAAATACGATAAGCGTCTTCAGGGTTGCCATCGATCAATCGGATCAATTCCTCTTTCGCCCTCCATGCCCTTTTATAGTTGACTGTGACGCCCAATGCTTCTCAATGTATTGTTGGATATTTGAGATTTTTATGGAGTTTGAATCCTTATGGAGGCCATGACACTTCCTCGCAATCCAGAGGTGAGAAGCCAATGGATGATCTTTCGAACTTAGAGAAGTGTCACATGTATGCCGTTCTTCCCTCCTTGTTACGCTGACTCCATCAAGTCTGTTCGACGCTCGTATGTACCACTTGCACCCCGAAACCTTGCAACTTGCAGCGAATGTGTCCTTGCTCTCATCCGCTACTTTGAACATGAACTTCCTCTTGATTGCCAGATCAGTTAGAACCATCTTGAACTGCTTGACGCTTTCGAATCTAGCCCCTAAGCTAAGTTGTGCCTCGTAGTCTTCTGCTTGCAAACTTCCGGTCAACATCGTCTCCTCTTCACAATGTTTTGAAGGACCGGCCTGTGCAGAATAGGTACCCCAATCCCAACCACCATCACCCTCAATATTGAGATAGTCATCGTCCTCCGACGCGACAGATTTCCCTTTACCTGTGTCTCTTGCCGTTGGACCTCTAGAAGTTGATGTTCCCGTGTGATATGGCTGGCTGAAATGTGGTACTGTAAGAGGCTCATCCCACTCATCTGCAGACCACGGTAATTCATCTTCATCCAACAACTCTTCTTTATCTGGACTGGAATCTTCATCTTCATCTTCTTCTTCATCTTCACCTTCTTCTCCAACTCCGACACTGCGGGAAAAAACATGTATGAATGGACTTGACAAAACGATAGCACGTACTATGAGGTATTGTTTTATGCAACACGAATTGATTTATAGTCGTCTACGATTGAACACGACTAGGTATATAGTCGTGTTCAATACGGCACGATAAAACTTTTAGTCGTGTACTATTATAGTCGACTATAATAGCACACCAGTTGCCTGTATCCGCGCCTTAGAAGTCTCACCTCGCATTGTCTCCATCGCTTCCTCCTTCGACTGCTGATGCGGGTGTCTTATTGCCCGGGCTGGACGGCCTCTCCGCCGGTGTGTTACTGCCCGGCATCACTTCTGCCTCTGGTAGCCTCTCCGGCGGTGTGTTACTGCCCGGCATCACTTTTGCCTCTGGTAGCCTCTCGGCCGGGCTGTTATTCGCATTGGCATTTATTTCCTTATTGAGAGTCGATGTCTCCATGTTATTGCCCGTAGAAGTCCACTCCACGTACAGGCGGAGTAGTCCATTTGTGCCTTGCTTGCTCTTGTGAAGTATAAATATTGACTCCACGTCTTTATCGTCTTCAAGGAGAAATGTGTATTCTTCAGAGTCAACACGATATGACAAAGTTAATGTACCAGGTGTAGACTTAAGCGGTAATCTTTCTTCCACTAGCTGCAACAGTTCCAGGTAATTTACTCGTGTATCTATAGGCAGGAGCTTCCGTATCCCGCCCACGTACTTACCAGAATTCGTCAAAACTCCATCGTAGTGTAAACAAAGAACTATCTTCTCCATCCGTACCTGCCATTAAAAAACCGATATAAGTTAAAAATCCGTGAGACACGATATATTGAAAACCGTATATGAGTGCAACGTCTATGAGTCGTGTTTCATCAAACACGACTATTGTTACAGTCGTGTTGTCGACGACACGACTGTAACAACAGTTGAAAACTTCCTAAGTTTTCAACTTTCTTCTATGGAACCAACTTTCATGATAGAAATCGTCGTATTTTAACTTCACCTACCAGTTTTTCGATGTACCTTGCCTCCGTTGAAGTTGTTTTCCAATACCCAATCTTTCCCGCTCGTTTTCCCGCTTGTTGCCGCGAAGATGACCTTTTCGGAGTTCGACGGCGCCGGTGCCGGCGATGATATGGGCGGAGCGGCCGGACGGAACGCCTTCTTCTCCGACTAGCGGCAGCTTCTCCGGGTAGTCGCTCCCTTTCCGGGTAATATGGAAAACCAAAGTGTGGGTGCCTTATACCTAAACCTAAGGGCATTTTGGGTACTTTCCGGGTCATATGGAAGGAAGAAAAGGATTCTGGGTAATATGAGAAACCCGTGTTTGGCGCCAGGTCAGACGTAAAAAGCTCGTTAAAAAAATATACTCCCTACGTTCCACTTTAGTAATTCGAATTAGATGGAAAAATGACCTAAAATTAGTTGATTTTGAAAAACCAAATCAGACTGTTAATGCGGGAAGGAGATAGTAGCAGTTCGATAACAGTAACATTGCTACTCTCTTATACTCGATTCATTTTTTTTTGGATACTTATACTGAATGCGTGCATTCTCAACAGATGATATATGGAGGGAAACGGAGTGAGCCTTAAGTGAAGTTTCAGAGTAAAGTCGGATGCATATGAGAAAAGTGTAAACAATTGGTCTGTTATGGAGGCAAAATCTGAAACTTCAAGCAAAGAATCTTTTCAAAACAATATTGTAGTGCCAGAAGAAAGATATGAGCAGCTTACCCTGGGACAACCAAGGAATTCTGTATCGGATTTCGGTAAAACATCGGTCGACCTAAGAGATAAAATTTCGAAGATATATCTAAAATATTTGTAAAAAAAATATCGGTAGTTGAAAACTAATTTTTACCATATATTTTCACAATTTAACTTCTAAAATGAGTTATACTAATTTAGACAAAGCATGGATTTCAAAATATACATAAAAATGCATACTATGATGGGAAACAATGGGAAAGTTGTTTTTTTCTTTTTTAAAAAATTCCCAATTTGTTTTAAAACATTTTTTTTTTCAAATAGTCGCCGATATTGTAAAAAATTTTAAAAAATGATATATATATATATATATATATATTGACATATTCGCTTTATGATCAAATCACATTGGGAAATAAAGGTGAGAATGGGTGGAAACCATAAGAACTTCAAATTGTGCTAATGAAATGAATGCAGAGTTCAATATCCAATTGAATCCAAGTCACATTAAAAATAAAATAAAAGATTGGAAGGAAAGACTATGCAATTGTTTTCAACATCCTTGCTCAAAGTGGCTTCACTTGGAATGCTACAAACAAAAAGATAGTTGTGGAAGATGAAAGTGTGTGGGATACATACAGTCAGGTAAAAATATTCTATTAATTGAATGTTAAGTAATTGCTATGCTATCACAAAAATATAGTTTTATTAACCAAATTTGATATGTTCTTGTGATAGAAAGCTCCCAACGCAAAATCATACAGAAATAAGAAACTGAAGTACTGGGATGATTATCTATTCCTATTTAAGACAGAGCTACTAGAGGGGCCAAGTCACTTTGAAGATGTCCAAGAAGATGATGTAGGCTCGAATGATGTTGATTTGGTGAAGGAAGATGGCAAACTAAATGAGAACAAGGAAGGAAATGGAGCTATCAACGGCGCCGAACGATGACAAGCACGTGAAGAAACACCTACAGGATCAAGAAAAATAGGGAGGAAGGAGAATTTGAACAATGCAATTTTTAAGGTTGCTAAAACACTTAAATCGTCTTTGGAGAAACAGAGTCCAAAACCATAATCTTCATATATATATAAATTGCTTTCAAATATCCCAGGGCTCGCTTCGCATCAAATAATGGAGGCACATCGAAGGCTACAATTGGAAAATGATCCTTCATTAATTGAAATGCTCTCTAGTTTCAGAAATAAATCAAAGTTAGCTTGGATTGAGGATCTCTTCAATCGCTCACCTCTCCAATCTTAGTTTGTATGTTTAATTGTTAGTTGACCTTTCTATTTTAGATCTTTGAGGGTTGAAATTTTTTTATGCATAATAATGAAACTATGTGATTAGAAGAACTTATTTCTCCATTATTAATTAGAAGGTGCAAAATATGCAAAAATTAATTTTTTTTTGCATTATATGAAGAATTAAATCTCCATTGAATTCCAAGTTCTTAAACGATGGTGAGATTTTCTGAATCCCATTGCTAAAATCACACTGTTGCAAAACACTGGGTTTTTAAAATACAAATCTCATGTGCCTGTATTCAATATGACGTGATTCCAAGAATCACACCTATCAATCCAAATCACGTTAGCCAAATGCACCCTTAATATTTTTTCAAGATTTCTTTTCGCCTTGGCTCAAGATCATCGACTATGCTGTCACACTGTGGGCCATCAGATCTCAATCCAATATTGTATGTTTCACACGGGCTGGTGGGGGTGCATTTTAACTTTTATCAATTTCAATATGTCAGCCATCTTCACCTGGTTGAACTTCCACAATGGCCCTTATCCGATGAGTCCATGGAGCGTGGCCCATTTTCAATAGGACAGTGATATCCCTGCATCACTTCTCCACTCAGTGAAATACACATTGGCAGTGATGTAGGAAAAGCAGAGGACATCACTTCTCTACTCAGTGACATACACATTGGCACTGATGTATAAATCTCATTTTTATTTTCAATACGATCACCAAAACATTTCCCTTATCCGATGATGCTGATGCAAATAAACCGATATTAATACATAACCTGGTTCGTTTTTTTATAACCCGGTTCGGGTTTCAAAACAAGGGCTCGAGAACGCCACCCTCATCCGAAGCTGCTCTGGGCTCTCAGGCCTCAGCCACACATAGACTTCCGAAAATGGCGGCTCTGAGCGCCGCCGGCCTGCGCCCCCTCCTCCACCTCCGCCGCCGCCTCGTCCAGCCTCTGAGACCCTCCGATCCCCTCCGCCGTTGCCTCCCCTTCCGCCGCTACTGCACCCCTCAGGCCTCCTCGTCCCCGACCACCCAAGAAGGTAGGTGCTCCGTCCGGAATTAGTAATAACATTTGGTTTCCCAAAACGAAGAAAGTTGGTTCATTTTGGTTTACCGATGTTACTACTAGTACCGGACGGAGGGTGTGATGAAAAGTTCTGATTTTTCTGAATTCATGATTTTTGATTCAAATTTGTTGTAAAAAGTTGATTGATTGATTTTCAGAGACGTCGGGCGGCGGCCGGATGGTGGGCTTGTCCTTGTCTGTGGAGACCGCCGGGGAGAATCCTGGTGTGGTGGACGTGAACCCTCCGAGAGGAACCAGGGATTTTCCGCCGGAGGAGATGCGGCTCCGGAACTGGCTCTTCCGGAACTTCAGAGAGGTAGATAATGGAAAGTAGTTCTTTGTTGGATACTCCCTCCGTCCGGAAAAAGGTAGATACACTTTGGAGAATTGAATTTTTTAAATCACAGTGAACTCCCAAGCGGGAAAGGGCCTCTGTTGCTGAGAAATAAGCCTAATTGTATCAACCTTTTTCAGACACAGAAAAAGGGAAATGTAACTACCTTTTTCGGACGGAATGAATATTTAGAATCACAACACACAATTACAACAGCTATGACAGAGACACTGAATAATCTAATTTTGATACTCTCTCTGACCGGAAAAGGTAGATATAGTGTGGATAAGTATTTTTTAAGCCACAGTTAACCCCCAAGTGGGAAAAGTCCTCTGCAGCGGAGAAACAAGTCTAATTGTACTACTTTTCCGGACAGATGGAGAAGAGAAATGTAGCTACTGTTGGACGAGAGAGTATTTGTATACCTTCTTTGACAACACACTGGGATAGAAGCTTAAATTTCGGAAACAATTCTACTTGTTGTTTCACTTACTGGCGTTTTTTACAGATTACATTCTCTGTTCATGCACAAACATTGGTTGCACTTTTATAAATTTGATGATAAATTTGACCCCAGCTTTAGGGAAAGTGTTAATTGGTTTGATGGGAAACATTGTAATATTATGATGCATTGTACTTATAAATCACAGTTATAACGGCATTCATTGTTATGAAACTTCACAAACTATAGCAGACTTATCACATGTGTAAAAATGGTAATTGTTTCTGCTGAAGAATTGTCAAATGGAGCAAATTATTTTAGTGAAGTGTAGTCCAAAATAAAGGTCATAGGATTCCCTTAGTTACTACTTCCTCCGTCCAATGAGGCCTGTCTGCAGTGGAAAATGAGTTAAATTCATTAGATTCTTAAGGATTTTACAAAAAAACAGAGTTTCTCCCCTCTTCTGTGTTTTTGGTCGTGAGGGAGCAAAGTCAGCCATGTAATGATGAACCCGCATTTTTTCAAATGCAGACAGGCTTCATTGGACAGAAGAAGATGCAATTAGAAAAGTATAGTCAACTTGGAAGATTGAGAGAGGATAGCTGCTAGAAATTAATGGGATGGAGTTTATGAGACTTCTCATAGGGTTTAAATGAACTCATGGTGTAAATATTTAAAAATTAAGATGCTAAATGAAGAGATAAGCATTAGGGTGTTAATGCTGAAATTTTAGATATTATGACCAAGCCTATGGTATTTATTTATAACATTAAAAGCACACTAGGAATCTTTAAGAAGGAAGTAGTTTGATGTAAATATTGATCCAAAAAATTTAAGCAGATGGCTAGTTCCATGCATATGGAGTGGTAATTTACACTGGGGGCAGAATCTTTGAGTGAAGTAGTTTGATGTAAATATTGATCCAACGATCTAAGCAGATAACTATTTCCATGCATATGGAGTGGTAATTTACACTTGGGCAATATAGTATACTGTATATTATGGAATGTATACAGAGAAGTCTCAAATATAGTTCTTTCTGAAAGAGTTTGTGCTCAGTGCTATCGGGATTTCTTGTTAGGTGCTTGACCGAACCAGCTATTGACAGACTCAGTTTCTGTATTGTCCAAGTAAGAGACAATGTGCAAAGGCCATGTCCTTTACTTTTGGTAGCACAATCATGATTGGGTCTAGGTTAAAAAATATGGATTAGTGGCCTTTTTTGTACAATTTTGTGTTTTATGAGGAATTTCGTAACTTTTCTGTAAGGGCCAAAAGAAGGCCTTATTTTACATGATAGGGTCTTAATTAAAGTCCTACTTGAATGGGTAATAGGTAACTGTGACTTTTAAGTGATTTTGAGTTCACAAAATTGAGATCGGTTGAACTAAAATGGGTCCCGAATCTGTACTTAACTATAATGGAAGGGGGCTATCTTTGTGGAGCTTTTTTTTTCCAAACTTGGTTTTGTGTAGCCTCAGACTGGTGAGGCTAAGAATCTAGAAGCCTGGGTGATGCATCTTAGCCTCTTCGTAAAACACTAAGGGGTTGCTGAGTGTGATGCTTAATAGTTATCCTTGGAGATGGTGCGACGTGTTCTTCCATTCTTGGTGTGATAGCCTCTTAATGAAACACTAAGAGGCTGCTGAGTGCGATTCTCAGTAGGCATCCATGAAGGTAGTGTGATATGTTCTTCTATTCTTGGTGCAATGCTGAGGTTACTTTAAGTTTAGTTAGCTTTCTCTCATTTTCTTTTAGGATTATGTTGATGTTCATTTTGCCTGGGCCCTTCGCCTACATTAGCGCCATATGAGGTACAAGCTTGACATCCACTCTCTTAGCGTGGCTGTTGGGATACATTATAAAGCATATACATTTGGAGGCTCGTGAAGTCTTGAATGCTAGGTTGATTTCCTTGAAAGAAGAGGGGAATAGTGGAGAGTCTAGGGCTTAGAGTATAGGTTAGAAAATAGCTGTTTTCTTATATAAGATTTAACATATTGCATTCTGATGGGGAATTTCGTAACATTTATCTAAGGGCCAAGAAGAGTAATTATTTGTCATGTTGCCTCACAGATAGGGCCTTAAAAAGAGTCTTACTTGAACTGACCACGGGTAAGGTTCAACCTTAAGAGAGTTGGAGTTCAAAAAGAAGAGATGCTATTGAGTTAAAACATGTTTGGGTTCAATCTGGTTTATCCAAAGTTGATAGAAGACTTTTTGCCTATTCGTGTGACAAATAAGCATTTTCTGTGTGCGACACTTGCTTGCTAGTTACCTCTTTAAGATGATGCGACATCTTATAATGACATATAGCATCAAACTTACCCAATTCTGTTGAAAGCACATGATATGGCTTTCAAGTTCTTTTGCAATGTCTCCTTAATTTGATGCTTTTGTGAGGATGTGTCCCCCCCCTCCCCCCCCAAACACACACAAAAAGGTCTCTGTTTTGATTGCTTATCAGTGCAGCAGAATATATATTCAATATGCAGTATGAGTATGTCCACTGCATATTTGTATCTTCTTTTCTGAATGGTAAAATATTTGTATCTTATTAGCATGTGCTGGATAATTGCTTCTATCTATTGCATTTTTTTGGTCATTTTGATTGAGTGGAATTCTATGTTGCTTTGGGAAGGTGTCTCAATTGTTTGCATTTGAAGAGGTTGATTTTCCTGTGCTGGAATCGGAAGCTCTCTTTACAAGGAAAGCTGGTGAGGAGATTACTGAACAGGTTGATACATGCATCATATGTGGTTTATTATTTCATTTGTGGGCAGTTTCTTGTTCTTTCCATATAGTGTATTTGAAACTTAATTAGCATAGATATGGTTTTATATATATATATATATATATATATATATATATATATATATATATATATATATATATATATATATATATATATATATATAATGTATATCGCTTATCAGTTGTGCTTTAATGCTATGGAAAATTGTTAAATATGTTGCTTTTGGGATATTTATGCTAGCTTCTTTATTGTTGCTTGCTTTTGGCTTTTGTGCCCTCTTTGTTTCCCTTTCGTTAAGTAGTAATGAGTAAGATTGATATGTTTGATGCATATTTTTCTTAAGGAAAGAAATAAGGTGGAGTCAGGTTTAATTTGTAGAAAATATTTGCATTCATCTTGACAGTTGGTGAGGCACATATCTGTGTTCTAAAACATATATTTGTTTCAAGAAAAATGAAGCACGTGGAAACCATTTGCTTTAGTGATCACTTCGAATGTAAATTCTCCTGCAAACGATTGGTGTTTTACAAGAAAAGGAAAAGATAAAAGGCGATTTTAACTATAAAACCTGTCAATAATTGACTAGTTTTCCTTGGACGTGAAAGTGTTGATTCTGGATTTTGATATTATGAATCTTGGATGGAGTTAGTAAAAAAAAGATTTTACTTTCCTATCTCTTACAAAAGAGGTAGCCCAAAACAGGCCCGAATGGAGGAGTAAGATCCATGTCGCCGACCCCAAATAGTTGGAAAAAAGGCGCTACTTGATTATGATTATGAATCTTCCTAGCCTCTTAATTTCGAATGATTCAGCCCAAGAGATCACAAAGTAGGTTGAACATATTATGGTGGTGGCTTACTTGTGGATGATAAAAAATTTCCTTATAATATATCGCAAGTTCATTCATATCATGTTTTTATTTGTTACATCCTATTTCTGCTTCATATCTTATGAGGGTTTCTTAAGTTGCTTTTACTGTTATGTTACTTTCTTGAAAGCTCTTTCTATTTCATTTCTGTGGAGTGATTTTTTCCATGCGTGTGCACGTGTTATGATGGTTTTTTTAATAGATCGGTATTTTTGTGTTTGAATCCAATAATTCTGTGCATTGAGAATCGCAGCGAGTGTGTACTGGTCATTTCATGAAAAGGTTTTTACAGTACCTTCAAATGAGACTTGGGCATCAACTGTTTAATGTTTACCATCTGATCCATATTTAAAAAGGCTCAATTTTTGCTGGCATCTCTGTACTGTGTACGTTTCATAGCAATTTTTTTTTGTTAAAAGCTTTCACTTTTCTCCATCTGAATTGTTCTTGGTGATGGTTTGGAATTTTTGAAAATAACTTTTCCTCTCCTTAGTGATATTTTTTACTTCAGTGTTAGTAATATCAACTCTATTCCCTATTTAATTGTTTTTAATTTATTTGGCCTAATCCTTTAGTTTTTTCCTTTAGCTGTACAGTTTTGAAGATAAAGGAGGTCGGCGAGTTGCTCTAAGACCAGAACTTACTCCTTCTCTTGCAAGACTTGTTATTCAGAAGGGGTATAACTGCTATTTTAATTTAGTTGCAGAATATATGCCCTTAATTGATACCGTTATGTCTTTCTTTTCTCTTTACCATTGGTTCAACTTGTACGGTGGATGAACCAAAAAACTTTTCTTTTTGCACTGCACCCTATCATCACCCTATCATCATCCAGTTTAGTGCTGAGTCTGCTAGGTCTCTTGTTGTAGACATGCAACCTGTTTTTCTGTCTTTTGTTTGTTATTGTATTTTGGTTTACATGTTTCCTACTATTCAAGATGAGAAGGCTACAAGACACAGTTATAATTTCTTTTCACTTCTTTTCAGAAAGTCTATTTCTCCCCCCTTGAAATGGTTTGCCATTGGGCAATGTTGGCGATATGAGCGGACAACAAGAGGACGACGCCGTGAGCATTATCAGTGGAACATGGATATTATTGGCGTTTCTGGAGTTGCTGTATGTTCTTATTGAACTCCAAATATCATCGGGCAACTATTTTGATGTTTGAGATTAGGGCAAAAAACTTCTTTCGGGTGGGAGCATGAATTGCACTATATGTAGGGAGTGTGGATCTAGAATAATGAAACAAACTGTTTAAAAATTTGGAGGATTACAAATCATCTAAGGGAGAGACTATGAACATTCTATCAAGGTAGATGGTGTGATGTGAGGTGGGATATGGTGCAACGCAAAATTTCAAGACCATGATTGGCATAAAGAATAAAAAGTTAAGGGCAGCCATTAGCTCCTTACCCTCACCTTGAAGTCTAACTACTCCCTGATTTTGTTGATTAATCTCTTATGGGAAGAAGTTTTTGTTGATTTGTAGCTTGTGATGCATATTATGTGTTTTTTGCAAAGTTGACGCTTTGGGTAAAATGTATTTAAATTTAGGAAATTCTTACCATGAAATAATTGTGCTTGTTTTTCCAATTCCAGTTCTGTAGCCTCTTCCTGTTTGTATTATAGTTTACACTATCTCAACTTTGAAATGACCTGTAAAGTTATGACAACTTCCTGGAATGTATTCACGATTTTGATAAAATGATAGATATTCATCAAATTCTGAAAATCTTCATGTATATTTTGTTTCTAGGAGGGCTCTTAAAAAATGGAAGTATTTTATCTAATTACATGTGTGTACTTTTTCGTTGTTCCTTTTTTATTTTGATACAACTGGATGGAATTAAGCTTAGTTATACCTGTAATTGATGGATCTCAGACGTAAATTGAGTAATCGGGTGCATAGCATGGTCCCAGAAGTGGACAGTTTTAGGTCATATTATATTGATTTTCGAAGTTTTATCCTCATTTTGTCAAATTTTACTTTTCTATAATTTTCTTGAGGCACTAACTTTTTTGCTTACTGCACATTTTGCTTTTTAGAATATTATGGTCTTGGCTTTATCTTTTATTTTTCAAATGACAGGCGGAAGCTGAACTTATTTTCTCAATTGTGACCTTGTTTATGCGGTTGGGACTGACTGCGTCAGATGTTGGATTCAGAGTTTCCAGTAGAAAGGTTTACATTCTAAGCGGCTCTCCTTTATGATGTCAAAATGGGGGCAGTAAGAGGTTCAACTTTGTTTTCCCCCTTTTTGCTTTTTCATTTTGACACAGATAAAATTTTTATACTAATTGGGATATTGATGATCTAACAATTTAGACGGTGCATCATGAGTAGTTGCCACTTTGGGACATATTTTAGTCAGTTTTTGTAAGTATTTTTGGTGTGAATGGGTTAGATGTCTGGTAGTTTTCATGGTCTTTTTTGCAATAAGATTATGTGCATTTGCATTTTTCCCTTATATTGACAGGTTGTTGATGGAATTTTGTTTTTATGTGTTCCATATATGGAGCTGGTTCGATTATGACTATTTTTACTTGGTGCACAGTCTTTTTGTGCAATTCTGCACTCGGATTTGTTCGGGGACCCTTTCCTTGCCCTAGAAAATTCCACCCTGTCTGCCTTCGCCACCAAGCATCTCTTATCGACAAGTTCACCCTCAGCCTCCTTGCCTACTTTGGCGGCACCACCCTCTATCAGACCTCCGGCAAGGTCCCCAGCAACCTCGGCTTCATCAATATCACTGACCTCAAGGGCTGCAAGGTTGTCTTTGTCTCCCCACCCCCCTCCTTTGCCGCTTCCGCATCTCGTAGATTTGCGGGGGAAGTCGTTCGTCTGGCCCTCCATCTTATTGTTGTGACCTGAAGGATCTCGACTTTTAGGGCCAGCTTGAGCTGGTTGAGGCGAGGCTTGTCGTACTCCCCAAAGAGGGTGATGGGCTGCTTGAGGAGGCGGAGTCGGGGGATGACTTCCTGCCTGGGGAGGATGAGGTTGTCGATTTTCTGCTCAGAGAGACTTTCCTGGGCTTACCTAGAGGAGGCAGCCATGCCGCTCGTAGCTGTGTAGGGCTTGGAGGCGGAGGCAGAGGCAGATGAGGAAGAGGGGAGGTCCGATTTGGATCTAGGGTTTTGGTCATTGCCGGCGGTGGAGGAGAATTCACCGTAGAGGGCCTTGACTTGGAGCTTGCAGCGCCCATCATCGCGGATCTTCTGGAGCCAAGTCTCTGAAATCTGGGCGTCATTCCCACGGAAAAAAGAGCCTCGAGGGTCTTTATATTCCGTGGGAGTTTTACTTGAGGGTTCCATGTGCGTTCCAACAACTACAAAGTTGTAGAACCCGCTGCCAAAGGGCTCAAGACCGATTCCACTCCAAACACCCTATAAGTTTATTCCTTCATGTTACTGGGTGCGTTTGGTTAGCAGGAAAGGAAAAGAAAAAGTGAGAAAGGTCAAACTCTTTTTTTTTTAAGTGTTTGGATAGACAGAAAATTCTGATGGCTGAAAACCATTTTTTTCTTTCGTGGGGACCACACAAAAATTCCAGTTATACTTTTTACTTTCTCAAATAGAAAGAAAATGAGAGAAAAGTTCAACTCCCCCTCTTTTCTTTTTCTTTTCTTTTCTTCTTTTTTCTCATTTGACTTTTTTTCTTTCTCTCTAACCAAACAGACCCACTGGGAAAAATAGGATTCATAAATGCGAAGGTGCTATTTACATGCACATGTTTGTGCAGTTCTGCACCTAATTTTATTGTGGGACCAAAATTGTGCAAAAACATGTTCTTTAAATGCCTAATTTATGATAATGAGCTGATTTTCTCCCTTCGCATTATTTGTAAAATGGTAGTCCTCCTTTTTATATGATTGTAAGTTTACATTCTACCTGTAGGTTTAAGCTGTTAGAGAAGTGACTATTTATTTAAGAAAACGATGGCATCTGAGTGTACCCTGTCTGTAGATATACTTACTTAAGAAGCAAAATAGTTACCTACTGTGTAATTATTTTGCAGTCAAAAGTGATGTGGGCAGGTGTAGGATAAGGTATATATTGGTGCACATCATAGAAATGGGCTTAGAGAGCCTTCTATTGGCGGATATCGCATTAAGGGCGAGACTGGTAGTTGGTATTTTTCTGGGTTTAGATAGACTCTTGCGTTTGGGTATCATATGAGAAAAGGAAATGAAATCTGTATGGCGGGAAGTGGTGGACTTGATAAGGTTGTGTTGGTTGGTCAGAACAGTAGAAGAACTGTCTGATCAATTGAGGGGAGTTATTATGTGGTTTTCGTGCTTGTGAAAGAGAGATTGAAGAGTTGGTTTGCAAATAACTCACATGAATGGTAGATTTAACTTTAGGAAAGAAGAAATGGGTAGAAATGTTGGGTCATAGAAGCAAAAATTAAGTGACAAAGAATGAGAAGGAAGCATGAAGACAAACTAGGTAAAATATTTTGTTCTCTCTGACGGAATGAGCCCAAAATGAGCCCCTATTGCAGGGGACTGTGTGATATGGCAAGCGGCAATAGCTGGCTAAGGGCCAACTTATCACATCTGCCGACTATTGCCGGTTGCTCATGCCATGTGGCCCTGCAATTGGGGCTCATTCTGGGAATAAAAATGTTTTCCATTAGCTAAAAGTTGGCTCGACGAGAAAGGTGAATGGACAAAGCAAAAATGCCTTCGGTGGAGTGCCTTCAAGCAACCTAAAATTTCACTCTGTTCTATCAAACACTATGACCATTACATAGCTTTATTTTCCTTCACTTACGGCTAAATTCAATTGACTTTTAGGCTAGGAAGCACCGATACGGGGTTTTGGCTCACGTATCCGTATCGGATACGGCTGCCTGCGTATTCGTGGCGTGTCTTTTAAAATTTTTTTTTTTAATTCCGATACGTATCGGATACGGGGCCGATACATTTTATATAAATTTTTTTTTTTTGGATAATTATTTTATATGAAATCTTTATTCCTCATTATGCCTATTTTCAAAACTATAATTTATTTTGGGGTGGATGCATTGGGATGTTGCGCTGATGATTCTTTTGACTGGAGGTATTGGATTTATTCGAGCTTGTTGGTTTGTGGTTATTGCATCAATGCAGGTTGATTGTACGATTGATTTGGGAAATGTATGTTTGATTTTCGGACTATGATGGAAAATAGAGAGTTGGCTTTCTAATTGCTGCTGTGTTTTCTGAGTTTATTTTTAATCTAGTTTTGTTTTTATCATACGTGCTCAAATTATTGATGAAATGGTAATTATGTTGTTTGTAATTTATTTTATTCATCAAAATGTTGAAAAATGATGAGCCAAAGTGCTAGCTTTCTGATTTCTTCTGTATTTTTCTTTTATAAAATTTATTTACTATGTTTATTGACTTTTGACACTAAGGACCAACTTAAAATATGTCTTAAAAATATAAAAAATATTTTTTTAACAAACGTATCCCCGACGTATCGTATCGGGACTTTTTAAAAATTGCCGTATCGCCGTACCCGTATCGTATCGTATCGTATCGCCATATCCGTATCGGTGCTTCCTAGGTTTTAGGGCTATTAAATAAGATAATTACTGACTACTTTGAGATTACCTATTTTGATTTCTGCATTAAGTTAAGTCTTTCTAACAAAGTGCATAGCAATTTTAATTCGTTTGACCTTGCCAAAATAGAATATGGAAAATACTGTTTTGTGATTTAAGGGAGAGATTTATTGATTTCAATTTGTCATTTCACGTAGTCCCAAAATAGAATATGGATGCTATACGCTTATGTGTTGAATATGAAAGTCTTGACTTGTGTTTTAGGTTTTACAAGCTGTTCTACAACGTTATTCCATACCAGAAAGTTTGTTCAGTCAAGTTTGCGTGATTATTGACAAGGTTAGTCTTGGTCATTTTCAGAAGATAAATTTTCGTCATCATTATTTATCAACACCACCACATTCATTGCACTATTGAGTTTAGTAGCCTAGATTCGATGTTTTTTGTTGGCAAAATATAGATTCGGTAGTACTATCGTAAAATCCAAACATATCTGAATTAGTGGTTTATGTTATTCCCTCCTGCTAGTTTGCCTTTTATCTCTTTGACTATTCTCTCCCCTTGGATCGTCAGCTATAAGTTGCCGATTGTATATTCCAGTGGCACCTTGAGAGAGCTTTGTTGTTTATGTCCAAAAACATCTTTGATGGCCCTTACTTTTTATCTTGTTGGAGCGACTCCTATCGCTCTTTTTGCTGTTTATTGCGTTCAAATTTATTATCTTCTCTACTATTCAACCATTTTTTTATTGGCTATTATTTTATTTTTAAATTCAGGATTATGATTAAGGACTGTGGAGTGTTTTTGGCCTCATATTTTCATTGTGTATATAGTCAAACAATTGATGTAATCGGCTTTTCTCTTAACAGCAATTAGTCAGAAAGAGATAGTCACTATGCATAAACAGCCTTTATTTTTCTACTTTTTGTTAATTCTTTGTATAATTTTACTTTTCTGGTAAGTTTGTCTTGTTATCTTATATTATATTCTTACCAATCTCTCCCTTTCGTATGATATGTTAAACCATTTTTGAGCAAAGGCGGAGAAAATTCCTTTGCAAGATATTGAGAATAGATTAGCATCCCTCGGGTTATCACTTGAAGCAATCAAAGGTTTATTGCAAGTTCTGTCTCTCAAATCCCTTGATAAGCTTGAAGGTTCTTTTCTTAATCCTATTTAGCTTCACATATTGGATTGAATAATGCTTCAGGTTCTCTACGTAATACAATTGTAGAAATAAAGTCTTACATTTATTCCTTTGGAACCGAGGACAGGGTGGAAGTGGTTTATGTATATTTCTCTGTTAATTCTGATAGTACACTTATTTTATGTGTCTGAAAACTGCATGTCCCTGTTATGCGAGCATTAGTATAAGTAAAAAAGTGGTCCCTTCTTAGTGAGTGCTTAAGTTGCTTGTGAGTATTTGTGGTTGCTTTTGGCTTATGGCTTATTGTACCATCTCTATGTATTGGCTATGACTGCCCTACTGTGAGGAAGTAAGCATTTCCCTAATTCTCTGGCTGTAGTTGCAGTTGAGGACAGAGCCTCAAAACGTTCTAAACATTGCCAGAGTCTAACGACCTAAAACAAGTCATAGATTCCAATGAAAGGTGATCTGATGCATCAGTCTATTGAGACAAATATTGATTTTCATCTATTTCGCAAATGGTTTGACTGAGAAGTACTACTATTTAATTTGACTCATGAATCATAATGCATCACACGTAGCTTTGCAGTGTAAACTTCAATTTGCCCTAATATGGTCATTCTTGGTGACTGTGTTGCTGCTTCATATGTTATTGTACAATCTGAATCTCTGATGCAGTCCAGGCTCAGGCAGAACAATAAAAATACGATTGGGTTATTCTCCTACCTGAGGCACTCATTGATAGTGTTCCCGAAGTGTATGATGTGTTAGAGAGAATACATGGTCTGCAGACACAAGGTCGCTTGGCTTCCGATGTTCCTGCCGAGTGACGTAACTTGTCACCCCCTGATACCACGTGGGGGCTGGACAATGACATCCTTACCTGTTTTCTGCACTTTGAACTTTGAACCTCGAGGAAAGGGTTCATCCTAATAGTGGTGGATTGCGAGGATGTTGGACACTAGTATAAGTTAATTAGTGGTCTGTAGTTATGTAGTGAACGCTCAAGATAGTTTCTCATGAGTGTATGTGCTTGCTTTTGGCTTATAGCTTATGGTCTCATTCTATATGTTAAGGCTATGACTCCCTAATGGAGGGAAGCAAGCATTTCTCTAATTCTCTTCTTACAACTGTAGCTGTGGAGGGAGGGTCTCCCTAAGGTGAGCCAATTTCTACCATCTCCACCACCACTGCTAGCTCTGTTGCACACCTTCCTCACAACCTCTGTCACCGCCATTTCTTCTCTTCCTTCCATGCCCTTTCCCTTGCCCAACCAGCAGCCAAACTTCAGAAAAGTTGTTGCCTCCATTTCTGCCCTCAAGATCCTGTTCATTCCCTGCGTTCACACCAGTCTGTTTAAATGTTCTGTATCAATTTGGAATGTTGGTACTTTATAGACAGGCTTATGAATTATTTAAAGAAGTGAACTTAGTAAAAAAATGATTTAATCACATCATTCATAGCCTGTGGTGCGTAATTGTCTTATTTTATTGCCATGGATAAATTGAATTTGTTCCGCCCACCCCAGATAGCTGAGATAAGACGTATGATGATGGATAAATTAAATTTTTTGTTGTTTCTTCTCCAGGTATAATTTTATTTCTTTATACAATTGGCTTCAATGGTTTTTTTTTTTGGCTATTTTTTTTGTTGACTGCAATGCTATATTTTTGAATGAGTTTCTTGTATTATCAAGAAAACTGAAAGGGTCTAAAAATAAAAAGAAACCTGCATTGGAGGAGTAGAACCTTGTCAAATGCCATCCTGTTTGCCTAAAAACTAATAGTGGAGGCTTTTATCTTGAACTAGGTTAATGGCTCCTAAACAATGCTGACTACCTAGTAGCTTTGTCAAGTATCTGGTGGTGTAAGTAATTTCTGGGAAGTTCAGTTACAGTTTTATTGGTTTTCTTTTTAAATTCCCTGTGAACAGTTCTGCCTTATTTCTTGTTTGTTAAAGTTTTATTTATGTGTGGTTCTTTGGAGATATCGAAAAAAATTATGAGTGTGCAAAAAAAAAAGAAAAAAGATGTGCTTATCAGAAGCTACTGAAGATACATTACGTTTCAATTGATACTTGTGTTTGTTTCTAGCATTTACTTCATAAGTTTATCTGGAGAAAAAGAGAAGCAATAAAGATGTGATCGGTCTAATGCGGTCTAATCATAACAATGTGTATACGAGAATTAAGAACTAAAGACTAAGGAAGAGCTAAGGGATTAGATGGTTAGAGGAGAAAAGCAGATAATTGGGCACCTATAGATCTTTTAGGAATTTATTTGTAAGCCCTATGATAAAAAAAAGCATGGGGAAAAGGACGGGATCGATTATCCCATGCTCAATAGTTTCTGATTTTGCTCGGTATCATTCCATTATTTCCAATCTGATTTGCAAGAACAGATTGAATACTCTATTGATCTTAAAATACGAGGGCATGCCCCTTATCGGATGTTTTTGATTTATAGGTAATTGTTAGGCCCAACCTTGCTATGACACTAAGAATTACATATGTTAAGTTGTCAGATACTGATAATGCCCTATGATATGCTGCTTCACTGAAGCATCCCATCTTTAGATAATTTGATTAGATCAGAAACATAGTTTGCTGGATCGAAAGATATATTGTTGAGGTAAGAGATACGAATTATTGGTGAGAAAGGATATTGGTTACCCGATATTGGTGCTTCCACCTGTACCTTGTTACTCTCAGCATATATAAATTTAAACCCTAATACTAATCTCAAACAATCATGACATCGTGCGAGTACATTTATACTAACATAAGACTACACTTATCACGAAGAGAATGTATCATCAATGAAAACAAATTTGATGATACTAAGCTTAGTGATAATTGCTTTTAGGTGGGAGGAAGGGAGGGACGGAGATTTCAAAATCTTTTCTGGAGAAACTCTTAGTTGCGGAGGGAGAGGAAGTCACGAGACTAAAGAAGAGATGGGCGGAGGAGGGTGTAAAAAAAAAAGAAATTTCCTTAAAAGGCGGGGAAGGAGTAATATCTCACATATGTTGGCAATATCTGAGCCATATCTCAATATGCCCCTATATTTTCGATAGGCAGATGTGCCTATAACTACAACATGCATAATGTATCTTTTTTTTTATCTTATACAGCTTACTAGTTGTATAATTTGAAGATATGAAGACGCGCGTATAACTGCATCAAGCGTAACTTGATTAACATCTATATCTGTCTTGTACATCTTATTACGTGTAATATATGGGATTTCTTTATACTTTTGAGTTTTGATGTGTAGATGTGATTATGTTCAGTCAGACGCAAATTGCTCTAATGGTGTTGTTTAGCTGTAGTGTTGTTTGGTCTTCTCTAATCTGGGTTTCTTTGATTTGCAGAACTACTTGGAGTTGCAGGTGATGCTGTAGCTGATTTAAAGCAACTTTTTTTACTTGCTGAACAATACGGATACTCACAGTGGATTCAATTTGATGCATCTATTGTACGGGGACTTGCCTATTATACTGGGATTGTTTTTGAGGTGAGATTTATTTACGATGATGTATCGGCAATCAATAGAAATGCCTATTTACTTCGTAGTAAAGCACCCATTTTCTTAATGTGAAAGTTGAGTTTTAGATTTTTCTCTCTGGGCCAATGTGTCATTCTGCTAGTTTCCCTTGGCCTATTGTTGACAACGGTGATAGAACTGAAACTTGTTGAGTGTACTTATTGTATGTTTTCCTCTTTTTTGTTTATGTTTTTTCCTTTTTTTCCCAAGCATAAGATTCTTGTTTTTGCAACTTTCTTTAGAAAGCCCGAGTGTCCACAATAGACTTAAGTCCTAAATTATGCCTAGAACTCTAATTGAAAGATTTTTACTGGACACTGTTAAGTTCTCGATTTGGTGAGATTGAACTTTAAGTAGTTGCCTAAGATTCTTCGAGTTCATTTCTGTAAATGTTGTGTGGAAATAATTTTTCTGCTAGAACCTACTTTAGCTTGGTTGAGGATTAGGGGAAAGTGAGGTGGAAGAACAAATTATCATTTGCTAGTTTCTGAGTATGGTTTAATTTTAGAGTAAATTCAATTTTAGAGTGGTTTAATTTTAGAGTGAATTTGCATGTTTTAAGGACTTATAATACTTGTTTATGAGGTACTATCAGCTGTAGAGAAAGTGGTCTACTCCTATGTAGAAGACCATAAAATCTCAGGTTTAGTTGACACTAGGCTTTTGCTATAAAATCCACTCTATGACGTGGGTTTGCTTTGTTTATTCATCTTTTATGAAATCTGATATTCATGCACATGTTAGTCAAACTGCTACACATGTTGTCAAGTGTCAATTTGTTTTTTTCCTTTCATTCTAGTATTATTTCAGGGAAAACCCTGACCGTATAGTGACAGTAAAATTTGCATATATGGACACAGCATCTGAAGGGTTTGATTGAATGTTCAACAATTAATTGTGTAGAGAACCTAAACACATAATATTCTTTGCTTGAGGAGGGGTTTATTAAGGAGGCCTGAAATATATTTATTTACTGGGTCAAATATATGGTCAACTACGAGTACAGAAAAAAGAAGAGGGAAAAATTTTGCTAGTTGGTGCCCAGCCTTAAAAAGGGAAGTTGTGAAAATGGTCTAACAGTTGATGTAAGGAAAGGTTATTTGGAATGTTGTTCTATTTTCCTACGTCATGCGACTATTTGTAGGAAACATTACGGAAATCGGTTGTGAGAATGTCTAAATACCTTTTATTATATTAACAAGTAATACTAAATAAAGGCATAATGTCCCCCGTCCTTCATTTTTTGAGTAGATAATTTAGGAAGTTAAGAAGTTTATGAAGTGATAATTTTTATGAAACTACTTGCACACTGAAGTACTCATCTGATTACAGTACAGCAGAGACTTCAGAGAAGAGCCCACTGTCATAAAGTTGTGACAAAGCTGTCCCTATTATATTAACGGGCATAGGGCTTTGAGTAAGCCAGATCCGAGGACTCATGAATTTGGTTTGTTGCCTGTCTATTGCACGTTACATGAAATCGTACATTGGCTGGAAAGAAACTAATTTCATTCCTGTCCAGTTCTGGATCTTGTGTCTGAAATCGGTATTAGGATAATTTCAAACTTGTGTATATATTCATGAGAAGATTGCAGGACATGCAGAATATGCAATTAAGAATTTATTAAATCTACCAAAATGGGTGTATCCTGTCAGTCTTTGGTTGACGTTTTTTTAAACGTATCCACCCAGGAGCAAAATGAACTAAAATCTTTTAACCAATAGCATCTGTGAAAGCCACATGACTCAAAAATAATGTTTGGGTGGTCAAGTGGCTTCTGTCTCAGAGGAGTTGATCATGGGCTTCACACTGGAAATTGGACTAGCTATGAGTGCTGGATAAAACCAGCTATAGTTTTTACGGGTTTTTTTCAGTAGCTATAAAATCATGGAAAGGATGTCTTTTACTTGGTATGTCTCCAATATAGGCTTCTTTTGTAGCACAAGAAACCCACGGATTGTTATGAAAAATACAAGCAACATCGACTATGTTCACTTATTTATTTTTTTTCAATCTTGGTTACAAATGCAAAAAAATAGAACGTATGCTCCTCTCTCTCTCTCTCTCTGACATTTGTTCCTTCTTATCAGGGGTTTGACAGACAAGGAAATCTGCGAGCCATTTGTGGTGGGGGAAGGTACGACCGGCTTCTCTCTATGTTTGGAGGGGAGGACACTCCGGCATGTGGCTTTGGCTTTGGTGATGCTGTGATTGTAGAAGTACAAACTCCTCTGCACCCTTATCTAGTTGTTTAGTTATAGACTCGGATTAACATATACTCCCTCCGTCCAATGAAGCTCGTCTGGATTTGAAAAACGATGGGTCCTACATTACATGGCTGACTTTGATCCTTCAAGACGAAAAACATGAATGGGGAAGGGAAAACTCTGTTTTTTTGTATGGGTCCTAGAGTTCACTAAATATAACTCATTTTCCAATGCAGACGAGCATCATTGAACAGTGGGAGTAGTCTTCGATTAGTATGCAGGTATAAATTCTTAGAGAAATGCTACAACTGCTCGATTTTACCCACTCTCTTTGTCGCTTGCAAACAAATCGAAGCCCGCACAAAGCCCCAGTCTCCTTTCCTCTTCGACTCCAATTGTACCCTTTAAAACTGTCTTACACACAGATTGCAGTGGCAGCTCCTGTTGCCCTTCTTCTTGGCTGGTTTCCCGGAAACGGGATTGGTGTCCGATATTGAGCTAGCAGCTGTGCCATCTGAGCTGCGACTCAATGTAGAGTCTTCCGCGAGTCGTCATCTTCTTCATTCACTGGATGCCGGCACGATCTCCCTCAGTTCCCTCTTCTCTTCCTTCTTTTCGCCCTCCCTCTGGAACAGCTCCCCTGGGGACATCCTCTGCTCCGTTGCAGGTGCCAGAAAATCACCACTGGTGACTCTGAGTTAATACCCCTGCAGCAGGCCCGCCGGAGCCTGATCGCCTGGTGGCACTTTCATCTCCCTTCATGGTCAGTTCCTTGCATGGCTCCTTCCGGGCCTTCAATGATAGGTTGGTCAGTTTGGTTTGTCTTCTCTTCTACAGAGTGGGAAGTTCTCAAGCTATTCCTTCAATAGCCTTCATTGATGGGTGGGACAGGAACCGAGGGTGTCAAGGGCAAGGAAGCCACAGAAGAGCTCATCCTCGGCATGTCCTCCTTGATCCTGCAACGGATGTGCTGTGGAAGCAAGTGGCACGGGTCTTGGTGGACAGCCTGGAGCAGGTGGAGAGGGGACTAAAGTTTTACTGCTTGTCCGGAGACGTGCCGTTTAAAAAGATGGGAAACAGGCAGTTAAGGTGAAGATTATGAATTCGCGCTTGACAAGCTGCTCCCCTCCCTTCATGAATCATCATGAATGTTAGGCAGTTAAGGAGATGCTTCTTCTTGTAGTTGCAGACTTGCAGGCTGTTTGTTATCTTATGCCTTACTAGTTACTTTTTTTATGGCTGGGGCTTGACCCCGTAGCTAAGCTCATGTGTCACATGGCATGCACAGCCTTACCCCGTAACAATGCCTGAACATCATCTTCGGTGGGGTTGTGGGGGGGGGGGGAGGAGAGAGAATTGAATAGATATTTTTATCATATTGATTGATGGTTTATCAAATTTTAAAGATAGGAAAAAAAATTGAACTTGAAATCCAGTATACATGTCCTTTTGAAAGTTCTTAATAGTAGTTTTGGAGGATCACCTGTCATGGTTTAGTATGAAATCTGAGATTTCACGTTCATCAGAATCTGATAGTAGATATAGCACCTTTGCATTAAATGAAGCACATACCTGATGAAATGGATGGCCACCAAGGGACAAGCACTAGCTGAGATATATAGTTCATACCTGTTAGAATAGAATATCTATTTATATTCCTGTTACATGACCTTTTGAAAGTTCTTAAGAATAGGTTTGGAGGAGCACCTGTCATGGATAAGTGAGAAATCTGACTTTTCACATTCATCAGGATCTAATGCCAAATACAGAACCTTTGCACTAAATGAAGCACATGCTAGATGATATAGGCGGCCACCAGGGAGATGAGCACTAGCTGAAATTTATAGTTTATACCTATCAGGATAGAAAATCTATTAATTTTTACGTTCCTTGCTCATGGTAAGGTGCCATTATTAGTCCAGTAGAAGGACCATGAAAGGAAGTATCACGAGTAAAATTGATGTGCCTGCAGTATTAGACCTCGATGACAATAAGACAGTGGAAGGTTCCTTTTTTTATGGAAATCTTTTAGAAGCTGCTTGTCTGCTAGAGTGTAATTGTGTGAGGGCAATTGTCTAAGTACAACTGCCATGGAGTCAAGATCAATATGAATTAACGGAGAAACATCAATCTAATCTAACCAAGAAATTCCATATCGGCGATATCGTGGATATAACAATATCGGGCCCCACCTGATAAAACGATACGGCATAATATCGTTTTTCAAATTGTTTTACAATATTGCCGAAATATCGGTTTCAGACCGATATATCACCATTTTAAAAAAAATGTTCTAAAAAAATTGGGAATTTTTTTTTTAAAAAAAAAGGAAACAAAAGAAGCAAATTTCCCCGTTGTTTCCCATCTTTTGAAATCTATGCTTTGTCTAAATTAGTATAACTCATTTTAGAAGTTAGATTGTGAAAATATATGGTAAAAACTAGTTTTCGTTACATAGATGCAACATTAGTTATCATAGTTATACCATATATTATGAATATGATAACATAATCATTTCACGAGTCAGCAAAATATAGAAGTTACAAAAGATTTTTAATAAAGCAGGGGGCCGTGATCTGTATTGTCTGTGTGTAGTGACGGGTTTGTGTGTCTTTCTTTCTCATGTTCAGTGTGGAGCCTCGCTTGAGCTATCACCTATACTTTTCATTATGATCAAGTAGAATCCTTAGCTATTAGACTGATCATGAATTAGCAAAATATAGAAGTTGCAAAAGATTTTCAATAAAGCAGGGGGGCCATGGTGAGTATTGTCTCTATGTAGTGACGGTTTGTGTCCTTCTTTCTCGTATTCAGTGTGGAGCCTCGCTTGAGCTGTCACCTATACCGTTCATAATGATCGAATAGAATCCTCACAATAGAAACAGCTAGTAAATGTGCTAGACTATTAGACTGATTATGCATAGAAAGTTTACACTCTTGTTACCTTAAAAGTGGAGCTTATTAAGCCAGTGTCTCCTACTTGATTATGTATGACGTGTTGTCCTTGTTCAAAAAAGTTGCCTCCGACTGGGGAAGCCAAAAGGTGTCAAGTACTTCCTCCGTCCCATGTTTGTTGTCTGGATTAGAAAACTGAGATGAACTACAATTTTTTTATTTTTTTTTCTCATCCAGACATTTACTATAGGACGGAGGGAGTATAAGTTATTGAAAATTATCCTCAGAAGAAAATAGATAAACCTCTGATAGTATGGAAGAAGCTGTTCTACGGTCATTTTTTGATGAGCAGTCTCGATTGCTGCAGTTGCTCAAGGATAAAGGACTATTGCCGGAGTTAACTTCACAAGTGGAAGATATTATAGTCCCTATGCACCCACAGCTACAAGGACCAGCAGCTAAGGTTGCATCAGCCCTCAGACAGAAAGGGCGGAGTGTTGACCTCATCCTAGAGAACAAGCGACTGAAGTGGTTAGTTAACATTTGGTTTATTTTTAACTATAACTCTATTTGGAATATATTATTTTGATTTGCAAATCATGTTCTCTTTTCTTTTTGATTCTTTTAATTGAGCTTCAGGTTGAATAGGCTTAGGTTCTTTTCTAGACTGGCGTTATTAAATGCATCTTTGTAGCATAAGCAAAGGCAAAAAAATTTATGACACAAGTGTTCCAGCACATTCCATATGATAGGATTAAATACATGCATGCTTTTCTAACCCTAATGGACTGTTCGAGGCCATAATAATTTCCAAATAAACATGCGTGTAGAGTAATAATTATCATGGCCTCAAATCGCACATACACATATAAAGGTCACAACTTTATGGGCATATAGTATTCACATACATATAAACATGATCATAATAGCGATGAATAGTGCTTATTTACCTTAGGGTGATACTCCCCGAAACATGGCTTTAGATGTCTTCATCGTATCCTATCCACAAAGCAATGAACATCATATCCTATCCACAAAGCAATGAACAAAAAATTAATGAACTTTGTTAAGAAGATTAGTTCTACCTTATTTATGTGTGAGATCACTCCGAATATTGTTGGTAATGATTCCCCAATCATTGGGAGTGAGCTCATTTTGACATTATTCCCTTACATTGACTAGCATTCCTTCTGTATCTTTATCTCGTGGCTTGGAGGTGGCCACATACACAAGTCTATGACAACTTTGATGTGTGCAATGACTTATTCAACTCGATTTGAGCTTTGGTGTAAACTTTTTGAGTAGATAAAGCACCTAAGTATGCTTAGTGCTTGCGTGCAACATATAAATGTGGGTTTCATTGAGGACGTACATTGATGTTGTGGTGGTGCGACCACCCTCCTAGACCCTGTGGCACCATTCGACTCAACCTGAGCTGGTCATAAGGCGGGTAATATGGGCCGAACCCATACATGACTAAACATCCCCCACTATGGGTGAAGGCTCATATGGACTCAACAACAAGTGGCGCTAGTTTTGTCCAAATCCTAGACATGAGCTGAACATCTAGATATGTTTGCAAGGCTTATGAAAACGGATAAGCTAACATCTTAGACGTAGCAGCTTGTCTTTGTTTGTGGCTTTATCCTCATTTTGTTTAAATCATATTAATTGTCAAATAATCTGTTCTCTTGTTTTAGGGTGTTCAAGCATGCAGAGCGGATCAAAGCAAGTAGGCTCATCCTAGTTGGTGAATCTGAGTGGCAAAGAGGTATGGTTCGTGTGAAGAATCTGGCCAGCAGGGAAGAACAAGATGTTAAAGTTGATGAACTGGAGTGACTTTCTTCTGGTACTCAATTGTTGGCAGTCGAATTGGTAGGCTTTCTATCCTTCATATGGTTTATCTGCTCTGACCCTTTATTTTTGCTTGAGCTGGGGGGAAGGTAATGTTGATATAAGCCTCTTGAAGGTTAATAGCCGCAAATCATCGTGTCTCTTGCAGATTGCAGAGGCAAATGACGCTGCAGCCCGAAGACATATTGTTCATATCTGGACCCAGGTGGCCTTTGTTGCAAATGGATAGATTTACATGAGATTGGGCAGTGATTCATTTAGTGGGCCTTCAATTCATTTTAACGCCTGGACGGGTTGAATTTTGTTATGATATTTCTTTGCTATTCTTTTCAAATTTAGTAGAGAATTCTTTGCTTTAAAGCAAGTGCTTCTATCCCCACCAATTACGTGGATTGCACGTGGGTTCTTGAATCATGGTATTGATCTTGGTGTAACCTATTTGAGAAATGAAGTTTTATGAACATAATTTAATAGTAACAGAAATATTGCTTAGCAAACTGATGTTTAAGTTGACTGGAAAATGCCAAATGTGGTGGAATCAAAGCCTTGAGGGCAAGGCATATGCTGAGTGTGGTGGAATGTTGTAGCCTGACTACGTGATTAGGAATGCTGAATTGTAGTGAGAAAAGGCTGTCAGCCAAACACTATACAGAGGTCATTCAGCTTTCTTAGCCCGCCCCTCTTTGTCCACTCTTTATTCTCTCTATTCCTCTTCCCTTTTACTCCAAGTTCCCTCCTCCCTACCTTATTCCCTTGTGGTTCCCGTGGTGCTACATCAAACACCATTCATAGGAGTGCCCCCTGGACCTGCCTGACCATGTTCCAATCTGTCGTTAGTTTCCAGCGCTAACACTGAAACTTGTCCCAACAAAGCACTAAAGTGTAAAGAAAGGTTTGCCCAATGGGTTGGAGATTACCTTTTTCCTAATTAGACTTACTAATAAAAGTAAAGTTGATTTTACTTCTTGGATTTTGTCTTTTCTATACTCTCGGCCTGCTTTGTAAATAAGATTCACTTGTCGCATATATCCATTTTGTCGTGTAGGAATTTTCTGGTCTTCTCCTTGATTAGTCATTGAAGCCTTCTTTCCTTCAAACTGAACATCTTACTCTGGTATCCGAAAGAACATCTTTCTTCTTTTGTGCTTTAGCGTTGATTCTCCTAGCATCCTCCTTGTGTCTCTTCCCCTTTAGAATGCCTCTTTCTCTATGGGGTCCATTTTTTCCTTTTGGCATTATTGTTGACAACTGCTTCAATTTTTTTATTTGTTCTTCTTCTAGATTTGATCGTTTCTTTGAAGTTTTGCAAGGAATTGTTCGTTCCAATACCACCTCAAGGACGGTCCTTGGGCCATTCTTTTCTTAATAGTGCTTTTTGGATCCACTTCCTTATTCTATATCGTTGTTTATCTGGAATACCTACAAAAAAAAAGGGCTCAACGATTTCTTTGCTACACACTTTCATGGTCCAACATGATTAGTTGTCAAACAAACCACCTCATTTAAAAAAAAAACCTTCTCATTCAAGCACCTGGACTTAACGGAAAGAAGAAAAACACCTTCACTTAACAATTACTATGCATTCCCAGAGAACAAGCACAAGAACAAGTAAATGGAAGAAATAAGACAAGTTTGCCTTTATCTAGAGATTCAGTGGTCGTTGTTTTAGTACAGCCAATATCAAATCAATCGTTTTAACTTTTTTGGCTACCCAATAGCAAATGCAGTTTCTTGGTGCTTATAATAAAGGGATTTAAATCCTTTTTGGCCATTCCCAACTTTTGTTCACACTTGACTACTTTAGATTGATCTGAATTTCTAATTCAAGGCCATGTTCAGGTTTTAGCTTCCTCAACTTGCTTGTGGCTGGTATTATACTCTTTTTATAAGGGTCAATTTTCTTAGTAGTAAGGTCATTATTGTTGAATCAAACGCTTCACCTTATTGGAAAAGATCAGTATATTGTTTGTGAATGTCATCGTACTCAATCTCACCGTCGTCATTTGCATCATGCGAGGACACTCTCATCCGGCTTATTTTTATTTACATTGTCACTTATGGCTATTAATTAGATAACATTATCCAGAACCATGTTTACCGTACAACTACATTCAAAGGAGACCTTACTTTTAGTTTTCTTAACCTCATCAATAATCTATTCTCTTCAAAGATAGGCATTCTTTCACTCAAAAGAATACTGTTTTTTTGTCCCCCACTTAATTTTCACAAAGTAATTTATAAGCATAATGTAGTTGTAGTTCGTAATGAGATCACTCTCATTTGGCTTATATGAGGCCAGTTCAAGTTATAGCTTTTAGATCTTGATTTGATGGCTACAAGGGTTTGTGATGGTTCACACTCACCTACCCACTAATTTGATACCGACGTCGGATCGAAATCCAACAACCAAAAAGATTATTCTCATGCCCCTTATAAGAGAACGATCTCATGTAAACCGATCTCTCTCTCTCTCTCTCTCTATATATATATTTGGACGTCTCTCTTTCTCTCTCTCTCTATATATACATATAGGAAAATGTTTATATGTGATTTGTCTCATGTGGCTTGCATGAGCCAAAGGCCAAAGTGAACTTTGGTTATTGTTGATCTTGATCTAATGGCCCACTGATTTGATACCCACCCTCGGATCAGAATCTAACGACACAAAAGATTGGCCTCATACTCCTTATATGAGAACGATCTCATGCAAACCATTCTTTATATATATAATGGATTACATGAGATCGTTCTCATATAAAGAGCATGAGGCCAATCTTTATAGCCGTTGAATTTCGATCGGAGGGTGGATATCAAATCAATGGGTATGTGAGTGTGTCACATCAAGGAGTAGGTGCAATCATTATAGCTATTTGTAGTTGTCAAATCAAGATCCAACGACTACAGTTTAAAGTGGCCTCATATAAGCCATATTAGAGGGATCTCATTTAAACTTCTCCTATATATATATATATATATATATATATATATATATATATATATATATATATATATATATAGGTGAAAGGTAGTTTCCGGACGCCCGGAGAGGAGCTTCTCTTCAGGCGCTTTGATCTCAACCGTCGGATGAGATCCGACGGTTGAGAGGTCTTCCCTCTCCCCCTCGGGCTCCCTCCCTCTCCCCCTCTCTCATTGGCTCGATGGGGCACCCGCCACCCCGGTGATCCCCTCCCACTCCCCCCCTTTGGCTCAACGCCCCCCCGCCCCGCCCCGCCCCCCACTTTCCCCCTTCCTCTCTCCCCCCTCCCTCTCTTACCCTGACGATCCCCCGCCGTCTCCTCTGGCTCGACAGGGCACCCCGCGGTGGGTCGCCGGGGCAGGCAAGCATCGAGCCAGAGGGGGGTCACCAGGGTGGCAAGAGGGAGGGGGGCGGTGCCGTCTGGACGGGGCGAGGGAGGCGAGCCCCCGCCACGGCACCGAGTGAGGGAGTGGCTTGGGCCTCACCCTCAAGATCAAAGCGTCCGGAGAGAAGCTCCTCTCCGGGCACCCGGAGGCTACCGGGCCTCTATATATATATAAGAATAATGTAGTTGTTTGTCAAACAACTACATTATGCTTATAAATTACTTTGTAAAATTAAGTGGGGAGAGAAATAAGAGCGATCTCATTTAAACTTTTTCAATATATATAAGCTAGTTTACATGAGATTGTTCTCATATAAAGGGCATGAGAACAGTCTTTTGGGTCGTTGAATTCTAACCCGACAGTAGGTATCAAATCAATGAGTAGGTGAGTGTGACCCATCACTCATCCTTGTAGCCATCAGATTAAGATCCAATGGTTAAGATTTAAACTGGCCTCATATAAGCCAAATGAGAGTGATCTTATTTAAACTTTCATATAGGAGCGTAAGAATAATCTTTTGAGTCATTGAATTCCGATATGACAATGAGTATCAAATCAGTGGGTGGGTGCGTGTGACCCATCATTCACCCTTGTAGCCGTCAGATGAAGATCCAACGGCTATAACTTGAACTGGCCTCATATAAGGCAAATGCGAGCGATCTAAGTTAAATTTTTCCCTATATATACATATATATAAACAGAGAGAGATAGAGATCGGTTTACGTAGATCGTTCTCATGTAGCTTGCATGAGCTAAGCCATCTCCATCTATCATATCAAGTTCGGACGACAATTCTCAAATCATTGTGTAGGTAAGTGTAAATAATCACTTCTGTCAGATCTTGATTTGACGATTCAAGATTACTTGAGCTCATGTAAGCTGCATGAGACTGATCTCATTTAAAAAATTAGAGGAGAATTAAATTCCCTGTGTGATTTCTATATTACTCCCCCATTTCATATTAATGGCCTTTTTTTTAAATAGTCTAGTTCATTTTGAGAAAACCATATTAGACTATTAACATGGAATGATGTGAGTGTACGTAAGTACTCCTTTCGTTCCAAAATACTGTGTACATTTGAAAAAAATTTCATTTTTATTTGACCATAAAGCTCACAAGGAAGTCATATGACTTCTTCTCCCTGATATCCCGTCCAACTCATATGCTCATTCACCAACCAATTTCAAGTCAATCTTTCTAAGTCTCATCCAATTTTGGATAGAGGAAGTCACATAATTTGTAAAACATGTATAGTATTTTAGAATAATGAATATTTCCAAATATACATAATATTTTGGAACGGAGGGAGTAGTATTTAATTATCTCACTCCTTCAGTGTCAGCACAAATGACAATGGAACTCTGTACCGGATAAAAGACAATCTTTGTAGGGCACATCTAAGAAAAAACACAATGAGAGACATTGAGAGGGGTAAGGCATTATAAGATATTTACATATTTACCTTACTAATATGAGTACTAACATATTATCGCCAAGGTCAGCTGAGCCAATTGCTGCTGGCTCCGCCAGGAGCCACACTCCAAGTAACAACCAAGTGCAGAGACCAAATAGTCCCCAGAGGATGGGAACCTAATGACATCCCAAATCGTACTGGCCACGGCGTGCAAGTGTAGACGAAGAGAGTGATCGGAGGATTTACAAAAGGAGATGGTGAGAATGAGGGTTGTGAACAAGGTGGAATGGCCTAGATCAATAGGAGTGCATGGAAAAGGAGGAGACCAAACTATAGGCAGAAAACAAATAACTACAATCAACATTAAGCATAGAAAATGTATGAAAACTTCAAAGGGCGAGAAATTTGGAGACTACTCTGGGCTCGTAAGAGCACAGCCGGAGTGTACAAGAGCCCTCCCCACCACCGGCCTGACCAACCAAGTGGACCTGACCAAGCAAGAATCCCTTCACCACGCACCTGTTCCAAAGGTGACCTGAGGGGAGATGAGAAGCGAGAGGGCAGTTAAAGTAGATTCGGGGAAGGATGATCGACTCAGAGTTTTGTCTCTCGATCCACCCACATAAACTACTTTCAACTCCCTCCAAGCCCCTCCTCACAAAACCCTCAGCACAACCAAGAACCAGCTCATGGTAGCGGGGCGATGGCTGGAACATCGCATAGGCATCATCAGCCGGCACAAGGGAGAGGCTAGAACAACCATGGTAAGGGGGGGAGGAAAAGGAGTGAGGAGGATGGTTTGTATTTCGAAATGATTAATTGGAGTATATGAATTGAATTTATATGGTATACACAAGAGATCAGTGAGAAAAGTGGATATTTTGTATTTTCTCAGATCTGACCGAAATCAACAGTGGATTTAGGTTTAATGGATTTCATACTCTTGTTTAGCTGCAATGCTACTGTGGTTGACAATAAATGTAGACAACCTCATAGACATAATGTAACGTCTCGGGTTTTCAAAATCGTATTTGAAGGTACAGGAGTCCTCTGATAAATTTTTATTGAAAAGATCGAACACTTGCAAAGCTGATTTTTAGTATCCACTGGGACCCGCAATAAATACAAAGGCAAACCGTGCACAGCCAAGCACCAATCATAATGTTTTAATGTGTGCACCAAAGTGTTTAAGTTAAATTTCAAGCTAAGATAACATATAAGAGTCCAGACAAGAAAAGAGTTGATCTTGGTGCCATAATATGAGATTGTAAAAGATTTGGCACAAGATGCACCACTACTCCCCCTAGCCTCTCTGCTGCTGTCGCGCCCGGGGATGGACTAGGCTAACCTTTACAATTCTGAAATATGAACGAAATATCATTATAGAAATAAGCATATCTTGTGCAATCTCCTTAAGCTTTGCAATTCCATTCATCAAAAGACTATGATGCATTTACGTACACTAGAAAGCGTAAATTAAACTGTACATTAATAATTGACTAGTAAAGTAACACCAAATCTGATTGTAATATCGATAACTCACAAGCATACAAACTCATCGTGAAGTAATAGGCAAATTTATGCATAAAATAACAAATGTCACATAGTAACACATCGGCCGACTAATTATATGCTAAAACCAGAAGCTGACTAAAAAATGCATTCAAAAGCCAACTAGGATCCTGAAAGATGGCAATGATTTCGAAAGGAATTGAATGAGACCTTCCCATGTTGTCCCAAATTATCCTCGAAAGCGCACAGCTTCAACATAGGCTTCGGTATTTTATTTAAAGTAAGGGCAGTGATAACTCTACAGTAGATTCATACACATTTCTAATCTGCTGTACAAGGGAAATGATATTTGTACAGCAGATTCTTACACGTTTTCTATACACAACTGATGTGTATGGAAATGAGTGAGTGAAATGTGTAGGAATCTGCTGTAGGGTTATCACTGCCCTCTGTACAAATATCGTTTCCCTTAAAGTAAAGACTCCAGCAGCCAAAGTGTGAACGAGTAACTACTGAAGGCATGAAGCCTTTTATATATATAATGAACCAGGTGCGAGTTTGGAGTGAGTGCCTTGTACATGATGCCTAAGTCTAATTGATGTCCTCTGGTAAGAACTTGCATGCGTGACTCGTGAGTAGTAGTCATTGGAAAGTACATCTCCACTCCACGTGACTACGCCAACAATCGCGTGGGCAGTGGGCACCAGGTACTTGGGATTGCCCCATCATTATATGCAACAGACCGAGGGCATTAATGGAAGCCCACCTATGTTTCACCTGAATATAAAATGGAGGGTTGGAATCTTGGAGATGCTACGTTATCTAGGTCAGAGAGTTGAGATAGATGTGCCGAACCTGTATACACCGAGATGTTGCCTCTATCTGCATTTGCACCTGCACCTGATGTTCGCAGACCTTGAATCATTTGTTGGGGATGATGGATCATAATCACAACTCCATGAATAATGGGTGATTGTGAAGGAAAGAGATATATGATTAGGGTTTTTAGGTGCAGGTGCGTATGCAGACACATGCCATCTTGGCCCCTCCCATCTTCAGATCTGTGTTGAGGAATGTTTTTTGGGCTATATTTCAAATTTGGTTCTTTAATCTTTAAGGATTGTTTGCTTTTTTAGCTTTATGAGGTTATATTATTTTGTGGGCTGATTATATTTTCTCTTTTGATGTTTACATTATTTTTTGCATTAGGGTTTTTCATTATTGACTCAAGATTGATTTCCTCTAACTTATTTGCTTTCTCACGAAGAACAAAAAAAAATAGGGAACCATATCTTTGTTGGTAATCAGGAAGATATTAAGAAAACTACTACAGGAATATTGGAAATTATTGTAGTTTTTATTTGTCCTTGTTCTTGTTTGGCTTGAGACACAAGACTGGTGATTCAGCGTGCTGAATCACAGCCTACTTGAGAAAGCACAAAGTGGGAACAGAATTTTTTTCTCTCAATTTGTGAATCTTAACACTTAAAGAGGTTCATATGTTTGCTAAAGAATACATTTTTAGGAATTTTAAAGTCTATTTCTATGTACCACAATAAGAAACTTGATTTGTTCTTTTTGTTTTTTTCCCTTTTTTTGTTTATATATATGTAAGGATATTTTGTCCGCAATATAAAAATGGTCCAGTTACATTCTAGATGCGTGAAAAAAATAGATAATGGGATCCCTATCCTTTTTTACAGTAGATTGTTTATAATAAGATGGATACAGTTCTATTTTAACCGGGCTCATGAGGAAGACGATGAACAGTGCTAGGTGAACAGTGTTTATGTTGCTACATTACTGCTACAGTACCCGTGAATAGTAAAATCGCTACAGTGTTTTTCCGACGTGATTTTTCCCAAATCTAATTTTTTTAATAAATATGAATAGCTAAATCTTTTATCAAATCTAGGGATGATGTTATTTAATTGATATTTTTACGTTTATAAAGAGGTGTTTTTATGGTTTATTTGATTGATTAACGGTATTTTTAATAAAGTCATAATCTATATAATTATTTGATTCGTCGTTAACGTAAGGTACGGCGAATGCTTATGCCAATGATATGATTTTGTACGAGCAGCATGATCATACTACTAGTGAACCCCACTCTTTTTGGTGTGAATGCAATTTTATAAATTGTAAGCTTAATGTTGAACCTAACTTCTCCATGGACTCAAGAGCAAGTCACGCATCAAAATTTAGTATGCATTACAAGAGTTTTAGTCATAAATTAACATATAATTTTACGTCATTTTATTTGAAATTAGTATGTAGCTCAAGAAGCTATCGAGTCTTCAGAGCTAAAATAGACTTTTTTTTTCAAGGGGAGCTAAAATGGAGTTTTAAAACTGCGTCTTGGGCTAAACTCATTGTGTGTTTTATCTAAAATCATGTTGTGCAGGGGTGTTGTACCTTATCAAATAATCATGTTATTGCCTTGTTTGATTATATTGCTGTTAGTTTGGTGAGATGAGCAGTTCATTCAGGTATGTATTCCATATAGGTTACTAATGAGTGATTACCAGGCAATTTAATCATGGTTAGAGGCTTTTTTTTTAAGGGAAATGATATTTGTACAGTAGATTCCTACACATTTTCTATACACAGCTGATGTGTATGGAAATGTGTAGGAATCTGCTGTAGAGTTATCACTGCCCTTTTTTTAATAATTGGTTGGAAGAATTAAACACTGCTTTCTTTCACGTAATAAAAAACAACTGCTTACTGTGCTGCTTTTTACTTTGATACTTTGACTCCTGCACCATTTTAGAATTTGACCCAGTGATTTCTTCTTCAGGAGGGAGAGAGGCAACTAGCTCAACACAGACTTCGCTTTTTCCTAAGGCTGTTGATATCCCTCTCTCTATGCCTTAAGGTGTAATTAGAAATTACAAGGGAGCAGTCTTGCTATATTTCTCTTATTTGTACGGTCTAGCTTCAAATATGAGAGCTGAAGGTAATGCTATGGTGGATGGTATCTGATATGCCATTTCGTTTAACAGCTTGCCTCTCAGGGTTGAATCCGACTCCCTCCTTTTAGTATCTATGAATCAAAAACGGATGGCAATTCGTTTGGTAGTTTCGGTTCCTGGAAATTATTTATCTTTCTCTTCCTCTTAATATTTCAGGTTGACACATTTACAGTGAAGATAACAATTTTGCCGATTTTTTGTCAAAGAAAAGCACCTTCAGCCAAGATTTTCTTTATTTATGTCGCTGTCTGAATCCAATCATCTTCTTAGAGGTATTCATGCTCTTGACCAGGCGGGAAAGTGAAGCTTAAGAGTTAGTTTATTTTTATTTGTTCTTATTAATTTCTTAGACCTTTTTGAATTGCAATAAGTTGGGGTAAGGCTTATGTCCCTCCCTCCTTTAAATAAAATGGTAGGGGTCCCTGCCTAATGCCTACCATTTTAATTTAAGGTAGCTTCTTCTTAAAAAAATTGTATTAGTTACTACTTGTATGCTGCTTTACAATTGCAAGCCAAATATTCCTTTACAAGCCATGCTACCATGTACAAGGAGACTGGTTTTCATTGTTACCAGCTTTGTGATGGAAGAGGCTATATTAATATCATGCCATGAAGCCAATCTACATATTTGGAAAGGTGTATAATGAAAGGGTTGCGTCAGGAAGGGCATCCGGCATAAAAACTTGCCACTATATTTCTTTAAATGGATTTTGTACCATTTTAATTCCGATAAGAGTCAACTGCGGTATATAATCTATGCCGCCGACCACATATAGCTGGGATAAGGTGTATGATGATGATGATGAATTGCTAGCTAATGCTAGTATTGTCCAAATATTGAAGTGGCACCTCTTGGTTCAAAAATTTGCTAGAGAAATTGGCAGTTTCTTTATTCCAGTGGCCACCATCTTTATTTTTTCTTTAGAATATAAAACCCAAAAGAACTAGATATAAAAACCAAGCACAACAAGAGGAAATAAAAATTGAAGAGAAGTTATCTCGTTCTTAAGTTCGACAGTCCTGCTTGGTCTAGGGTATTGATACCCTTTAGCTGATGATAGTTTGTGCAGAAGGCATCAACATGAGGAAAAAAGAAACTGTTAGCTTCTCTTAATATGTGACAAAACAAGATGTCATGAGTGAGTCCTAGACCTATATTCTAGAATTTTTGGTGTAAGTTAACAAATGCTTAAGTTTGTTGTCTTTATTTGCGCTTATTGATATGTTTGACGTTGCCTATTGTATCCTACTAGATCCATTATTATGTTACTGAATTGATGAGTTTGTTGGCTGTGTTTATAAGTTGGAAGGCATTTCTCACATCCAAAAAAAACTTATGTTTTTATAGCCAATCGTTAAATGAGCTTTTGCTTTTGTAGCATTCTTGATAAATATTATGTCTTTCTAGCAGCACTTTACTAGTATTCTCATCTTTGGATTCCGAAATTACATGTTTGTAGAAAACATAGGTTGGCTTAATTGTGATGTTCTTCATTTGTTGGAACTCTTAGTAGGAATATGGTTTTCTGGTTTCTTCACAATCACCACTTGTAGAGTATCAGCTTTCTTTCTTACTATATTCTCCTAGGGTCGAATGTTTGCTGCACTGACATACCTCACCAGTCGCCACCATCTTTTATTGCACTTATATATGTTTAAACTTACACAATTGAGTTCTCTTTCTATAAAATTTCTGTATAGAAAGAGAACTATTAGTATAAGATATTGCTTGTATATTGATATATAACTGCTGATGCTGGTATTGTGCAGAGGTTGTAGTAGCACTTCTTGGCTGTTCGAAACTTGCTAGTATATTGGCACTTTCTTTGTTTCTCTGATCTCTTTTTTTAGAAGTTTTCGTCCAAGTTGATAAATGCCTAATTTGTTCTCTTTATTTATATTCCTTGATATGCTTAATTGTAGCCTATAGTGTCACGGTAGATCCATTATCATGACTGTTTTGATTAATTTGTGTTTTTATAATTTGGTAGGCTTTTCCCACACATACAAAAAAAGTAGTTATGCTTTTCTAGTCAATCTTCAAACGAGCTTTTGCTTTTGTAGCATTCTTCATAAATCTCATGTGTTTCTAGCGTCTTTTCATCTTTGGATTGTGAACCACATCTTTGTAGAAAACATAGGTTGGTTTAATGGTGATTTTCTTCATTTGTTGAAACTCTTAGTAGAAATATGGTTTTCTTATTTCTTCATAATCATTACTTTTAAGGTGTCAGCTTTCTGTATCAGTTTATTTTGCTAGAATCCAATGTTTGCTGTGCTAGCATACTTCACCACCATCTTTTATTGTACTTATATGTATGATTAAGCTTGTCCAATTTGAGTTTTCTTTCAATAAAATATCTGTATGTGCGTTATTGGATGACTATTAGTATTAGGTATTGCTTGTATATGAATATGCAACTGCTAAGTACTGTGCAGATGTTGAAGTGACACCTCTTGATCAGTTGACGTTTTCTTATTTCTGTGACTTATACTTAAAAATGTTTGGTTCGAGTAAATAAATACCTAAGTTTGTTCTCTTGTTTTGCATTTCTTGATGTGTAATGTTTGCCTATTGAGTTGTAGATCCATTACTATGTGATTGTTTAAATGGATTTTTTTACAACAGAATGTTCAATGAGGTTTTGGGCTATTTTTAAAAGGTTTGTAGGATTTTATAACCAATCTAGAAAGGGGCTTTTGCTTATGTAGTATTCTTGATACATATAATGTGTTTTTACCAGCATTTTTGCTAGTAGATTATGAAATCACTTGTTTGCAGAAACACAGGTTCGTTTAGTGGTGGTGTTCTTCAATTATGGTAACTCTCAGTATGAATATGGTTTTCTGGTTTTTTCATTATCGTCAGACTTAAGGTATCAGCTTTAGTAGCAGTATAAGGTCAATTCCATTCGTAGCCGTTGGATCTTGATCTGACAGCTACAAACAGCTATAAGGAACTCACCTACCCCTGATTTGATACACTTACATATCCATTGATTTGATATCTACCCTTGGATCAGAATCCAATGGCCTAAAAGATTGGCCTCATGCTCCTTATTTGAGGGTGATCTCATATAGACCGTCCTCTCTCTCTCTCTCTCTATATATATATATATATATTCGGGTAATTTATATATATATATATGTATAGCATTCCAAAACCAAGAGGCTAATAAGTCTGGAATACACAAAGAAGAAAAGCTCCTGATGTAAAAAGAAACAGAAAAAAAACAGAAACTAGCCATGCAAAGGCCAGAAGGAATCAACTAAATAAGGACATTAAAAAATTTCTAATCACTCCATAGTTCCTCTAGAAAGCTGCATGTGTACATAACCGGCTCTACGAGCTATATATTGCTAGTGTCCAATGTTTGCTGCACTGACACACATCACCACCATCATTTAATAGTGCTTGTAAATGTATAAAATTGTTTAATTTGAGTTCTCTTTCAATGGCGTTTCTGTAGATGTAACTAGTTGACATCAAGTAGTATATTAGCATATTTCCAGATTTTTTTTCATTTAGTTTTTCTTAATATAATTAGTTGCTGTGGTGAGAGCTTTTATGAGATTTGATTGAGTGCGTTCTTAATTTCCCTAAATCAGTCCGATAATGTCTTCTTTTTTTTTTCTCTAAAAAACTAGACCATTCCCTTCAATTCTAAGCAACCTAATAACACTTGCTAAATGATGTACGGCGTGACTGCCACCAATTTTATGACCGAGCAACTAGTTGAACGGCTTAGTCTAGGGAGTACAGAATTTGCTACCTTCAACCTCCAGAGGAATCTGAACAAATTCATAGGACAATTAACATATAAGTCTAACACGGAAGATATTGAATTTCGTTGTAAAGAATATAGCCAGATATATCAATCTCATTTTAGCATTCAATCTTTTTGGGTGTGATTTTGATCCAGTCCTTTAAATTTTCTCTGTGGGAGTACAATGTTATACTCCCCTCCGAATTAAAAAAGGAAAACAAAAAAGAAGAACTAATCCAATTAATTTTTTGAAAATGTACTAATTTTAGTTTTGAGAAACCAAATATAGCTATTAATACAGATAGATGGTAAGGTTTTAAGAAGTATTCCTGCATATTTGTTCCATTCAAGTAGACAAAGCTTGTGCCATATGGAAAAAATTGCTATGGAACTGTCGTTATAAAATTATTATAGAGGCTGATAGGCATGTCTCTTCCTTAAATACTGGCTTAAGTAATGAACAGTATCTTCATCGAGTAATAAAAGACCCAATAAGTTGAAGTTATTCGAAGTACCGGTGGGAGGGGAGCCAGACTGTGGGAGCGATTAGCCTTTCAGTATTATATCACAATACTGAACTTAAGCAAATTTTTGGGGATGTAAATAAAATTTTCGAAACTTGCTTTGTTTATTCCTCAATAATATTGGCAACTCAAGGTTACCTCGGTCCTGGATAACTCTGGAGTCTGAAATATAAAATGCAGTATGATCTCTTTGGCCCTTCCTTTACTAATTCACTGGACCCCCCACCACTCTGGTGATTTTGGGAAAAAATAATTAGGGGTGGGAGTGGCCTCATAGAGATGGGCAAAATAATCCCAGAAAACGTGGGAATAAATCAGGTCGGGAAAAGTATATGTGTTTCATTATATGATCCAGTATAGATCTTATTGTCGTTCAATAGTCGCTTTATTTTTCTCCTTTTTGGAGTTTTTCTGTCTTCTTTTCTGGGACAGTTTTGTATTGCTTCTTTCTTTGTTTTCAATTCTTTAAACACTATTTTGTTTGAAGAAAGTTAACATTATATTATGGTTCAAAACATCTGTCAAAACCCTGTAAAATAGTCTATTCAACTTTGTTAAACTAAGTTGATTTTAGACTGATAAAAAATATTTATCTGGGTTCAACATCTATATTTAAAATACCCCCTCCGTTCCGATTTATTGGTCAGATTTGGGAAAGGGTGGGACATTTCAGCACCCCAATTTTTCTCGGTAATACCAAATGCTTAGTATAACCCATCATGTTTTGTTTTTTAAAATTGCTGAGTAACACCATTTCGCTTATCAAATCTGCAGATGAACCTCCATTGTCAAATACTGAGAGTTGTTAGAGTCGGGTTCTACCATCAAATATGATGGTAGATTCCTACTGCCAAGTTGAACTCACGAACGAATAATGTCTATTGTGTAATTCTATCGGTGGAACTCTACAGTTAAATATGGAACTCATTGTCGGTCGGATTCGTCTGTCAAAATGTAACACATTAGAGTATACTTGAATATGGGGGTGGGGAAAGAGGAGAAAAAGATATGTAAACGGAGAAAGAGGAGGAGAGGGCATTGCTGAAGAAGAGAAGAGGAAACGAACTTAAGGGGAATCTATTGGGGAGGGGGGGTTACTACTGAGCATGCATACCAAATAGTAGAAAAAAATGACATTTTCAAAATTACCATAGAAAATCGGGTGTTACTGAGAAATTCGCTTATGTTTGGCCGTTTCGAAAAAGGACCGTATTTATTAAACTATGGGGTTCACATAAGTCAGTGACCTCTTCATAGGCCCTCATCGTCCATATCCCCGTCTTCCTCCACTTCACCTTCTCCCCCGCCTCGGCCATCTTCACGAGTCCCCGGCCCACCATCTCCACTTGTAACGAGCTGCCATGCTCCGAGCCTGTCACCTCGAATATGTTGTCAGCCACTTTCACTTCTTTTCCCTACAGTTCAACATCGTCGAGGAGGGCGTCGAGCAGAAATGTGATGGCATGACATATATAAGTGCCTATGAGGTCTCTGGGGGTCTCGGTTGAGCATGTAGTCCCCCCCACCATTTGAGTCCTCGTTTGATCTCTGACGGCGGCATGCTGAGAGGAAGAGATGGAGCTGGAGGGGGTGGTGTGGCCTGCGAAAAGCGGTGACTTTGGTAGTCGAGATGGAGTGGAGGAGGGAGACGGCCCAACACATTGGGAGTCACGTGAGAATTATTCAAATCGGAAAAGTAGTTCTGGCCGTTTGGGGCGTGATTAAAAGCAAAACATCTATATATCCAGTTGAAACACGTCAGGTATTTCAGTTGGATGTAAAAATCCACATGGATGCCACAGTAGATATCCAAAATCTTTTTGTCATAATCACGCCCCAAACGGAAATAAGCATTTTTTTCCAAGGGGTTGTTTGGCTCTTGAAAATGGCGAAGTGTGTTGTGGATGGCCTGAAAATTTCAGGGTGATAGTTAGATGTCCAAGATGTTATAAACATTAACTGTCCGGTTGTAACACGAAATTTCCACGTAACATTTGATGCACACATTAATTCCTCTTGCCTTGAACTGGGACCAATTTTAGGCGAAACATTTTCGATGTCAGGAAACTATGTTCAAACCCTGCGACCAAAGAGTATAGATCAAGGGAAAATAACATATGGTCCACGAGCCGGCCCATTGGATACCAATGGTCCTCACTGACCTTTGTCCACGTGGATCGATATCATTGCATAAACACACGTGAACTCTACCATCTATCACGTGGGCACACGTGGCTTGCCAGCATACCACTTTGGTAAAAACAATGACAAACCCTACTTTGAAGCCGTTGTGCTCTCCTTTCTGCCTGTTTCAGTATAAAATGGACTCGGCATTGGAGATCAGATCTTTAAGTCAGTGCACAAGTTGTTTCTGAAGCGTATCCACTGAGATGTTGCCCGTATCTGCATTTGCACCTGCACCTAAATCTAACTTCATCAATTCGATTGTTATGGCCATGGAGGCCATTTTAGGTGCAGGTACGAATGCAGACACATGTCATCTTGGTTTCTCTCATTATCTGGACCAAGGAAAGATTAGTACTGTTTTTCCTTTCCTTTTTTTGGGGTTTTTTGTTTGCTTTTGCCTGAAACTTGAGACAGGTGATTTGGCATGCTGATTCATATTTACTTGAGGAAGTTGCAAGAGAAGAGAAACATAGGACCTCGATATGGAGATTGGATTTTTCTCCAAGTTATGAGTATACTTTTTGCTTAATATATTGTGATCAGTTTTATGTACATCTTTTGAACTTGATTTTTTTCGTTTGTTATTTTTTCCTTCGCACATCTAAGGATTATCTAAAGTAAACAGATCTAGAATCATGATTTACAGTTTATCAACATTAATTAAAACAAGATAACTTCTCTCTATACTTTTTATATGAAATTAATTTACTCGCACCCTCTACCTTCAAAGTTTTGGTGAGGCCTGTCTAATGTAAGTTGTCATATCTATATGCATATCCATATATATATATATATATATATATATATATATATATATATATATATATATATGTAATAAATTAAAGAAAAAACTGGTGAATCTATGTCATGAGCTCTTGAAGAGGAAAAATAATAAACTTCAAGTTCAACAGATTTTGGTGTTGAATTTCTGTCACCATGATACTGACTGGTAAGGTGGGGAGTTTAGACTGATCAGGAGTTTTTAGAGTTGAAATGGTATTTTAAAACTAGTCTAGGGTTCAACCCTGTCATTTGAAGTTTATCTGAAGAACATGGCTTTGCATGCTGTGCAGGAGGAGTTGTACTAATTATTTGTTTATATCATGCATTGTTTTTTTTTTTTTTTTTTTTTTTTTTTTGCATATGGGCGTTGAAAAAGGTGCAATGTTGGCTTGAACGATTAATTTTCAAACCATTGCCCTTTTTGTTGAAGACTTGAGCAATTGGTATATTGAAGATATTGACCTTAGTGGTGATGGATTGATGAGATGAGCGGTTTGTGCAGGTATATGCGCGTTTTTGCATTAAAAAAAAGGTACATGTTCCATCTATGTTATTCCAAGTGTTATTAGCAGTTAGTTAAAATATTTCTTATTTTGCTAAATTTGCTTCAAGGTATGCAATAATTGACTAGCAGTACTTGTAATGTTTGCAGTAGTAACTAGCTATTGTAATTTTATTTGCTAATTCAAGCTAGTATTGTCAAGACTGAAATCTTCCGAGTTAATGGCACTTCCTGTGAACTTTCTTTCATAATGTTTAGGTGGTCACTACCAAATGCCCCACTATTTGTTTCACAATTTACTTCTCTTTATTTTCATTCTTGTTATGTACAATTGGTGCCCCTTTGAATCGAGAAATTCCCAATACGCCAGAGTTGCACTTCAATAGCCAACCAATTAATGGTGCGTGTCATATACACATTGGTGGTGAGATCGAAAATCCCGTATGCATATGCGTACCAAATGATTTCTCCTTCTAATCTATTGACTAGTTGTATGTCTTTGTGGGCTTTTTTCCCAGGTAATTAGTTTTTCTGCGCAATTTCGGATGAGTTTTGCTAATTTTTGCGTTTTCAACAAAATTTAGGTGTTCTTAGCGGCAACTTTTTACCACTATCGTTCTAATTAGATCACTTAAACTGTTTAGTGGAATAGCGCAATTATTATATTTCACAAAGAACAGCTAATACTTGCTTTCCTCTTTTACACTAACTATATTTGCAGCACCGACATATTTTACCACCCTGATCCAGAACTTCTCTACGTATACGAGGTTGCCAAAAAAAAGTGAGATGGGATAACTTTCCACCTTCTAGAAGTTCCATCAAATAAATTAAGATATGAGCATAAAAGGTTTGTTGCCAATATAGCCTACATTGATGGTTGTTACTTGACACACTTACAGATTGAAGGTGATTCTAATCTTTTTATCAGCTGACTGATCAAGAAAACAGCTTCTATTACCTGATGAATTGAAGGCCTTGTGCTAGAAATTCATGATTTTCTTAAAGAGTTCTCTGCAATCACGGTTACTATCACCATTACTATATATATATATATATATATATATATATATAGGAGACGGTTTAAATAAGATTACTCTCATTGGGCTTATATGAGATCAGTTCAATTTGTAGTTGTTGGATCTTGATCCATTGATTTGATATCCACCGTGATTGGAATTTAATTACCCAAATATATAAAAACAATCTCATATAAATCCATTGATTTGATATCCACCGTGATTGGAATTTAATTACCCAAATATATAAGAACAATCTCATATAAATCGTGTTCTCACTCTGTATATATATTCATGTCAAACCTAACAATTAGCTAATTTGGGCTTTAGTTGTTGCTCTTGTGGTTAGGCCAAACATTTTTGTTTGTTAGTGTACCTTCTGGGGAGATTGTAACTCTCAGCTTTTGCTTTAAAGATAGCCCTTTTTTGTGCTCTTAACGCTGCCCTTTTTTGTGCTCTTAACGCAGAAAGTTATAAATTTCCTCATCATAATTAGTTGATAGATTGCAAAAAGATTACGTTGAACTTCGATTGAAGATAGTACTCATGAGTCACGATTGTAAAATAAGTTTCCATTGCCACGAGTTGCTCTTTGCAAGAATAATACATATGTATTACTTTGAATTTGAAAAGGCACAGGTCTATTGTTTCATGGCTGACTTTGCTTTTTTAATGACCCCCCATCTGTCTTCCCAAGTGACAACTGCATGGGCAGGTGTCGATCATGGAATGTCGTATCGGATATCGGTAAAATATCGGTCGGCCTAAGAGACGAAATATCGGAGATATATCGGAGATATTGTGTAAAAAAATATCGGTAGTTAAAAACTAGTTTTTATTATATATTTTCACAATCTAGCTTCTAAAATGAGATATACTAATTTAAACAAAGAATAAATTTCAAAATATGCATATTAGCATAGAAAACAAACATGAAAGGTTTTTTTTTCAAAAAAAAAAAAAAAAAATTTGAAATTTTTTTTTTTAAAAAAATATTTTTTTAATTCAAAAAATACCGATATATCGGTCCGAAACTGATATATCGGCGATATTTAGAATTTTTCGAAAAAACGATACGGGTTCGTATCGATGTATCGGTTTAGTGCCAATACCGATATATCGCCGATATATCGGCGAGACGATTTTCCATGGTGTCGATAGATATTAGTGACTCAACACTCAGGAGCCCATCTTCTGGGTTTTAATGGAGCGGGGAGAGATCGAGGAAGGCGATGAACGGGGGGGGGGGGGGGTGGGGGTTGGTAGTGAGTGTCAACGACTAGCTGCAACGAGGGCGAGGACTCTGGCGACGACGCACCAACAAGAGCTTGCCTCCGGTGACATCCGGTGAGCGGCGAATCGAGCCCCAAACACGTGTGAAGGTCGGATATCGTATCTGCTTTATCATTGTTTTTATATTTGTGTTATCTGTATCTTTGTCGATGGAGGCGACGGTGGTGCCGGCGGAAGCTCCATCACCCATCTCCGTTGATATATCTGCTCGAACCATGGGCAGGTTCGGAAGAGGACAAAGAAGGGATAGCAGGAGCCGGAAATGGGCTATAAGGCTCTGGGGCGATGATGGAACCGCCGCCGACCTGAAAGCCGCCAAATTGGTGGCGAACCACTGCCACAGTAGTCGTTGGCGCTCGAGCTCCCAAGGGGCTCGAGGCGGAAGGAGAAAGAGGTAAGCCGGTCCGACGGTGGTAGGCTGAGCCTGCTGCCGTCTAGAACCAATGAGGAAGACGATCGGTTCAAGGTGAACCGGTCTGGCAGTGAACCGAATTAGGCATTATTATTGAACCAAACTCGGTTCGTATTGAACTGTCGATAGACTTCCATCGACAGTTAGTATGGTTTTCAATTGACAGTAGCTTTTGGCGGTCTATGTATTGGGGTACAGTATGGTACATGCAGATCTAACGTAGTACATAGGCTTAATTTTATTTTTTTAAATTATTTTTAAATTAGAGTAATATAAAAAAAATTAGAAGATTATTCCTGTATACGATAAAACATTGTCGACTAAGCATTTAGGTAATTGGAGTTCACAAATATCTTGAAAGACAATTATTACAGATGCAAAATCAATTAAACCAACACAAATCCTTCATGCGCAAGTCCATCATCCATATTAAAATACATTATAGGAGACGGATGCATACTTTGAAGCAATCAAGTCATCGTCGCTCTTGATCGTCTACCACCACCGCGTGCTACGTGAAGACAACCTTTTATTAATGAACTTGCATCACGAGCGGATGTCGAATATAATAATACTCAGTTGGATATCGTAACACAATTATAAGCATATCAAAATCAAAAGTCAATAGTTGTATTAACATCTTATGCAGCCCATTATAAAGTTTTACTTGATTCTTTTATTAGTCTTTCAAGTAAAGTCTTTTATTATTTCTCAAGTTCATATTCAATAACTATATCTTTGTCCCCATATAGACAGAACCAATCAAATTTCATCAATATCTTTGCAGTGTAATAGTTGATCCACATATAATCATCATAGCCATGTCACATAGTTTCTAATGGCGAAGCTAAGTGGTCTCAACTACATTCAGGATCTACCCTTTCCAGCCGCGTGGAAAAACGCCCTCTATGGCCGTGGGAATATGCTCATGTGGCGACCCACTTTCACCTTCACGCCGAAGTATTGTGATTTACCCTTATTTACTTTCAGACCCAACATGCTCCGACTATGGAATTCATGATCATAATTCTGAGTGTAGTGCCATTCAAAACTGACTCACAAACTCAATGATATTTTAATCATTATTCTTAACCCTCAAGTTTAATCTTTACATACAATCATTTTATTATCTTTATAAAATGATTAAGTCTCTAAACTATTTAGATTTATTAGTCGGGTTTTTCTTATAATTAAGGTCCTCAACTAGCTATCAGCATAAAATTAAGGACAAACAGATAAAATTAAGGACAAACACCCATGAATATGGTAACATAAAGCACATAAAACAAATACACCAATTAGGTTTCAAATCATTTGTTAAAATGCTTAAAATGCCGTGACAGCTTTCTCACAACAAAAAAGAAGAGGGGAGAGGGGGAGGGGGAGGGGGAGGGGATAAGTGGTTCTCCACCCCCATGGTTTAGTTAGCTCACCCCATTATATTGTCAGTGAATATTCACCTTCCATGTATTTTTAGACCGTCTGTATATAGGTGTGGGGGTGGTGAATTCATTTTTCGTATGGGCTATAGAGTTGAATAAATTTAAGTCATTTTGAAATGCAATAAGGCTTCATTGGACAGAGAGAGTAGTAACTCTTGCATGGGATATTTCTATTACATTAGATTGTTGACTCTTGTCCGTCATTGGCTTAACTGTTGTTAACCAGAGTTGCCAAAAAAACAAAAACTGTTAACCACACTTGCCTCAAGAAGCGGAGTTCTTGATTTCCAAAACCCCCACTTGGTTGGCGACTCTGGAAAAAAAAAAAGATGGAAATTCTAAGTACTTCAATGGATCATATATTCCAAATTACCCGGTTCCTGTAATGGGAAATTTGGCATTGGGTTATCGTGCTCTAAGAGGCAGCTGTTATTTCTTTGCATGTTAGTGTTGTTACATGAGGCCAGCATGGTTCAAGAGAAAAGGGCTATTATGACGAAAGAAATTCGTCACTAAAAGTAAAGTTCTATGCTGAGTTGGCAAACTTAACGGTAATAATGGGCCAGTATTTGCGACAAAGTTTGGTACTCGTTGCAAATACTTATGTTACTTGGAATTGTTTATCCTTCCGTTAATTGGAATGAGTGGCCACACATATGTTTCCTTTTTTTGTCATTTTCATATGGATTGCTTTTATTAAATATAGTATTTGAGACGGTCCGGCAGCTTGTTGTAAATATTTCCATAATTGCAACAAGTTGCCAATTCATATCAAGTTACCCAAGTCATGGAAACAATGTTTTTTTTTTCATAAATATGCACCAAATATTCGTTCCTTTGAGTTTTACAAAGATTACCGACTGGGTGCTGATGGGATGGTGAGGGCATTCTTCCTCAAGCTGAGATCCAACTTGAACCCCATTAATTCTTCAAAGATTTCATCCAATATGTAAGATGTGTGGGCGTTGTACGTGCCTGAGGGGAGTGGCAGCATACGGTGATTTAAGAAGCTGATTCTCCTCCCCCTTCTAGCGGGATTGTGCAAGTTATATATTTTGTCCTAAACACCTAATTTCTCAAATACATATCCTTTTTGTTATATAAAAACCTTAAACGATTACTAGGTAATCATGTGTTTGTGATAGGTTTTGCTACTCGTTGACAATCACTTTTTCATCTTTCTAACGTTAAAAGGTTGAAATACATATACCTAAGAGGAAGTTACACAGATTCAAGTCAATGTTTCCACATCTTCATCTTTTTTTGCGTTATTTGCACATTTTTTGCTTAATTCTTATATCATGAAATTTTATAGTGGCGACACAAAATTGATTTGAAACTGTATAAATAGTGTGTACTAAACGTGTAAATTCCATCACAGTAACTTGAAGATGTTGTAAATTTTGACTTGAATTAAATTGAGAATGCGATCGATCGGGCACAAAACCTCGGTTTTGCGTGATCGATCGTAACTTCGGTTTTGTTTTAGAATTGCTTCGGGCTGAGAAAGCGATCGATCGCCTGATAAAGCGATTGATCGCCGTGACGGTTATTGGGCTATTTATGCCGTTTTGGCTTTTAAAGTTGCGTCTCTTCTTCCAGAAAAAGCCTAAGAGCGTCTTTATATATATAAAGAACAAAAATCCTCAAAAGATTAGAGAGAGATTGATCCAAACTCTTTTCTTCTTCTCTCTTAAATCTTTGATCCATCATTGAGCAATAATATCTCCTTTGATTGAGATCTAGTCATTTTGATTTAAAGTGCACCTTTAAACTGACGTAGTGGTTCTTGGGAACGAAACGTCTTTGATTTCTTATAATCTCTGGTATTTTCATTGAATTGTTTGTCAATTTAATTAGTAGTATTTTAGCCATCTTTTATATGACAATCTTGAAACAGATGATATTGTTTTTTGTTGATTGAATATTACTGCAATTATGGGTGTTGACAAATCATTGAAACCTGAGAAGTTTGACAGCAAGAATTTCATGAGATGACAAACAAAGATGAAATTTTGGTTGACTTAATTGAATATTTTATATGTGATTTGTGATGTTGTTGTAGATAAACTTGTGTCTTCAAAATCTGATAAGGCTGCTAGTTTTTCTGATGTTGGAATTGTTAAATCTCATGATTATGATAAATTCAAACAAGATGATGAACTGTGCCATGGACAAATTCTTAGTGTTTTGAGCAATGAGTTGTATGTTTTGCATGTAAACACTAAATCTGCCAAAGAATTATAGGATACTCTTGATAGAAAATTTGGAAAGGATCACGAAAGGGAAGAGAAATATGTTGTGGGCGAATACTTTTGACTATAAGATGGTTGATAATAAATCTGATAGAGACCAGGTCGTCAAAACACAGAATTTCGTGGCTAAGATAATTGGGAAAGACATTCTCGTTGACGAGAGGCTCGAAGTTCCCGCGCTTATCGAAAAACTACCACTCTAATGGCAGGATTTCTAAATTAATTTGAAGCACAAGAGGGACGCAATGTCCGTTGATGAACTTATGGTGGCCATACAAATTGAAGAAAAATATAGAGGTAAAATGAAAAACTTACAGGGTTCTTCTTCTGGGGCCAATGATAGTGCTCATGTTAATGTTATGGAAGGGAAACCCAAAACTTATGACAACAAGAAGAACAAGAAGTTTAAGAATCGGTCTTTCTAACCTAGTTTTAATATATATAAGGACAAGAAGTCAAAGGTTTGCTGGGTTTGTGGGAAACCTGGACATTTTGCAAACAGGTGTAAAGAGAAGAAAGGCATGACCATAGTCATGATGGGGTTGTATCTTCTGCTCAGGTTAACATTATTATTTTATATGACAGGTTAGTATTAACTAATTCTGAAATTAACTTAGCATTTTAACCTACCGATTGGCGGGTTGATACAAGGGCAACTGTTCACATCGGTGTTGATGTTTCTTCTTTTTCTTTCTATCAGCAAGTAAAGGATAGGACAGTGACGATGGGGAACTCGTCTAAGACTAAAGTCTATGGAGTTAGAAATGTCGACATCTGGTTTACATCGGGGAACACGTTAACTCTTCATAATGTGTTGCACGTGCCTAGTGTGATGAAGAACCTTGTTAGTGGAGTACTTCTTAGTCGAGAAGGATATAAATTAGTGTTTGAGTCAAATAAAGTTGTAATAACTAGACATGGTATTTTTATTTAGAAAGGCTATGCGTGTGATGGTATTTTAAAACTAAATTTGGTTTCTTGTAATAACTCCTTATTTCATGTTAATGATTTTATGGTTTGTCATGTTGATTCTTTTGATGTGCGGCATATGAGGCTAAGACATATGAATTCACAAACCATTAAGAAAATGATGAATCTTGAATTGATTCTGAAATTGCATGATGAATTTCTTGATAAATGTGAAATATGTATTCAAGCGAAACAACCTAGGAAATTTTATAGGTCTGTCGATAGGTTTACATGTTTATTTGACTTAACTCATTCTGACATTTGTGAATTAAATGGATTATTGAATAGGGGTGGTATGATATATTTCATAACGTTCATTGATGACTACTCTAAATTTTGTCATGTGTACTTGTTAAAGACTAAAGATGAGGCTTTTGAGAAGTTTAAGATCTATAAGATGGAGGTTGAGAATCAAATTGAGAGGCAGATCAAGAGGCTTAGGTTTGATCGTGGTTGGGAGTATTGTTCCCTTGAATTTTGCAAATTTTGTGAAGATCAAGGAATAATACATGAAACCACAGCGCCTTACTCTCCTCAATCTAATGGTGTGGTAGAAAGGAAGAATAGAACTTTTATCAACATGATAAATTCTATGCTTTCCTATTTGGGTTTACCGAAGAATTTATGGGGAGAAGTAATTCTTTCTGCATGTGTGATCTTAAACCGTGTGCCTCATAAAGGAAGAAAACTAAGCTTAAAGTTCATTAAGGTTTGGGGATGTTTTATGAAAGTGAAAATTCCAAACGTGAAGATGGATAAGCTAGGTTCGAAAACAGATGATGCGGTATTCATTGGTTATGCATAAAATAGTAGAGTATATCGATTTTTAATAATTGGGTCTGATCGGCAGGATTATGCAACTTAATACTATTAAGGAGTCTGTTGATGCAGTATTTTTTGAGAATGTATTTCCTATGAAGGAAAAGAGTAAAGCTATAGTGCATAAAGATGATGATTCATTGTCTTCTATTCCTATAATTGAAAATTCGGATACCAATATGGAGGTTAAGAGATCTAAGAGAACTAGAATAGAGAAAAATTATTGAGATGACTTTTATACTTTCATGGTGGGGAATGAAAATCTATTGACTTTTAATGAGGTTTTGTCGTCTAGCGAAGCTCCTTTATGTAAGGAGGCAATACAAAGTGGGATGGATTCTATACTTGCACATGGGACATGGGTTCTTACAAATCTACTTCTAGGGTTTAAACCAATTGGGTGCAAGTGGATATTTAAAAGAAAATATTATCCTGATGGATCCATTGAAAAGTACAAAGCTAGATTAGTGACTAAAGATTATAGTAAAAAGGAAGGTCAAGATTTCTTTGACACATATTCTCATGTGACCATGATAACTACAATTTGAGTGCTTATTGTATTGGTAGCTCATTATAACCTCGAGATCCATTAAATAGATATAATGGCATTTTTAAATGGTGAAGCCTGAAGGTTTTGTAGTTCTTGGTCAAGAAAGAAAAGTATGTATGTTAGTAAGTTCTTTCTATGGGTTGAAACAGGCTCCTGGCATCAAAAGTTTGAAAATGTTCTTTCTAATAACTTTGTTATGTGTATTTCTGATAAGTGTTTATATTGGAAGTCGTTTGATAATTCTTTTGTGATGCTATGTTTGTATGTTGATGATATTCTATTATTTGGTGATAATATGAATCATATCAATAAGGTTAAGGGTTTCCTTAACGAGAATTTTGATATGAAAGATTTGGGTCTTCCCAAGGTCATACTAGGCTTAAAGATTGATAGGATTTCTAAAGGAATAGTTGTGAGTTAATCATATTATGTAGAGAAGATTCTAAAGGAGTATGGTTACTTCGATAAAAAAATTTTCAGTACGCCGTCTGATTTGAGTGTAAGACTTAACAAAAATTGTGGGGAGAGTGTGTCACAACTTAGATATTCACAGCTGATAGGAAGTTTTAGTTATCTGGCTAACTGCAGTAGACCGAATATATTCTATGATGTGAGAAGACTAAGTAGATATACTAAGAGCCCAAATGAGTCTCATTAGATTGCCATTGAGAGAGTATTCAGATATTTGAAGGGAAGTGTAAATTACAGTTTATATTATTCCGGGTTCCCTGCTGTATTGGAAGGATAGAGTGATGCAAATTGGGTATCAGATTTTGATGTAACAAAGGCCACGAGTGGTATGTTTACACTTGGTGGTGGTGCAGTTGCATGGAAATCTTCAAAACAAACTGTAATAACAAGGTCTACTATGGATGCTGAGATAGTAATACTTGATAAAACTGGATGAATGTCGGAATGGCTTAAGGATCTTTTGATAGATATACCCTGGTTGAATAAGTTAATTCATGGAATTTTGATTCATTGTGATAGCCAATCAGCTCTTGATAAGGTTAAGAGTAAGAATCATAATAAGAGGTCCTCCATGCATATTGAACTAAGGGATAAAATCTTGCGCAAATTCACTACCTCTGGAGTCATTACCTTAAGTTTCATACAATTAGCAAATAATTTGGCTTATTTGTTTTCGAAAGGATTGTCGGCAGGACAAGTCCTTAACTCATCTAGGGGAATGGGGCTGAAAGCCTATGATTTAAGTCATCGTTAGTAGCAACCCAATCTCTTTGAGTGGAGATCCCACGACGAAGATTTAATGGGTAACAACAAGCTAATGCGAGACTTGGAAAGAGCAATATTTATATAAATTGTATGCTTGTTCCCGTGTTAAGATAAGAGTGCTCTACTGGATATAAAACAAGTTGACGAAAGTCTTAATGAAGTCAAGGCTTAAATAATATGGTATTGTTATGCATATTACCCTTGGAGACTGTCACCTATATGAGTGTCACTAAGGTCACCTATATGAGTGTCACCTATATGAGTGTCACAAGCTTTAATGAAACGTGGGCTTGTTCTCTAATGTGTAACTCATGAAAAGATACAAGGCGTATGACAGTAAAGTGCTATCCCGAATTATCTCGAAAAAGGAGTTACTCTAACTGTTAGGTTTGCCAAAGCTCTTGCTTTAAGGTTCAAGTGCAAAACTTTGTTCACTTCGAACTTGTGAGAGTGAAGGCTTACTAAATTAGGTGTAGGTTCAAACCCGCAAGGTACCTATCGCCGAAAACTTAAGAGTACTATTGCTCAATGTGACATTTATGTGTCATATGCATTCTAGTGTGTAGACTAGTTAAATATCAAGTCATGGTGGGGATTTTTGTAAATTTTGACTTGAATTAAACCGAGAATGCGATCGATCGGTCTTGCGCGATTGATCGTAACCTCGGTTTTGTTTTAGAATTGCCTCGGGCTGAGAAAGCGATCGATCGCCGTCCCGTCCACTAAGAGCATAATATGCTTCTCTGAATCTGTACAATTAGCGTTTGGTGCTGAAAGTATATGATATCAAGTGCAATGTGATGATGGCTATGCCTATCATCACGTGTGCTCTCCCAGCTTTCATGTTAAGTCAGAGAGATTTATCTAGATTGCAATGGCATGTATGGACTGGATGCAGTGTCAAGTTGGCTATTTTGGTCCCCTTAATTTTATTTCTTTTAGATTTTGTGACTTCTGTAAGGTTGGTTCCAAGTTTTTTGCAATTCTTTTGCTGGAAAATAGAACCTTAATTTCTAATTTCTTAATTTTTGCAGAAAAGGTTTTGCTATTGTCGGATGTTGGAACTCTTGGTCAATGTTTGGGCCTGTCATAGTGCGCGCAGGATTGTATATATTAATCCATTATCTGGTGTTATTGAGGAGCAGCATTCTATTGAGCAGCGTGAGGGTCGAATGTGGGTTAAGTATTTTAACTTCGCATTGTTGAAGAGCATGGATGAGGACATGGCTGAAGAAGCTGATGATAAGGACCATCAAAGAGAAAGATGTTTGTGGCCTTTAACAGGGGATGTGTACTGGCAGGGTGTATATGAGAGGGAAAGGGAGGAGAGATATCGTATGAAGATGGACAAGAAGAGGAAATCAAAGGAGAAGCTATTAGAGAGACATAAATATGGGTATAGACAAAAAACCATTGGATCTGGTTAGAGGTGTAGATAGGAGGTGAAAACAATTAATTTTTACACAGTTAAATTACATTGATTATATAGAGAATTCTCCTGCAACCACAAATTACAGAGCACCGAAGAAAGCTCAACCATGAGGTAGGCCTTTTTCCTAACACCACCCTTTAAATGGAAAGGTGGAGGGAAGAGTCCAAAAAAAAGTTTGGAGAAGAGTTTATTCAGTTACTGCGGCCAACAAAGTAAAGGTTTCTTTTCAGCTAATGCTTTTCACGTGCATTCACCTTCAGGTGAGCCTACCTACGGTCCTTCTATTCTTTGAATTCAATTGTTTCATAAATGTGCCAGTGTAGGCCATTGGTATGCCATTTTGGCTTCTAAAGTTGCGTCTCTTTTTCCAGAAAAAGCCTAAGAGAGTCTTTATATATAGAGAGAACAAAAATCCTCAAAGATTAGACAAAGATTGATCCAAACTCTTTTCTTCTTTTCTCTCAAATATTTGGTCCGTCATTGAGCAACAGCATCTCCTCTGATCGAGATTCAGTCAGTTTGATTTAAAGTGCACCTTTAAACTGACGGAGTGGTTCATTGTATCTCAGGAATGGAACGCCTTTGATTACCTGTGCATGGAGGGCGGCGTATCTATTTCAAGGACTGTTTCAAGGACAGCGCATAGCGTGCCTCGAACCAGGTTTTATTTCTTATAATCTCTAGTATTTTCATTGAATTGTTTGCCAATTTAATTGGTAGTATTCTAGCCCTTTTTTATATGACAATCCCAACAAAAGATATGTAATCGCCACATTGACCAGAACATGTGTTCGGGATTGTGCAAGTTTGATCATTTGCTCTGCTTTCGCATTTGCTATTTTAACATTGAAATAAATCACACAAACGAAGCTCATGCATGTCAAATGTGTAGGGTTGGGCAACCACTAGTGTAGAAGAATCATGCCGTCGGAAGGCGGAGCTCTGGTATCAACACGCTTGCCGAAATTATAATGCAGTAGAAAAAGAAGGTAACCCAGTGGGCTTCGATCTTCCTTACAAAGAAGAAAGCATATATAACATGGAATTTCTTGAGTAAGACACTTTCTGCATAGTAGGACTGTTAATCGGTAGGAAAAGAATTTTTTTTCTACTTAATAATAAATGCATTGCCCAATCGATGATCTATATGATCCATATTATCTATTGATATATGCTTTGAGAAATTTCATTATAAAGAAAAATATAGAAAAATTTTGCATTTGTAATACTACTATTGTTTTTTTTTTTATAATTTTAAAAATTTCCAAGAAGTTCAAGTGAACAAAGATTTTTGTTGTTTATTGCTAGAATGGAGGCACAAGATCCATGTCGTCTACCTCAAATTGTTGGGATAAGGTGCTACTTGATTATGAATTGTTGTCTACATTGATTACGATTACAATAGCTTACCTCACATAAGATAATTTCTTTGGACATTTTCAAGAACAAATTAGTTGGGCCACAGGACCATATGTGTTGCTGATACCGATAGGCCTTGAAGGTGCTTGGCCACTCATTTCTCACCTGTAATAATTGAATTCTTTTGCACTAACTCTTATGAAATGGTAAAAAATAGAAGAGCAAAAGAATAAGGGAGATAATAAGCACTTCAATATTTTTGTATAACCTCCAACGAGGGAGAAGACCCTCCTTATAACAAGAGGGGTGCGTCTCCTAGGGAGGCGCGCCAATTACTGGCCAGCTGATGGGCCATGACTGTAGCCCGTTACAAGATATGTTTTCCCCCAATCAGCCCGTTTACGATATCCCATGAGACCTTATTACATTTCAACGAAAAGGAAACTAGCCTAATAAGGAAAGTAAACCTATCCTGCCTAAAATGGAGCCAAGCCTGCGTGCGTGTGATATGCTGTGTTATAGGACTACTCAGCCCATGGTAAGAGTTGGAGCCAACGACGAGGTTGATCGCCCACAAAACAACGTAAATATTGTTCCAAGCATCTGTTGACGACCTCCGTCTTGCCGTCCATCTGCGGATGATAAGTCATGCTTATATGTAACTTCGTACCTTGTAGAGCGAAGAATTTGAGCCAAAAGTTAGAAAGGAAGACACGGTCCCTATCAGAAACAATAGGCCTTGCATGCCATGCAGTTTGGCGACGTCTTACAATAAAGCTCAGCAATCGTTCGAGCTGTAAAGGGGTGACTCAGGGCACAGAAGTCGGCATATTTGGATAGCTGGTCCACCACCACCAAAATGACTGATTTCCCTTGGACCACAGGCAAGGCTTCGACGAAATCCATCGAGACATCCTCCCAAATTTTATCAGGAATGGGGCGGGGCTGAAGGAGGCCAGCTGGTGAAGTGTTGCCGACTTGGCCCGCTGGCAAGTGTCACATGCCGCTATATAATTCTGTACTGCTCTCCGTATACCCTGCCATAAAAAGCTCTGGCTCACCCTCTTGTATGTTCGAAACGAACCTTCGTGACCACTAAGTGGTGTGTCATGGAAAGGAAATGAGAGAGGATGCGGTGGCTTAAGTCTCCAAAATAAATGTCCATCCCGCCAGGCATATAAAGACTCAGCGATGGGCACTTTCTGAATGCGACTGACCAACTCTTTGGTCGATGGGTCCTCCAAGTATGAGCGACATAGATCCAGAATAAAGGGGCAGTTGGGCCGAGATAATGCCATATACAGTCCCTCCGTGGGCCGCCTAGATAGTGCATCCGCCGCTGTGTTCTCAGCACCCTTCTTGTATGTAACCTCATAATCATAGCCCAATAGCTTGCTGACCCACCTTTGTTGTGCAGGGGTCGAGACACGCTGCTCCAAGAAATACTTCAGCGTTTGAAGGTCGGTGCATATGAAGAACTGACGGCCTAATAGGTACGGCCGCCACTTCGTCACGCGTGGACGATGGCCAACATTTCCCGTTCATAAGCAGACAATGATAGTGAACGGCCTGACAAGGACTTGCTGAAAAAAGCAATTGGTTGTTCCTTCTGCAAGAGGATGGCCCCAAGACCTGTATCTGAAGCGTCTGTCTCCACCACATAGGAAAGACTAGAGTCTGGTAGCACCAATACGGGCGCCCTGGCCATGGCCTACTTCAGCCTGTCAAAGGCCATCTGCACCTCATCTGTCCATGTGAATGCCCCTTTTATAAGTAAGGCAGTGAGTGGCCCTGCCATTACTCCGTACTGGCTAATGAAGCTGCGATAATAGCCCGTAAGACCTAAGAACCCTCTCAGTGCCTTGACACACTGAGGTGTCGGCCAAGATAACATGGTCGTAACCTTGGACGGGTCAGTGGCGATGCCCTCACAAGATATGATATGTCCCAAATATTCCACCTGTGAACTGCCAAAAGAACACATCGAGCGTTTCAGAAATAGAGACTTTGCATGTAAGTTCGAGAAAACCGACTTGAGGTGAGTCAAGTTCTCTTCCCACGAGGTGTTGTAAATGAGAATATCGTCAAAGAAGACCAATACAAATTGGGAGAGGAATGGTTGAAAGATGCCATTCATTAAGCTCTGGAAGGTCGCGGGAGCATTTGTCAGCCAAAACGGCATGACCAGAAACTCGAAATGACCATCCTGGGTACGAAATGCAGTTTTGTGCATATCAGAGGGTTGCATCTTGATCTGGTTGTACCCGGATCGCAAGTCAAGCTTGCTAAAGATAGTAGCTCCTGCCAGTTCGTCAAGTAGTTCCTCGAGTGGAATCTGATGGTCGTGGCGCTGCTGCAGTGGAAGACCTATTGGTTCGGAGAAAATATCTGCGTGTTCATCCAGGAGGAGATATCATTCGGTAGTTCCCCCTGTTCCACATCCACGATGGCGCGCTGTTGAAGGAACGCCCCTTGAGGTGCAAACCGGGACAAGGAATCAATCGCTTGCACCGTTTGCAAGGCCCCGGGTCGGGACCCATGGATATGCACCCGCTATCCCTGTACTTCGAAGTCCATAATGAGTTCGTTGAAGTTCCAAATCACATCTCCCAATTCCTGGAGCCATTGGACTCCCAGAACTACATCTGCCCCTTTGGTGGGCGATAAAAACAGGTATGTGGTAAATGTATGCCCTTGGATGGTCAGCTATGCTTGGGCACACACTCCCAAACTCCGTAGGTGTTTACCGTCGCCGATTAGCACATCAAACTGTTTATCATCAGACACATAGCACCCTAGCCGTTGTGCCACTTTGTCGTTGATGAAGTTGTGTGGAACCACTATCAATCAATATGGCCACCTGTTGCTGTTTCAGAAGTCCCTGGACGCACATGGTTCGTGCTGTGAATGTGCCGGAGTAAGCGTGCACCAAAATCTCGGGCTGCACGTGATCATATAGGTTGGTTACCTCATCAATCGGATGTGTCTCCTCATCCTCGACCTCTTTAATGAGTAAACTGCCCGGTACCAAATAGCGGTGTCTTGGCCCAAACTTTTCATCGCATTTGAAGCATAGTCCTTTGGCCCTTCTCTCTTCCACTTGTGCTGGCATCAGACCGCGGACAGGAAGGGAAGTAGGCCCTAGCAGGGCTGGCCGACTAGGGCCTGGCCCAGGCGCTGGAGCCGAAACAGGAGGTTGGCTGGTATATGGTTGTTGAGCCAATACCCCACGACCCCCTCGTCGCTGACGAGCCAACTTTTCCTCCTCGATTCGGGCATGGCGCACCACCTCGCGCATAGTGTGGCATGGAAAGTGGTGCATCTCATCAGCAATCTCAGGTTTCAGCCCACGCTTGAATGTACCAACGAGAGCCGTCATCGGGCAATCGGGCAAGCGATTAGCAATTTTCATGAATTCAGAGTAATAGGCCCTCACCGTGGTAGTTTGCCTCAGAGTAGACAACATCTCGTTGAAGTCTTGAAACTCATTTGGTCCGAATTGGACACACAACTCGTCGGAGAAAGACGTCCAAGTGGGAAAACATGTCTCCTTCTCATAGGACTGAAACCAAATCGAGGCGTCTCCATCAAGGTGGAAGGTTGCCACATGCAGGCGTTCTGCATCAGAGTACGTTCCCTAGTATGAAAAGAATTTGTCCTCCTTGTACAGCCATTTGAAGGGGTCCTCATAGCCGTTGTACCTTGGGAATTTTAACCAAGCTAGTCTGGGCTCAGCGCTGCCCCTCTGGACTCCGCAAGACCCCTAGGGCACCTCCTAGTCGTCATCCATCTCGTTCTAAATGTTTCGTGGGTGTGTAGCCATTGAGGCATTTCCACGAGCACCTGGTATGCCTCGCGCATCTAGGCCAGGGCGGCCACTCTCTGCGTCCAGGTTTAGGAACCTAAGTTGGATTCCACAATGGAGGGACTGGCCTGCGGCTTGGCCTAGCAATGAGCCGCTAGGCACATGGGACCCCCCTGGTCGACTTGGGCCTCCATATTCCCTTGAGGGTGGTGGCGGCATGGTCATTGTGGCAGACTGCAAGGTCTGATTTTGAGCCCTCTCAAGCGGTAGCTCCTTAAGTTGTTCATGGATTGTAGTAATCAAGGACAGCATAGCCGTCTGTGTGGGATCAGCATCAGCCTTCGGGCTGGAGACCTCTCTCACGGTCTCTGGCTCTGGTAGTACTTCGGAGGCCATGGCCGGCTGCTTGCGAGGAGGCATGGCCGATCGCAACGGCTCTGATACCAATGTTGTGATCCGGTAGGATCTTAACATATGAAATCAGTGAAAAGGAAGGAAGAGGAAAAGAATAGGGGAGATAATAAGAACTTCAATATTTTTGCATAACCTCCAACGAGGGAGAAAACCCTCCTTATAACAAGAGGGGCGCATCTCCTAGGGAGTCGCACCAACAATTGGCCAGCTGATAGGCCGTGACTCTAGCCCGTTACAAGATATGATTTCCCCCAATCATCCCGTTTACAATATCCCATCAAACCTTATTATATTTCAAGGAAAAGGAAACTAGCCTAATAAGGAAAGTAAACCTATCCTGCCTAATTAAGGTTCTGCCAAGAGGTTGTGCTGACAAACACAATAGATACTCACCGATAGATTGCCGATGAACACAAACTTTCAGCCCTTGAGATTAGCTCTAACTGCATGCCAAATCCATGTCTTCTACAGTAGTCCGATCTTTCCAACCTCTGGCATCGTCAATAGCTTGAATTCTCCTAACTCCAGAGGTCCATGTGAATTAAAATTTGTTTCAGGTGGTTACTATTTTCAATTGCTACTTTAACATTAATCAGACTGATTTCTTGTTCGAGCAGTACCATTAAATCCAAAAAAATGAATATGTTGAAGAGCACACTTCCTGTTCCACACTGAAGTGATAGTCAAGGGACATTTCTTGCAGGCGTGTCAACAGACATTCATCAGCATTCACTAGAGAAATAACATTAATTTGTCCAAGTTTAGAGCTTAGATGTTGATACACAAAAACTTATCTATGAAGATTAAACAGAAGAGTCACAGTTGGTTTGAACTCACACGACTTAGCATGTGCTGGGCCATCACGGACCTTCGGATTTCGTTCTGATGGTGCACATTAAGACAGAGGATAGGCAGGTTACCCACATACCCCTACATTAACTGTGCGATCAGAACGCAAATCCCATGGCCTTCTGGCACCTCAACCCATGCCAATGCTCATGAGCCAAGGCACATATAACTTCTTTTCAAAAAGAGAAACCTTATAGTTAATATTGTTTTATTGTTGATACTGTTTTGAGAACGGTTTACATGAGATCGTTCTCATATAAGGAGCATGAGGTCAATCTTTTGAGTCGTTGGATTCTAATCAGTGGGTGAGTATCAAATCAGTGAGTAGGTGAGTGTGTCAAATCAGAGAGCAGGTGAGTTCATTATAGCCGTTTGCAGCCTTCATATCAAAATTCAATGGCTACGATTTAAAGTGGCCTCATATAAGCCAAATTAGAGCAATCTCATTTAAACTTTTCCCTACTGTTTTTCTCATCGAAATTGGTCTGGAAGGTCTTGTTTTCTTATCAATTTCAGAATAAAAATTGAGGATTGCGGTGCGAAAATTCAAGTGTGCTACAACAAATGCCCTCCATGTATGTTTTATGACTTGCTAATTTACATAAATACTGAAGAGTAAGAACTTGTAAAATGATTTGTGATAGATTGCAAAAAAATTGTAAACGATTGTGCAAGGAATTTTGCTTATAATCCGTTTATATCTTTGATGGACCAAAGAACATTGTTTATTAACCTTACCAAACCGCCAGCGAGCTTGAACCAGCCCAAGCTCTGGGCTGTTCAGCAAAAAAGGGATGGTTCTCCACAAGTAGTCCGGTTCAGGTTGGAAGTCTGCTTCAAATATCACCACAAACTCGCAACCCTTAATATACTGTTTTTTCAGCCTTTCCCTTAGAGCTCCGGCCTTGTAGCCATTTATGTTGTTCCTTGTCTCATATTTGACATTCACTGCTTTAGTTATCCATCTCTGGCAGTCCATTTCCACCAAGTCCTATTTCACCAAGACAACAATAAGATACAAACAAGAGATTTTGTATGTGTCATTGTTTGGGGTTCTCCTAATATAAACATCTTTTATGATCAGTTCCTAGCTAGTTACCCTGATGACAAAGTTTGTGGAATCGTCGAGGACTTGATGGTGATCTTATCAGATGGCCATGAAAGCCCGCAAGCAGCACCGATGGAAAACCTGTAAACCTGAATGAAATTGCTTTGGGATTTCAGTGGCAGAAGCTCCGTTTCTTTCTTCTTTTCTTTTTCAACTTTATCAAACTTGTTTCTTGGTTAGTTGGTTGATCATCTTACCATATAACTGAATCTGTGTTTGATTGTTTGCACTTAGAAATCATATAAATACCTCAGTCCTTTTCCTTCATAAATTATGGTATATTAGCAAAATTTTCACTTGATAAAGAACTTTCTTAGGTGGTCTTTTCATGTATTCATATGGTATAATCATATATGAGTGCTCCTCAGCTACTCAAATTGTATGAACAAGAAATTCGGTCTTATGCTATCTCTAATGTTCATGCTTTAAAATCGGTACAAGAATTTTCCCTCATTTTAGAGAGATGGAAGATTTAGTTCTATTATCTTTCTTTTTCTTTTCAAGCATGTAACTCTTACTCTCTACACTCTCTTGTGCTTTAATGAAATTTAATTATCCCGTGAAAAAAAGAAGAGGTGCGTTGAACGAGGAATTAGTATAATTTTCATGTCCTTCTAGTTAATAATCAAATTAATCCAGTGTCCAAATCTAAGTGCATCAGATAATTCTCGTCTCAAAAACCAATATTCTGTAACGTGTCTTGTTAAACACGTACGTGTTAGACACCATTCTAACAAGCTGGGTTGACCATATGTTAATTTACAGTGCATAGATGAGTTTGTCTGAATGCCACATATAATGTTAATTATCCCTATCTTAATGAACATGTGTCAATCACTAGAGGTCGATGGCAGAACTAGAAATTACTGATGGTCCTATATGAAAGATACTACTATTCTCATGTAAAAATACTGAAAAATATGTTTTCATTAGCCACAGTTCACAAATGAGCAAATTCCTGTCATGAAAGACGGTCTATTAAAAGTGGCAAGAGGGAGTAATACTTGAACTATAAATTGCACACCAGCTGAGTGGACACTCGATGACTTAGTCCAGTCAACTAGTTTAGATAGATGAGTAAATATATATAAAAGACTCATTTAGGTCCGCAACTTAAGATTAAGACTGCTACAAATTTTTTCTTTTCAGAGGGAGTTTATAACCCCCACTATAGCCTTCAAAACCGTTGCTAAAGAGATTTAGCGGCGATCCAAACTTTGCTTCTGGAAGTGCTAGCGCAAAAAAATTTAGCGACGTTTTTTATGCCACCACAAAAAAATTAAACTTTTATTTTTTTTCAAAGGGATAATAAAGTTCTAGCGGCAGTTATAAACCGACGCTAAAAGTATAAAACTATTAGCGGCAGCTTGCATACTTTTAGCGACGAATTCTAACCGCCGAAAAATAATGTACACTATGATTCTTCAAATTTTTAAAAATTTTTCATTATGCTCTAATTGACCATAAAGAGCATTACTTTCAACAACACACTGTATGACAAGAAAAATCCATTCATACCACTACTAACAAGATTAATAAATTTAAATGTGATAGTTACTTATATCAATGTCGAATTTCTCTCATTTAAATTCAAATATGATAACACAACTTCATCTACTTCAATAACTTAAAACAACAATACTAAGAAATTTTTTATCAATAAGTTCTGATCACTACACAACTTAAAGAAAACGATAAGTCTTACAGCAATATTAATGAGTTCTAATTACTACATCAACTTAAAGACAACATTAAATCCTACATGGTAAGCTGACATGTTCTTCTTGAGTACTGCATGGATCGAAATGCTGTTGTTTCAATCTACTCTTGAAGCCAAATCATTTATTTCCTAGTGACTTGATAGTCCACGTCTTCGCACGCTCATCAATGTGAAAACTCTAAAAATTGTTTTTTGATCAACACTTCTTTGGACTACAATGTCTACCTGTGAATGTCACTTCAAAAAAAATTCTAAGATATTGAACAAAGCATTAAAAATTAGTTCTTAACTTACCAAGACCTTATCCTAAGCATCTTCTTTCTTTGAATATGGAATTTTATGCCATGACGGCTTAGAAATAGAAAAGTATTTTCTATCCCTTGCATAAGTTCCCAACATTCATGTGAACTTTCCTGCATTCTCCCCATAAGGTTGTTTACCATCCCACTCGACCTTCAACTTTCCTGGAGGTAGGAAATACCCGACTGTTGGCCCCTTCCTTTATTCTTTGGGGGTGAAAGGCTTCCTTCAGGATTTTCTTGTTGGCCTTCCATCTGCAAACTATAGAGAAAGAAATAAATATATGGGAACTATGAGCAATAGAGGAAAGAGAAATGTACAAATTAATTGTTTCACACAAACAACACAAAAACCATCACAATTTGCCATAAACATTATCTCTGACATCACAAATTGAAAGCAATCTTTTTTAAGCTAATGCATGGACAACTCAACATAAAAAAACAATAAATCAAACTATCGACTAACTCCATGTTGTAGACGGCCACGTTGATCTTGATAATTCTAATAGATATAAATATTTTATCTGCATCAAATAAGTTGGAACAACTGAGTAACAAGTTCCCATTCATAAGTTAAAACCATCTAATCTAAGTAATCCTCCTCTGTGATTGCAGCTAGGTGAGCTTCTTGCCCTACAAACTCTTATTGGTTCACAATGACAGTTTCTCCCTCCCCACTTTGTCTCAACCAACTTACATCAGCATTTTCTGTGTCAATATCGTTAGGTGGTTGTTCATGTAGAGGCAATTCTAGAATAAGCTCATCTACCATATTAAACATGTATTTAGGTTTAACCTTGATGACAATATTTCACTCTGTCTCAATAGGATCTTCAACATAGAAAACTTGTTTAGCTTGTGATGCTAAGACATATGGTTCATTTGTCACTCCCTGTCCTGAGAACAATCTTTGTGAAAAATTAGTAAGTGTAAATCCATGTTCGTCAATCTTAATTCTTTTATTTTGTGCTCTGATGTCAACCCAATCACACTTAAAGAGTATAAAGTGGAGAACATCATAATATATCATCTCAACTATGTCTATAACACGACCATAATGTCAAGGCCCTAAAAATTGGGGATTTGTCTCTTACACTTGCATAACTTACAGTTTCAGCAACAACTACAATACCACTATTTTGAGTTTGTGCTCTTTGGTTTTTATCAAATATTTTGAATGTATATCCTTCATTATTGGTGTAAAAAGTGAATCTATTTGTTATGCGGTTTGGGCTTTGTGCAAGCATGTCAACTCCCACTTCGATACTAACTTTGGCCTTCACCTCACGTCGAACCTGCTAAAAGAGTGATTAAATGATTAGGTACCTATTATATGTATTAAAAAATTATTTATAAAATATACCTCATTCTTAAACCAATCAATGAATTATTCATTATGCATCTTTTGGATTTGATGTGGCCTTGTATTAGGGAATCTAAGGTGAAGTACATCTTGGTGTCGCCTACACATAATATATTTTCCAAGTTAGAAAGATGAGTACTTAAATTAAAGTGCACATTTTTACCCCACGTATGGCCTGACAAGTCTCTCGTTATTGAATAACACATAACGATGTGCTTGCATCAATTCAATTTCAGTCAAAAGGAATTGGGCCCGTCCCTTTGCTTCAGCTTCACCTTATGTTCTTAAAGTTCGATTATATCTTGATTCAGCATTGTTGAAAGATCTTGAACAAAATGAAAAACATTCTTCGGCAATAGATGCTTCAGGTTGAGCCCTATTCCGTACATATGACTTTAAAGTGTACAAGTACCTACATAATGCAAAATTTTATCTATGAGAGTGAAGACAACAAAATTCAAACAACTAAGTGCATTGTTTTTAATATAGCGTACCTTTCAATGGGATACATCCAACGAAACTGAATAGATCCTCCTAGTAGAGCCTATGAAGCTAAATGAATGGGAAAATGCTCCATCATATCAAAAAATATAGGAGGAAAAATCCGCTCTAAATGACACAGGATTTCTGCAATGCCCTCATTAAGACGTTTGAAATCGTCTGTCAGCCATTCTTTAGAGCATAATTTATGGAAAAAGTTGCTTACATATTTGACATTTTTTGGCAATGTTCATCGTATGGCTAGAGGGAGTATTATGACTTGGGAATCATAACTTTTAAGACCAAAAATTTTGTGATCTTCAACATTCACGCACCTAGATATATTGAATGAGAAACCATTCGGAGCCTTCAAATTCTCTAAGACTTTGCAAAATATTTTTTCTCATTCTTGGTCATGGTATAAGATGCAGGAGGTAGATAAGCAGCTCTGCCACTGTTTCGCCATTGCGGGTGAAGCTCTTTTCTGACCCTTATATCTACCAAATCGAGACGCACAGATAAGGTATCATTTGATTTATTCTTGTTATTTATTAAAGTCATAATGATATTATCGCATACTTTTTTCTCAATATGCATTACATCCAAATTATGTCTAAGTAAATTATGCTCCCAGTAAGGCAAATCAAAGAATACACTCTTCTTCTTCCACCCAGTTTTTTCATCATTTGTACTTTTTGCTCTCTTTCGTTGCCAAGGTTTTTGTAATGTATGTTCAATACTTTTTATCTTATGCAAGATAACTAACCCAGAGAGCGAAATAGGGGCTTGTCTTTTTTCTATCGTGCCGTCAAAAGAGTGTTTCTGCCTTCGGAAAGTATGATCCATCGGTAAAAATCGATGATGACCATATAGCAACCTTTTTTATTATGATGCAAATATTGGTAGCATGTACCCTCAAGACATATAGGACATGCTAGCTTACCTTTTGTGCTCCACCCTGATAACATGGCATAACTAGGGAAATCACTAATTGTCCACAGCAAAGATGCATGCAACTTAAATGTCTCTTTCTTCGAAACATCATATGTTTCAACTCCAAATTTCCACAAATCTTGCAATTCTTCTATCAAAAGCTGCAAGTAGGTATCAATATAGTCACCAGGGCCCTTCTTCCCTGGAATGAGCAATGATAGAATCAAGTTTGGTTGTTTCATGCACAACCATGGTGACAAGTTGTACAGAGTCAAAATTACTGACCATGTGCTGTGTCCAAGACTCATTGTCTTGAATGAGTTGAACCCATCGCTAGCTAAGTTGGGCCTCACATTGCGGGGATCTGATGCAAATGTTGGGTAGATACTATCTAGATGTTTCCAAGCCCGTGAATCAACGGGATGTCTTATAATACCATCTCTATTACGCTCCTCATCATGCCATCTCATGGTTGATGCAGTTTTAGATGACATAAATAACCTTTGCAATCTTGGCTTCAAAGGACAATGTCAAAGAACTTTTGCTGGCGTCTTCTTTTCATCATCAAGGACCTTACTTTTTCTAGTCTTGTATCTTGAAGCATGACAATAATCACATGATTGTTTGTTGAAGTCATTTTTCCAAAATAACATATAACCTCGTGGGCATGCCTCAATCTTGTTATAACCAAGTCCCAACTCTTAAATAGTTTTCTTAGCTTGTGCAAATGTCTTAGGTAGTGTGTGGCCCTCAGGAAGTACCTCCCATAAGTACTCGAGCAACAAAGTAAATGAATTGTTGCTCCATCCACCTAGGCATTTAATATTCCATAACCTAAGAATAGAAGACAATTTTGTATGTGGGTAAAACTCTTTCTCAGCCTCTTCGATCAATCTAAAGATCTTACTAGCATGTTCTCTGGGTATATCATCTCTTCCTTGATATTAGCCCAAATACATCATAAATCATAGCATGCATACCATCCACCTATATCATCCACATTAGCCCCATTAAAATTTTCTCGGCTTTAACTACCAATTTAACTTGATGGGGGCTCCCCATGGTGAAACTATTATGTATATTCTCTTATAATCCCATTGCACAAAGCGTTCGAAGGTTGTTTCCTTGTTTTGATAAAGTACATTGTTGCATTTGATGCATGCACACTTTAACATACCATTTATAATTGTCTCATGTTGTATAGCAAGTTCGATGAATCTTTTTGCACCTTCAATGTAAATAGAAACCCTCGACTTATTCATCCAACTCTTATCCATCATAAGAAGTTTTCTATCTACTAGCCAATAACGCAACCAATTGCTTCTACTATCAAGTAAACATATGATGGAAAGAGAACAAACAATTTCTTCTCTTGATGCTGCTGGTACTTAGGAAAAAGAAAGAAAAAAAAGAGGTATGTATCTTCTCCTACTTTTAAATTTGAGACACTTTCCAGCAATATCGTGTCTGTAATAGTTGTAAATGTTGTTGATCTACACATGAATTATGCATTTTATTAGCCCTTAACTTATATTTATGTCAGTGTTTGATTAGGTTTAGTGATACTTTAATGTAATTTTTGGTTTTCAAAGAAACATGAGAGTAAGATGCAAATGCAGTAAAACGTGACTCTAATAGTTGAATCTTCATAACTTCGTGTTCATATATCTGATTGGACTGATTCAAGCTTCATGTCAAAGTTTAAGAAGTTAGCTTTCCAACGCCACCGACTGTGCACAATTCGGAGTTCGGAGCGCAAAGTTATGACTATTGAAAGATTGTGAAGCAAAAATGTACAGTACCGATCGATCGGCAGCTTAACCCGATCGATCCGCAAAGCCGGAATACACCAGCGTAAAAGAAGCATGCGATCGATTGAATCACTTCACGATTGATCGTAGTTACTGGAATTTTTTATATGCGCGATACAGTAGAATCGATCGATCGGCAAACAAAGTGATCGATCGGCATATGCAGATTTAAACGGACCAATCGACGTGACGCAGGAATTAACGAAGGAAATGACGATCGATCGGCAATACAAGACGATCGACAGGCGTATGCGACAAAACTTAAATCAAGCTTATTTTAACTCGGATTTGGAAAGGGATTTTATGTTTTCTCTTCATCCCTATAAATAGGCCTTAAGGGAAACGTGTTGAGCATTAGATAATAGAATTTTGAGTCCCTTTGGAGACCTTGGAGGTTAGAGCAAAGGAGAGTAGAAGAAGAAGATAAAGAAGAAGACGATGATGATTTCTCCTCCAATGCAAGGCTAGGCTTCTTTCCAAGGCATAGATGAAGCCTAACAGACTGGTTGTATAATCTCTTTTCTCTCATATTATGTTTTAATCTAGTTGGTGTATGACTCTTTATTATGGAATCAAAGTTAGTTCATTGAAGTCTGTTCTTTGTACTCGAGAGAGACAAGAGTGAATTAATTGGATTTCAATCTGAAAGAGCACTTACATGTCCGAGAGGAACGTGAGTGGTCTGAAGTGTCATATATTAATAAAGATTCATTGATTTTTACTCGAGAGAGATAGATCACAATTTCATATGCTTAATTGATTATGTGTTATGTCCGAGAGGAGAGCACTATAATTTGAATTGACAAGTGTATGTCTGAAAGGAATATGCTAGCTAATTAATAATTTATTTTCATGAAAGAGAGAGAGAGACGATGCACTAGTTTATTGTGGTGAATTCGGAGCCTTGGTATTCTTTTATCTTGATTAAATCTCAATTAGTTTAGTTAAAATTTATTATTTTCCTTAGAGTAAATAAAAACTGTAACTTTTTTCTTGAATTTGGTAAAATATTCATCCGTCCTTGAGGTTCGACAACCCTTAATACTTGCTGTAGTACACAATTACATTGTGCACTTGTAAGAGTTTAATTTTAAACGATCAGTTGTCAAGAGAACAAAGGGTATGAGATAGATAGATGAATTGGCACAAATGACTTACTGTGATATCCTGCAGATTCTAGTGCATAAAGACCAAATAAAGAGACCAATTTGATGTATTCGTTTAGATCAGCGAACGTCTGGATGGTGTTTTATCGCTCAATCCATGTCAACTTGACACCAAAGAAGATGATAGTACAATTTCTTGGGTGTGAGAAGGGCTAATAGGACCATCATTGATGTTGAACCCAAATTCATCACCGAGGAGAACCCTTTTCAGATAACTTTATTAATGATGATGGTGGTTCAGTTCAAAAATTTGGCATTTGGTTCATATTTGTGGGGAATATGCGATTTACTTAATTATCTATATTTTTAATATGTTACATTGTTTGCTACTTAATCAAGTGATGTGCTTGTTACTGTTTTGTGCTTGAAATTTTCAATTTGCTATTTTTTCTTCTTGTTGTTTTGAATTTCTTATCATAAAGATTGCGTCCCTTTGTTGTGACTTGATTTCGGGTTGGTGTGCACTCTGTTTTAAGGAGTCGGTTATAGTTCTACCTGATTGTCTTAGTGACCACATCAGGTCCCTTTTATGTATGAATATATTTGTTAGTTTTTAATATCAGCTGTGGAGATATATCTCTATTGCTGTTTTACTGCTTAAAGGTTATGGTCAAATCATAGATGAATATAATGACCATCTATCATTTGTTTTGTTGAAAAAAAAAATTGGAAAAAAATGGACATGTTTTTTGTGATGGTTTGGTAAAGAGGAAAAACTGCAACAGGCAACAGAGTTCACACCCAATCCAGTTTTGGAGGTTGCTCCTCCTCTCTCTCTCTCTCTCATGAATTCGATTGTTGTAAAAGCAGGAGAGGATGTTTGTGCGTCATCATGTATGTTTCAGACTTTTTGCTTATTACAATTTTCATATGGAATGTCTTAGAGTATGCACTTAAGTCCCTTGGATGTGGTCTTTAAACAGAGGCGTTACTTGATGGCCTCTTGTATTTCATAAGGCTTCCAGTTGCTATATGTTAAGTAGTTAGTATATGGGAAAGTGGAGTCAGTTGCTAAATATTACACTTTGGTTTATTTTGACAGTTGAACTTATTATATCTAATTTGAATTTTATTTCAGTGATTTTATTGCTTTCTTGAGATAAAACAAGGCATCCGGATGCTACTGCGTCTCCACTTGACCAAATCTTAAGGGCAGTTTTTTAATCCATTATTTTATTAATTTAGTAGTTACACCAACCCTAAATACACAAATAAGAAAATTGCAATGAGTAAAAAGACAGTTCAAAGAATAAATAACCAGATTAATGCTTTGGCATCCCCCTTTTTAGGATCCCAAACTTGAAGCACAAACCTTCGGATGTCAAAGCCAGTCAGTATTTCATCAATTATATAGATTTCAGTGTGTTTAGCTATAGATGGAAGGAATGCTGAAGAGCCTCACAATATTCTCTCAACCATATACATAGGATATCATTTACAGATTGACGAGATAATATTGGAAAGGGAAGCTATTGCTGACTGATTCGAATTAAATTCGAATCAGTTCAAACAGTCTTCCACTGGTGCTACTCATACTTAGCAGTCATTTCTGAGCGTTAGGAAAGTGCCTATAAGCTTGCATGTGAGATTAGATGGTTTCAGCAGTTGGTGACTAATTGCTAAAGTTTAAATCTGTTAACCGGTAAATGCTTGTTCCTCTCTAGAAACAGAACATAATTTAAGAAAAAAGCAGTTGAAAAATTTTAACATTCTCGCTGAAGATTGGAACTGTTATTCTAGTGAAATGTCGTAAATCACTCCAGGACATATAGCAAAGACTAAGGGCAATGGGAGCTTCTAAAGACATAGTTCATAGAACTCGACTTGTTCAAAATTAAAGAAACATACTACATGAGAATCCAAGTTATTCCATAGATACAAAACAACATATCAATCAAACAACACGACTTTATGTAATTTCAAGAAAAATTCCAGCAAAGAATGCAAGCCATTTCCATACAATGCTCCAAGCAAACAACAAGTTTTATTCAAATTTCACACAATAAAATCAGGAACAAGACTACGACAGGATGAACATAAAGAAGAGACAAGAACCAAGAAAATTGAACAGAAAGGGAGTGTTTTTTGTGGCAGCAGGTTAGAATTATATTGTTATATTGGCATTGCTAGAGTATGTGATGAAATTGTGGAATCATGGATATATGAAATTGAAAAGAACAAGTTTAAAATAAAACCAAACCTGTTTGCAGCGGTCACAACTCACAAGAGTAGGGCAACGTCAAGTTCCTCGCCCAATTACCCCCATGTTTCTGACCTCGAGCGGGAACCTCACCCAATTGCCTGCTACAGAACGTCGGAGGGGTCAGAAGTGAGAGGGCCGGGAGAAAATACAGAGATGCAGGAAGAGGGGACCAAGAGGGGAGAGAGATATGAGGAGGGGACAAATACGATGGATTCCACTGCTTGTAGTGGAAGAGAAAACCAGAGTGGAATCTAAGTCTGCAACAAGCGAAGCTGGAAATCCGGATGATGGGATCCATTGGCGGGAGGGGGAAAAAATTGGCACAAAGATCTTTGCGCAAAGTTCTTCCGAATTGATTTGCCTCGAAGCCTCTAGGCAGGGGTTTCTACAAAAAAGAACCCTCGGTTATGCAGCACGACTTTCTTAAGTTCTATTCGCAGGGGCCGACAAAAGCCGCCTCTAAAGACCCTTTGAAGTAGGGGTTTTCACGGACCCCCTCCATAACGTGGTCACTGTTATTCATTTCAAGTTCTCGTTTGATACTCTCCAGCCTATACCTTGTGTATCTCTTGCTTTCAAACACCTTCACACACATGATCACCACTGCCATGTACACCCTTTCGACGAACAACATCACAGACATAACGACACACACAACGATTGCCCCCCGGAGGATTGAGAGGATCATTGGAGCCTTAATCAGACTCCACAATAGCCGCAGATTCACGGTTATATCGGTCGCTCCCTCTCCAATAAGGGGGACTTTGTGCACAAGTCCCCTCATAATGAGGCTTTTTGTCATTAAATGGAGATTGCCAATCCAGTTGATTGAGGAAGTCTTGCTGTCTTCCTTTCATGCTTATATATACCAGCTGGAAATGGAGGCCAGGGAGTACAAGAAGACATGGATGATGACACACGATCTGCATGCAGAGAAAAAAGAGTAGATGAATACTAACTGAACCTTTCAACATTCTTTTCAACTTTAAGGAATCTGATTCACATTCTTCCATCCTCAATTTGATGAAAACAAGGAATTTCTTTAGACTTGTATTGGCTGTGCTGCATTAGGGAATTAAAAATGGAGACAAACTAATGCCAGACAAGCTCAGCCTCATTGAAATCCTCTTACTGTGACATCTGCGTACGTTACAGTTCACACTAATTATTCCAGCTATATACATTTAAGGATGGAGTGTAGTGACTAGAAGCATAGAACATCACCTGCTTTGCGATGTATATTGAATATAAATGTATTTTTATATAGAATATAAAAGTATTTTATAGAACGATCCACAGAATTAGATGAGCATTGTACTAGGCTATTTACTACTAGCTTCAAGAGCCAGCAAGATACCTTTCGAATCCCGAGTCTTGACATCTGTTTGAGACAAACATGAGAGAGATAGAGAGAGATGTGCCAGTTAATCCCAATTTGAAGACGAAGAATGGATTATTACACTTCGGGTGTGTTTAGCAATGCGGTAAAAGCAACTTTCCGCCCAGGATTTTCGCTGAATTATGTGGATTTCCACAATAGTCTGTTTGGTATCACATTTCATCAAGTAATGAGCTTTCCTCTAAAGTGTCACTTTCCACCTGGGATTGAGTTGAAAGTCAACTTCTTGGAGAATCTCCTCGAGAGGGGATTCACATGGGAAAAAGCTCACACACTTTTTTCACGCGTTTTGAGGGAGAAAACGTGAAATGATGCTGATGCCCCTATCAACTCAAGTTACGCCATCTGTGTCCGAAAATGCATGCTTCTGCTGCTTCTGTGTATAACCAAACACAAATCATTCACCCAAGAAATCAGAATCCAATAAATTTTGCTTTTGCTACTCCATGAAGCTGTTACCAAGAAATTTTGCTTTTGCTACTTGTATGTCTTCTTCCACACAAAGAAAGTAACAGGCAGCTAGGAATTGCCAGAATAAAAATGAAAAGTTACGATATGCTGATCCCTAAAATCATCTTGGGCTAAAATCTCTTCTCATTCTAACTTTTGTGTTCCATATTTAATACGAGACAAACATAACCACAACAAAACCAAGAAAGCCAAATTAGCAGATGGGGGGTTAGGCAGACCACTACCGGTCCATTAATATGAAGCAGAATACATAATACAGGAGGGGCTCGCCCAAACAGTCTGACCTCAAGCATCATAACCAAAAGAAAACGAAGAAATGACTAGGAGAAGGCAAAACTTAAAAACAAAGAAAACAAAAAAAACTATATATTAGATTCTCAAGCTATGGTAACCTACTCAATCCAAGATCTAAATGCTCTTGAGGGATTATTCTTGGCAATCTGGCATGGACATGAAGAATGTGCATACACTTTGTTGAATACACTTTTTAGCCATAGAGTGTTCCAAAGGATTGGCTTCTCTGAAATTGTTACTGAATAGAAGCTCATTGGTCTCTTGAACAATAGAGGAAACAACTCACGTATTCATATACTAATTGACGGGAATCTGACTCAGCTATCAAAGGCAAACATTTAAAGGCGAGGGCAGTTATCCAATGCCTTGCGCCATTGCATTAGCATTAGCAATTATGTTCGGCACAAAGGCGTAATAATGAGAGAAGCAGAGAAATACCTCTCCTAACTTGGGACGATACACATTTAGTAGAAATTAGAATAATGATTTTGCATAATTTTATAGAGTAATGTTAGGAGTTTTACAAATATTCCAACATAACAAAAATACCATAGCAATTGTATCATAAACATTAATAGGTTATAAGAACAATTCTATCTAGAGGAAAATGTGAACAAATAAGATAAATTAATAACAATATATAAGATGTGATCCTTGGCTCCTTGCACATTTTCTAAGTTAACAAGGGGTTAGTTGTTTTCTATTTAGATTGATGCAATTCAAAATGTAGACATAATATGGGGAATACAGGGCACAATCCTATAATTCAGATCCAATAATATGGACGTAGACCAGAATTGTGGATATTCAACATGCATAACAGAATACATGACAACTATCATATAGACACTAGATTTGAGATATTGATATACAAAATGTTGATGAATAACTAAAAGTAATTGATTATACCACTAACATATTAAAAATAAAATTATCCAAAAAAACATATTAAAAATGAATCTTTTAATCCATATTCATAGTACATAACAAAGGCTAATCTGTAATGTGTTAATTATGTCTCCAACACTTAACATCATGTTGAGAAAAAATAGTTTCATTTGATGGATGATAATGCATCTCAAGTTTGTGGCTTCAAGTGTGAGAATCCAAAGGTGGGATGCAAAAGGATAAAAATGAATATGTTATTCTTTAAGCCCAAATAATGTGATTGACAACAAAAACACATGCCGACAAATATATATATATATATATATTTGTAAATCCATGATCGTTAACTACAAATGGAGAAGAAGAAGAAATGGAAGAACTGTTACTATAAAAAAATACAGTATAATCGAGTCCATGTCTCTGGTACTTAATAACTGAAATACAGTCTATGTCAACAAACCCAAGCAAATGTACTATGCAGCATATCCCTCATTCCTTCATCTCCATCTATAATTGAATGCATCTACATCTAGAGTCCTCTGGCCCCTTTCATATGCTTTACTTAGACAATATCCCATAAATGGAAAATAAAAGGTGATTAATGAGAATAGTGAGGACTCATGTTGGTGGTCCCTACTTTCTTACCATTTGTGTATAAGCTAGCCGAAATACTTGGGATCCACCTGAAATACCATATTGTTGATCAGCTCATGAAGTTTCATTTGTTTTCAACAATTAAAACATTCAATAAAGAGAACAGCCAAACCAAGCAGGCTAAGAAAACCAACTACAACTCAACCTGGTTTATCATACAACACAACAGTGCAGATAAAACGAGGGCTGGAATCCATCGAGAGCTTGTCAACACAATCCAATCTACCCATCTTAGCAAGGATATTGGCCACCCCATTACATGAGTGCCTCACATGGAGAAACTTAACATGATCAAACTCATCCAAGATGCCAAACGCAGCAGCAATGCTAGGATCTCTCCACATGGGAAAAGGATCGTTCTCAACGAAGGTATTTATGGCATTTAAACTGTCACCCTCGAGAACAATAGACTTCACCCATAGTCTTTTGCAAGACAAATCGCTCTTGAGGCTGCTATAGCCTCAGCTTCATCAATTCCTCCCAAAACAGAACAGAATCTTGAAGAGCAGGCAACCACCAAACCCTCTTCGCCTCTAATACAAACTCCAAGGCCGCACTCCCTTTCCTCTCCAGCAATAGAAGCGTCGAAATTAACTTTATAGATAGCTGGCTCCGGGACAGATCATCGAAGACTTTCTATTAAAAACGCCTTCTCCAAAGAACATGAATTATACAGCCGATAAGATTCCCTCAATGCCAGAGCACCTGCTCTAATACCATTTGCAAGTTTCCCTTCCCCTACCACTCTAACGATCATTTCTATCATTCCAGACAGCCCAAGCCAACGAAAAAAATTCCTGCCCTCTATATCACTGTTACGAATGGTTTCAGTGACATCCATTGACGAAGATAGAGTCCCGAGTGATCAAGGAGAATCACTCATACTTCTCCCAAACCTCTTTCCTTAAATCATAGAACAAGGGACTCCTCATGCTGACCACACATTTCACATGGAATTTTGCACTAGTCGTCTTCTCACCAACTCTTCTTTCACTGAGACCCATTACTTGCAAAGCTTTCATCCAAAACTTTTTATTTTGCAGGCAGATTCATCTCTCAAATCCCCTTCCACCGCTTTCTCGAGTTCTTCCGAACCGAAGGCTTAGAAGATTCTCCTCGATTCTTAGACATCTGCTCTCTATGCCCAAGTTGTAAGCCTCCTTAATTGAGAAGTGCCCTTTTTAATTTCCTCAGCAAAAAATATATATCCGAATGACAATGATGCGGAGCAATAGTGGATCCGATTAGAAATATTTTTCGTATTTATTTAATAAAAAGTATTAAGGTATAATTAATTATATCTTATTTGATTAGGCTAAATTTCATTTGTATAATGTTTTATTTGATTAAGGATAAATTTTTAATTTAATTTTCTATGTTTAGGAGGATCCTAAATCAATGTTTTAGAACAAATAACCAAAAATATATAAACTGAAATATATAGGTTTGTTTTATAAACTTTGTAAGATACATTTATAACACCTTATCATAGACAATTAATAGGTAGAGTATTCATCATATGATACATAAATATAAGCTGGGATGACACATAATTGAACATAGGAGTTTGGTCGATACACTGGGTTATGAATATTATCTAGATTAACAGAATTCAAGAATGTAGAATCTGTTTAAAACAAAAGGGGTGGAAAGGCACGCCTACCAAGAATAATACAGATAATTTCTGGACTTAAGAAAATTACTGAAGATATCCCTGTAAGTCTAGAACATAACACAACTTACAACATATTTTTTTAATTTTTATGGAATTAATTATTGATTATTTCATATAGGGTGTCGGTGTAGAAATCAGTCTAGCCGAAAATGAAAAACTATTCCAAGACTGACCGTAATGCTTTGTAAAACCCTAGATGTTTAGCAATATTATAACCTTAATTAAATAAGTCTTAAATTTAGAAATTAAGACTTCTAAAACTGAACAGCAAATTCGCATTTGAAGATGGCAGCAACAAAGAAAAATAGACACAAATGAGGGTTATTTCTTAACATAATACATGCGATAAAAATATGAATCATGTAAGCGATCGCAATCGATTACTATAATTTTAACATGACAACAATACATATAATTTAAGTACGAATAAGGTTCAACTCAACATCAGTAGGAACACGTAAGTATCTGATTTCAAACGTAAGAAAATCTAGGCGTTGTAGAAGAATATGACCATAGAAAGAATTGCATTAAAACATCCTACTTCAAACTGTGCGTCGATATCTTCTCGCTTCAACTTAATTTCAACGTCATATGCACCTCCTTAATCGCCTCTTCAAGTCAACTTGCAAGAGAGAAGGACGAGAGAGAAAAAAAGGGTCGAGGGAGAGAAAGAGAAGAGAAAGGGGGTTGGCAATTTGGAGAAAGAGAGAGTTGTGGAAAAAGAGGGAGTCGGCTCCTCTATTTATAGAGGACGCCCAACTACCCCCAATTAACACCCTAAACCCTACTGCAATTAGTAACTCTTCATCTTTATCTCGTTTGAATATTATCTATATCTGGTAAGTTTATAACTACAAGGATTCTTCAAAATTAATCTTGACGCTCAAAGGGAGTCCTAGCCCAGTAGGTTTCTTTCTTTAACTAGAATGTAATCTACTTATTCTATTTAAGTTAATCTTAATTATTATGAGCTCATTAGGAGCTTTCCTTTTCGTATTGATCCCCATCTTCACTCAGGTCTATCTATTAGCATCAAGCTTATCTATAACAAATCCCTGGCACCCAACAGCATCCTAGCCTGTAGGATTTATTTTCCCATCGTCCATCTGATCTCTTCTTAATCTTACTCCAACTCGAAGTATATCATATAAGAGATTAAGTCAATCCACTCTTTTGCAACTCATCTTAGCGCTAGACTTGTCCTCTACCTGATCAAACTCCTAGCTTTTGAGGAATCTAATTCTAAACAAACCTAATGCGTAATACTACTCCATTCCTACTTTCAAGTAGGACTCTAATATAATTATCAACCATCTTATATATCCAACACTTACCAGAGTCCAAACAATTATAGTTTCTCAGTTATGATGCCAACAATTACACTTTTATTTAATTTAATTTAATTTTTTTTTACCAAATTTGGGGTCATCACATCATGACTTCTAAGAAGTCCCCCATTCGGGTCACAAGTTTTGTTCATATCAAGCTTAAGAGCTACCGTCCCCACCTTTCCCTGGCTTGCTCTCCTCATTGAGTGAATGGATTCAAAAGCAACAAGAATGTTATTGGTAATCAACTTTCCCAGGAAGAAGGCGCTCTAGGAAGGTGATATAATGGTAGGGAGGATGACCTTTAGAGGGTTAGCTAACACTTTAGACAGGAACTTATAAAGAACGTTTGCAAGACTAATGGGACGAAAATCAGCTGGCCGACTGGGGTCTTTCTTTTAGGGTATTAAAGCAATATGGGTCCAAGTTGATAATATTAGGAATCATCAGCTGATTAAAACACTCAACTACCCCCTCAACCACTTACCCCCCACCACATGCCATCTTTTTTGGTAAAAAATCACTGGAAAACCATCGGGTCCCAAGGATTTTAGAGCTCCCATCTGCTTTAGCTCTATGAACTTTTACCTCTTGAATATCCTTCAATAATCTTTCATTCATGCTCGGGTGACCACCTATCTCAGCTTTTCAGTCACAGTAGAGAAAAAAGAATTTCCATTAGATCTGAACAACTCTTTAAAATAATCCATGAAAACTTGATCCACCAAATCTACGTTTGTTTGCCAACAATCATTAACATCAAGAGCCTTGTTATTCTCCTTGCGCCTAGCGCATGGAGAGGAGAAAATATTAGCTACACATTTCGTACGGTAATGTCGTGCTCACCACCATCGGGTGGATGACATGACCTCCCTAATTTTCATGAGGACCCATGAAGGGCCTCAAACCCACGAGCCGCTAGGAGGGTTCAATTTTTTGTAACTATATATATAGGCTCGTGAAAGTTGATTTCCTTATCCAATCCAAGGGTGTTTTGTTTTTGCAACAATCCAAAGGATTTATACCATATAGCCATGAATTTTTCTCCTTCCGTTCAATGAAGCTCGTCGGGATTTTAAAAAAGATGGGTCCCACATTTACTCTCTCAACCAAAAACGTAGGGACATGGGGGTACGGAGATAAACTCTGTTTTCTCATATATCTTTAAAGTCAAATACATTTCACTCATTTTGTAATGCAGATGAGAATGTAGTAGTTATCTTGGTATGCAATCAATTTTTGTTTTAGTTTCCTCCCTTCAATGCGAATTGATGTATGAGAAGATGAGGGGCAATTAAGGAACACGTGGGTAAAGAAAAGCCTCAGAGGGCTGGGTCCACAGACAATGGGCCCATAGTCACATGGGTAGTGTGATATGGTCCCTGAACAGGAAGTGTAATGCTGAATACAGCAGGCAGTTCGCCATGTATTGGGGCAGGCCCACGTTGGAGCTGCCCTGCCTCTTGCCACACGGATTGGTATTTTGGGCAATGTTGTCCAAATGAATAGTTAACGCTTTAGCCTTCCGCCATAAGATGGGTGCCCATCTTTTTGCCTCTGCGTATACGGTGTCATTTGTTACTGTAATGTAATCTTGCCTACCTTTGCAAATAGAACAACAAAATCTTGAGTCAAAGTATTGATGATCGAATCAAATAAAACGCTATGTTCTTAAGATAGAATTCGCCCTCCTCACGATATTTAGGACTCTTGGGTGTCTACCTCCTAAGACAATATGATCAACCACGCGCTGTAGGAGCACCTCCAAACAGCACGTGCAGCTAACCACAGTACGCAATACTTTAACAGAAAAAAGAAGGGGAAGAAGACGAAATTCAGTAAAAACATGCAGAAAAATCCATTTTTCGTGACTTTATAAAAATCCCATTAAAGGCCCGTTGAAGATAGCATTTCCCATTAAACGGAAGCGTCAATCCGTTAACGGCCATTTCTTTTAGAAAAAACAAATCAATCCAAACCAAATGAATTCGTCCTAAAAATTAATTATCTTGTTGACCCGACCCGACCGGCCACGCGTGCAAACTAAGCCGAGCCGGCCGGCCGGCGGCGCGCGCGTGTGGGTTAGCCCAGCTAGGTACATGTGGGGTGGCCCAAAGGCCTAACTTCAAAGGCCAAACTTGGGCCTTATATACCAACGACAACACCTCATTTTCATTCCTTCAACCAATTCACTCATTCAAAATAAAGTGGGTTCTAATACCCACTTCTAACATATGGTAATATTTATTTACACTAATGTATGCTAGCGTGTGATCCGAGAATCGCTACTCGGGGAGCACTTAATAATTTCTCCTTCTAGCTAAAGGTGGAGGCTGTCAATTGTCATGCATAAACCGTCATGGATGAGCAGTTCACCGCCCAACGTTTTAGCGCCCACCCCTTTTACATAGACGGTAGATATCGACCGTCCATGTATTTTCAGATGTTGGCCATCCACCATCTGTATATAGGGGGTGTGGGCTGGTCAGACCATAGGATGGTGAATTACTCATCCAACTGCTATTTGGATGGAAACCGCAGGTTACCACAAATTTGAACTGGTACCATCCACCCATTCGCTGCATCCAACAGGACAGAAGATGCATCTCAATTTGATATTCCAGGCACATTCCAATTTACATGAATCCCACAATATTAACATCTCAAAGCTCAATACATACTTTGCAGAAATTACCGTATGCATCTGCCCCTCCCTGCACCACTATCCGCAACCACACACCCAAGACTCAATCAGCAATTCTCCCTCAGCAACTCTCACTTGCCTCGTCCGATGACCCCAACAGCTCACAGCCAAAATTTTAAATGCATGTATAGAAAGTTTTTAGAAACCTCACTTGATATCTATCAACAGATGACCAAATACACAAACCAGGAGCATAAAAAAGACATCATTTTTGGACCATTATCAGGCATGCCCATTCCGGCTGGAAGCTCAGCATCCAATTGTGTATGTGGCGCAGGTCCCATCATTTCTTTCACCCTCCAAATAACGAATTTTGAGATAGAAAGTTCATATAAAACTGCGAGAGCACATTAATTTTTAAACATTGTGCCAGACCAGAAATTGCCATTAATCACAAAAATCATTAGAAACAAATAGCAGACAAGTTGATTTAGCCACATAGCTCCTCATATGTCTCTTCAATTCTACATGCTGCCAAACCAGGCCTTCAGAAATTGGAACGACAACTCAAATGGACAATTAAAGTAATCACTGGAGCTATCTCGGCTCAGATTCCAGAAGAAAAAAAAACAGAACCAAAACTTTGAAACATATACTCTGTCCCACATTATTAGATCCATTTGGAAAAAATGGTCCCATATTATGAGCTCCATTTGCCTACCCACAGAGTCTGTTAGCTATTGGTCCAACCATTCAAAAAAATCATTGATTTTGCAAAAGGAGCTATTAATATGGGACAAAGGGAGTTAAACAAGGTTGCTTGAAGTGCCAAAGCCAAGGCAAAAAACTAAATACCAAATAAAACAATGTGTTACAATCAAACCAAGAAATACAGATATAATTTAGGCAGTTAATGCGTTAGATTGATCTATTTGAATATACTGTACATACCATCACTACAGTGTGAACGTATCAAAACAACATGCAATGGCATGTTGTGATCTCGTGATGTCATGCAAGAGAAGAAGAGAGACAGAAGTAGAGGATGAGAGATGTAAGATCTGAGTGTAAGGAGAGAGATGAAGAGATGCTTACTCAGCAATCCTATTCTATTAACTCCACTAACTTCAACTCTCCACTTGATAAGAAGGTGAGATACGCAGAGATGACTGTACACCAATCGAAACTTGAAAATCTATCTCTAATCAAACTAGTGAATCTAATTATCATGAAAAATAGACAAAGACAATCAGCAACTAGTGAACCACTACGCTATAAAGCCTTATAGTAATATGCCAGTGGGTTTGGAAACTGTGAAATGGTCGTGTGCCGTGAAGGAAGTCAGGTGGCATAGATGTAGGCCCGACAAGTGGTGGTCAGTATTGGGTCACAAGATAATATCTCTACCAAATAAAAAAACAAATTAAATAACTTATCATAATTTAAAGCATAAAACATACACAAGATAGCGAAAACAAGTTATAGATATCCAATTCAGAGGAACTCAATCATGAAGGAATGGACGCTTCTCATCTATGAATTTAAGAAGAAAAGGAATGAGTAATTTATATTACAAACATGAATCAACATTTAACCAGCACTAGAAGCTTCATCAGTCAACTACAGGTAAGTGTAATTATCTTTCGATACGCCAAGACCTCTGGGCTGCAAATAAAGTGAACCGATGTCTCTTCCAGTCCGTACTATACTTTGATTCCATTTCAGATCCGAGAGGTTCTCGAAGGGGCTAAACAGAAACAATCTAATTTCTTAAATTTCTCAGACATGGGCCGCGAGCCCTTTTGGATACTAAACAAGTTGAGACAAAATGAAAGGATACAGAATTAAGGAGAAGGCAAAAGGTAGAAGAAGAAAATGTGCCAGAATGGATTGAGATGGCTAGAGCGAAGTGATGAACTCAGTCACAAGAAAGAGAACAGAACCTAATGATTTAAGCCTTCTGCATGCAGAGAAATGACAGAAGCATCAGTTTCAGAAACTAAATTTGTGTACGAAACTGTTATGACCCTTGCCTTCTCAAGATCTTATGCATAGCTTTAATTAGGACTGATCGTTAATTAAAGTAGGACTTTACACCATTGTCCTAATTACAAAGTGAATTAGAGAACCCATTAGCCACTTCTTCCTCTAAGCCTTCTTAATCATCCAGCCTATTGTCCATAACTGCTCCTGGTTCCACAGTTCCCACAAGTCCTCTCACATCACCAATATCAAACTATCACACCCCCATCAAACCTGATCGGAGTAATTACCACAATTGAAAGCCAAATTCCTTCCTATCCTGCGAAGCCAGGATGTTCTTGGCTTTGTTGGCGGCAGTAATTTGTTGCCAACCAAGTACCTTCCTACCATCACTGGCATGCCTTCCTCCATCAACCCGGTCTATTTTCCTTGCTACAAGGTCACTCAACTCATACAAACTCGGATCATGCCTATCCCTTTTTCTAACATTCTCCACCAGATGTGGAACCTTAAACGTCTAACCAGACCCTTAATGTAAGCCGAAATAACATTGGCACAACCAAAATACCTTTTCCACAAAATATACACAATTAAAGATAGACATTGGCGCACAGTATCTAAATAGGCCATTCCTAGTTCAAGAACTGCCAGCTAAAGCGGAATGGTCATCCCCCCTAAACTGCCCTGTCACTCGATATCAATGAGTCCAAAGACCATCAATAAAAGTTTACTGCAAGCTCAACACCTAGCGCATCTTATCCGCAAAAGTCTACAACTCTAAAATTCCCTTCTATACATAAAACCAATAACTATAAATCATATCCCAATCTATCACATAAAAATGTGCATACATTCAATTCCATTATCTCAAAAATTCATTCAGTTACATACTGCTTCTTGTGCCGCTTGGACTGGAAATGGTCGTCTCTGACCGCCACGCTAGAGAAGTACCGACTCCAACCAAAAACACAAATCCAACATCACACTGACAATCCCACACGAACAAAATCAATCATCAAAACTAAAATCCCTACTCGCAGTGCAGGCAATAGTACTGCCCCATCCCCGGCAGGTCCTCGTCCACTGGCCGCGCTTTCGCCTCTGCCACAAGCAATTCCTCATGAATCGCATCATCGCATAATCAGAACAACAATTAAAGAAAAACCCATCTCATAAAACCATCAAACAACACAAGAATATGTATAATTGCAATCAAAAGAACATATTAATTTGGAGAATAAAGAACGAGGAATTTGGCATTAAAGGATATCTTTGCGAAGAAATTTGGCCCGGCGGGCGGACTTGTGGGAGAGCCTGTTGTGTACAAATCGTCTCGCCGATACATCGATACCAATAAATATCGTTTTTTAAAAAATTTCTAAATATCGCCGATATATCGCTGAAATATCGATTTCGGACCAATATATCGGTATTTTTTTCAATTTTTTTTTTTAAAAAAAAACCTTTCATGTTTGTTTTCTATCCTAATATGCATATTTTGAAATTTATTCTTTGTTTAAATTAGTATAACTTATTTTAGAAGTTAGATTGTGAAAATATACGGTAAAAACTAGTTTTTGACTACCGATATTTTTTTACACAATATCTCCGATATATCTCCGATATTTCATCTCTTTGGCCACCGATATCCGATACGACATTCCATGACGTCAGCACAACCTCTAGAGAGATCCTATATTAGGCTATTAGCCGGGATAGGTTTACTTTCCGTATTAGGCTAGTTTCCTTTTTATTGTAATGTAATAAGGTGTAATGGGCTATTGAATCTTAATAATGGGCTGATTGGGGAAATCATATCTATAACGGGCTAGAATCACGGCCCATCAACTAGCTAATAGTTGGTGTGCCTCCCTAGGAGATGTGCCCCTCTTGTTATAAGGAGGGTGTTGTCCCTCGTTGGAGGTTATACAAATTGAAGTTCTCATTATCTTCCCTATTCTTTTCCATTTCACTGATTTCACACCTTCACAATATTGGTATCAGAGCTGTTCCGATATGAGATGGAGATGCCTCCCCCCAAGCAGCCAACTATGGCCACCGAAGTACCACCTGAGACAGAGGCCGCGAGAGAGGATTCCAGCCCGAAGACTGATGCCGACACCACACAGACGGCTATGCTGTTCTTGATGACTGCAATCTATGAACAACTCTAGGAGTTGTAGCTTGAGAGGGCTTAAAATCGGATCTTGCAATCTGCAACAATGACGGTGCCGCCACCCTCAAGAGAAATTGGAGGCCCTAATCGACCAAGGGGGTCCCATGTGTCTGGCGGCTCATTGCTAGGCCAAACCGCAGAACAATCCCTCCATCGTGAAATCCAACTTGGGTCTCTAAACCTGGACTCAGAGAGTGTCGCCATGGCCTAGATACACAAGGCATACCAAGTGCTCGTGGAAATGCCTCAATGGCCACACACCCACGAAACACTCAAAACGAGATGGTTGACGACTGAGAGGAGCCCTAGGGGTCTCGCAGAGGCCAGAGGGACAGCGCTGAGCCCAGACTGGCTCGGTTACAATTCCCAAGGTACAACGGCGATGAAGACCCTGTTGAATGGTTGTACAAGGCGGACAAATTCTTTTCGTACCAACAGACATACTCTGATGCAGAGCGCCTGCGTGTGGCAGCCTTCCACCTTGACGGAGATGCATCGGTTAGGTTTCAATCCTACGAGAAGGAGACTCGTTTCCCCACTTGGACGTCCTTCTCTGACGAATTGTGCATCCAATTCGGGCCGAATGAGTTTCAAAACTTCAACGAGATGGTCTACTTTGAGGCAAACGACCACGGTGAGGGATTATTACTTTGAATTTATGAAAATTGTTAATCATTTGCCAGATTGGTTGATGGCGGCTCTTGTCGACACATTCAAGAGCGGGCTGAAACCTGAGATTGATGATGAGATGCGCCACTTCCTTTGCCATACTATGCGCGAGGTAGTGCATCATGCCATAATTGAGGAAGAAAAGTTGGCCCGTGAATGACGAGGGGGCCGTGGGGTACTGGCTGATCTATACATGAAATATGCATTTTAGTATCTCCTAAACTTATGATTATGTTAGTGTTTGATTAGAATTACTACTACTTTAATATAATTTTTGGTTTTTGTAGGAAACAAGAGTAATACACAGAAATGAGGTAAAAATAGACTTTAATGGTTAAATCATCATAACTTCGTGTACAAATCTCTGATTGGACTAAATCAAGCTTCATGTTAAATTTCAAGAAGTCAGCTTTCCAACGCCACCAACCACGCGCAATTCGGAGTTTGGAGCAGAAAGTTATACCCATTTGAAGTTTATGAACAGTAACTACAATCGATCGGCCATTCAACGCGATCGATCGCATAAGGCGCAAAACAGTATTATTGAAGGAAGCGATCGATCGGCATCAAAAAGATCGATCGTATTTGCTGGAATTTTTGATCCGCGCAAGACAGTAACTACGATCGATCGGTATCATACGGCGTCGATCAGCAAAGCGAACGATCGGAGGAAAATAACGAAGGAATTACGATCGATTTGTAGGCGAACGATCGACAATACGGAGCGATCGATCGCTGTGTGCGGTAAACCAAAATAAGACCTATTTTGACTCTGATTTGGAAGGGGACTTCGTGGTTTTCCTTCACTTTTATAAATAAGCCTTATGGGAGAACGTGTTTAGGATGAGAGAATAGACTTTTGAGCTTTATTGGAGGCTAGAGAGGAGGAAGAAGAAGGAGTCTTTTGAAGCAAAGAAGAAGAAGGATTCATGACAATGGATCTACATAAACAGGCTTTTCTTTTCTATCTTTCTATGTGTAACGAAATTCCTCCTTATCAAGGCTTGATGAAGCCCTAGATGTGTATTGCTACTCTTGATAGTTTAATTTTATAAAGTTAATTATGATTCATGTTTAATGCAATTTCATGAGTATTCGTTGAGTGCTTGATCATAGACTTGATTGATTATGAATAGAATTAGATATTACGATTGATTTTATATCCAATCAAGGATAAGATTAATTGCATTATAATAGAGTTGTGATTGATACTATGCCCGATTAAGGATAGGATTGATTACATAATGGTAGATGAACTTTCGTATCCGATCAAGAACGTTAGTGAATTCATTAGTAAGTTGATCTGAATGCAAACATAAGGATTGAGACATCTATTTTCGATAAATAAGAGATCGGTCTATAGAACAATTAATAACTTACACTCATGGACTTATAATAAGTGAACTGCTGTGAAACAACAAGACAACAACTGAGAGATCATGATAGAATGAGTTCTTATCAAAACTCTAACACGTATAACGGGAAACGAAGTGTGTACATAACTGTCATACATCTCAATAATTCAATGAATCATCAAAATAGTGTCACGGAAGTCATTGATTCATGTATATGATGTTTTAGCACATTAAATCCAATATGAAGATGATGTAATCGACATTAGGATATCAGAATTTAGATCATCAACATGAAATAAAAATCCAAAGCAAACCGTGTAAAAGTCATCCTACCTTTTAGAAGTTCCTTCTCGCTTAGATAATTCAATCTTCCACAATTGCCGCTTCGCGTCGCCTTGCCACACCAATCAGCAATAAGGAAGAAGAAGAAGAGGGTAAAGAGAGAGAGAACTGAGAGAAAGGATGTTAGAGGGAGAGCAAGCACGAAGAAAGGGAGAGAGAGGAGAATGAGATGGGTGATATGGGGGAAGAAATATTCTCTATTTAGGTGGGGTTTAGACTAGAGCTTTTGGAGATTATCCTTGGGGTACACTAGTACCGGGGGACATTGCAGGAAGTTTACTGGTGTACAAATAGCCCCATTCTAAGAATTATAGAGAAATTGAGAAAAGATATAGAGAAAAATAACTTCCAAAGAATGACTCCCTTGGCTGTTTATGATCTATGTAATACCGTGTTATGGTGATGTCATTGTTGTTTCACTTTATGTGTATGTATGTCGTATGCTCGTTATGATGTATTCTTCATGGTGGGCACCATGCAAATTCTAATAGCAATCTATCTTACTTTCCCCGCTTGCACTAGGGAGAATCATGCTAGCAAAAGAATTGTCATATCTTAAACCAGTTTTAAAGCAAAGACATGGGGAAGAAGTCTGCCCCCTCAAAATTCAGTTCACAAGGCCTTATGTTGCTCTAGATTCTGAAGTACAATCCTTCAGTTTTTGTAAGCAAAGCGAGTCTTCATAGATTTGAAGTGTGAAAATATCCAAAATAGAATGCAGGTTTAGTAGTTCTAAATTCAGAATGCAGGGCTTTAGTCAACCTTTCCAGAACTGTTAAAAACAGAGATCTTAATATTAAATTTTTTGCACTTTAATGTGTACAAAATTGCAATTTTTAGCAAAAAATGATAATGCTAACCAAATCTGTACACCAAACTCATACACTGATGAGGTGGTAAATTTTTGTGGACTTAGGGTCTGCTTGGTAGCAGCTTTATGGAGTTGGAAAGCTAGATTTTATGGAAGAATCAGCTTTTAGAGAAAAATTTAGGCCAGATGGCATATTTTATAAATAAACATGGAAGACAAGGGCATATAATAGGACAGAGGCACATAATAGGAAAAAATGTGTTTTGAAATGCATTTTTTCCTATTATGTGTCTATGTCTTATTTACAAAATTACAAAATATGTAATCCGAAAAAGTCAATGAAGCTCAGAATCACTTCTTTTGGAAAATCTTCTTAGGGTGCGTTTGGCAACGTGGATTTAGACCCTGTGATTTTAAGAATCACGTGATTTGTCTAAATCTTGCATTTGGCAACTCCTTTTTTGGTACGATTTGATTCTTCCGCAAAATCTCACCCCAAAATGACGCGATTCTGATTATAAGGTGAAAGAAAGTCGCCCAAAATGACAGGGCCGACCCTATCATTTGCCAAATCACACGAGATTCTTTCATCGACTCTTCTCCTCCTCCTCACCCAGTCCTCCCTCAACTATGTCTCTCACTCCTCCTTCTCCGGCCATTTTAGGGTTCATGTGACATAACCACCATGAACTTCAAACCTCGTTCCCGTTTCACGCCTCAACTCCCTAGTATTGACGAAATTGATGCAATTTCTTTGGCACGCCAACTACGAATGCTTCTTTCTAGCCTCGAGAGACAAAGGATGGGGCATCATCATGATGCAGGTTAGCACCAGGTTGCGTTAATGACCTTGTCTCCCAGTGTCACAAACCATGTATGTACAAGTTCTGCACATGTAGCAGAAAGAACATAATGTCTCTTTCGCTCCTTTAGAACCCAGCTCTCTCTCCTATATTTTCACTGTAAAAAGGTGTACACAGGTTCCTCTTATGATTATGCTCTGTCCCATATTAAGCTATTTCTAATCTGTTTGTGTATATCTATTTTTATCTTTCTTGTATTTACATTTGTTGTTGCTTTTTAATGGTTAAAGGTCCATAATATGATTTTGTCTTGCAATAAACGTTCATGAAATTGACTACTCCAGCTGTCCTATATTAACTGCTCCATTTCAAATGCTTCTTATGGGTACGCAGTATAATGGTGCAAGACCACATTCTTTATTCCTAAGTTGATTAGAATAGTGGTCTAACATAACAGTACGCATCGTTTTTAAGTTTACTATTAGTTTTAGTAGGCATCAATTCAAGAATCAAATCTCCATTGAATTCCAGGTTCCCAAACGATGGTGTGATTATCTGAATTCCAATGCTAAAATCACATTGTTGCCAAACACTTGATTCTAAAATAGAAATCTCAGTCATTCAAAATGACGTGATTCCAAGAATCACACTCCCTGTGTAGCTGCTACCAAACAAGCCCTTAGAAAGGGTACATTATGAGGCCCACTTTCACTTTTTAACAAAAACCTGCCACCTCACTGGTGTATGGCTTTGATGTACATGTATGATCGATGTACAGTTACCAACTTTCATTTTCTTTTGCACGTATATGAAATACAAATCATCTGCCCTTCTCCTTCCTCGTCTATGCTCTCTCCCTTTTTCCTAAGCCATCCTTGGACCTGAATCAAAGACAGATATATACATTAACAATATTTACTGTGTGATAGCGTAGCACAGTGTATCTGCAGTACTTGCTGATTTTAAACGTATTAGTATTGCAGTTGTGCTGCGTGTATATTCCCTCTGTCCCATAATGAGCATCCCGTTTTAGAAAAATAATAGATGATTTATATGGAAGGAGTATATAATTTTTGAGGTTGTAATTTGACTTTTTTTTAGTTGCCCGCCTAAAAATTGTAAAAACATTATTGGATGTCTAGAAGAACTATGAGATAAATGCATAAAGAATTATCCAATCTACGATGAGTGGATTCTGGTTTGTATTCCCAACTCTCCTTTTTCATTATTTTCAAATTCAAGATTTTTTGGCAAGTTTTTGAAATGGAAGATCAGCCAGGCATTACTTTGAAAAACTAGGCTTTGAAATACCACAATCCATCTATAAGGTACAACAAACACATTCTCTATTGATGCCAAAAAAACACATTCTTTATGGGGTGCTGGTCAATGTCCGAGTCCATACCAGGGCCGTGTTGGAGGTGTTTGCGCCAGTGTTTGGACGAAATATTTGCTCATATATCTCGAGCAGCATCGGACAAAGTCAATTGAAACTTGAGCCTTTTCCATATTACTTGGTGCCACTACCCAGTTTTCCATATTACCTAATTTTTCTACCAAAATACCATATAGCCTGGAAAGTGGACATAGACTACCGAAAATGCCTTTATGAGCCGCAGGGTAGTGTCTAAATACACATGACCCCCCCAGCTCACCCATAACAAGCAAAGGCGTCGACTTTCCGACGAATCGGAGTGTGTCATGTCCCCCCACGCCTCCCTGCAACCATGGAATTCCATATCGGTGATATATCGCCGATATATCGCCGATATATCGATATCGGGCCCCACCCGATAAAACGAGACGAATAAATATCGGGTTTTTATTTTTTCCAAATATCGCCGATATATCGGTTTCGGCTATTTAATAATAAAATAATATTTCCGAAAAAAAAAATTTTAAAAAAAAGGGGAAAAAAAGTAACTTTCCCACTTGTTTCCCATCCTAATATGCATATTTTAAAATCTATGCTTTGTCTAAATTAGTATAACTCATTTTAGATGCTAAATTATGAAATATATAGTAAAAACTAGTTTTTGACCACCGATATTTTTTTACAAATATCTCCGATATATCTCCGATATTTTGTCTCTTAAGCCGACCGATACGATACCGATATCCGATACGGAATTCCATGCCTGCAACCCGCATTTCGAGCGATTACACGCGTAGTGAGCAATTTCCGGCGAGGGTTTCCGGAACACTGGGAAAGACATAGGGTTTCGGCTGTCCAGTAGAAAAAGTCTTTATTTCGCTGGTGAGCAAAGGCAGAAATCAGTGTGAAGAGTTTCCCAGGCATTAAAGCCTCATCAGAAGTGAAATACACTCTGAGAAGAATATAAAATCACCAGTAAGGTTCAATCCTTAGTGTTTTTTCTTTTAAAATTTACAAGTTCTGGATTTTTGTATTTGGATTAGGCGTGTAAGCACATACATGACTTTATCACAGGGCATGTATTCGCATACACGACTTAATCCCAGGGCGTGTGTTCGCATACACGACTTTACCATAGCGTGTGTATACATGAAAACACGTCTTTATGCTAGCGTGTATATGTGTACACGCTATAATATTAAGTCGTGTATGCGTATACACGACTTTACTGTCTTCGCGTTTTTGTGTACACGCTATGTTTGATTATGTAATCATTTTTTTTACTAACTTTTTCATTACAGATGGATACACAAAGAGATAATTCAAAGGATCAAATATCAAGGGATGCGGATGAGGATCAGGAATTTATACTTGCGCCATGAGAGCAAAACAAGAGGGCGAGGAAGAGGAAGGCGCCCTCAGAGACCCCCCTCAAGAGAACTTATAAAGTGCGATCGTTTGTTCGGACACATTGTCAGCCCGGAGTGCTGAAAAATCAGCGTCGCCAAAGATACGTTGAACTGATAGTGGAGACGGGATTTGTCATCATTTTGGAGGCTCAAGAGGTAATAGTTTCTAGGAACCTCCTAGACAACTTGTGAGGTATTAGGATGACTCTTCCAAGGTCTTCAACGTCAAAGGGAGGTCGCTAAATTTCACGGAGCAAGAAGTTGCTCTTATCATTGGATTGCCCGCACAGAGCGAAAAAGTTGAGATTGTTCCCGCTAAGGGCATCCGACCCCAAGGGGACTTCTATAGGAAGTACTTCTCCGTGAAGAAACTGGAGAAGCAGTACATAGAGGAAATGATTGACAAGCTAACCGAATGAGCAATGAAGATGGCAGGGGATGACATGGTGAAAATGATCGTCTGTCTCATCTTCTCCACGGTTCTCCTTCCACGCAGCACAAGAGCGGTGCTACTGTGTTTTTTTAATACATTGAAGACATCTCAAGATTGCCTTCCTACAATTGGCCCCAAGCAATCCATAAGATGCTGGTGTCTGGTATATCCAACACCAATAGACAAGTAGGAGCCAAATATGAAAGAGAGTCAAAGAGCGGTAGTTTCTTAAATAGCGCCGCATATGTACTTCAGGTAAGCTATTATTCGAGCTATTTAGTAGTGTATGTATGTACACGACTACTTATTTTATTGGGGGGGGATAGACACGACGCCTTAGTGGCTCGTGCATAAAGAAGACATGACATACTGAGTACTGATCCATATCTGAGATACTCCCTCTATCCCATGTTAGTTGTACAAAACTGAAAAACAACTTGCCCCATGTTAATTGTCCTATTTCATCTTATCCTTCTCATAGTAATTAGTGGACGGAGTAAAAAGGTTAACAAATTAAGCTTTTGTACATATCATATTTTCAAATCTGGACACTTAATCTTAAATGAATAGAGTATACAAAAATGCCCCAAAGAGTCTTTAAGACTTACCCCACCTTACTTTCCAGCCATCTAGTCTATCTCTCCTCAACGGCTCTCTCTCGCTGGTCGAGTTGGTTTAAAGTCTTTCGTAATTCTTTCTTATTGTCCGGGGAGACTTTGTGATAAAGCAGAAAGAGGGTGTAACGTAAGAACATGTTTGGGAACATGATCATTGTTGGCTAAATTTCGTGCTCAAAACAATGTCACTCATAATGTGTAAAAATCGGGTCTTTGTGTCAATGTTTGTGTGGTCGGTGGCTACAAATAGCTGAAGTCTACAACTGAATATTCAACAGCGAAGATGAAGCTGGAGATGAAGATTCAAGTGAAGTTATGAAGGTAGAACTAAAGATAAAATTCACACACATCACCCACTAGGAAAAAGTGGTTTTTGAAATATTAAAATTGAGATTTAAGTGCTTAGAATACATAATGTATAGGGTTCAAAAGTGTTTGAAAATATTGATCATACTTGTGAAAACCCTTCAGTGCACAAAGTGCATTCGGTTGGTTCAATCGTGAACGAAGCGGGCTTAAATCAGGCAATTCCGAGAAAAGATCTTTCTTTATTTCACTGCTTGTTTGGCACATCCTTTGGAGTTTAAAAGTTAATGTAAAATGTCACATCCCCTTTTTTCAGGTTTGGCCCTTAAAGGACAGAAAAGGGATTTCCGTTGGGGGGGGGGGGGGGGGGGGGGGGGGGGGGTCAACACACAAAGGATAGAGTTTTTTTCCATATTACCTGGCACCAAAGTTCATATTCCCATATTACCAGGTTTTTCCCGTGAAATCTCATATGACCCGGAATCTGGACTTGATGTACCCCAACAAATGCCCTTTCTTCTATTTTTTCGTGTTAACACTGTGCGAAGAGGCGTGTTGTGTACAACACGAAAAGAGGGTGAAGTTCTCCGGCGATTTACATCGGCGACCGTCACCGGCGACCGGCGAGTTGGAGCGGCGATTCAACCGGCGGAATACACGGACGAGTTCGAGCCTATTCGCGTCCCCCATCTCGATATCGAGCTGCCCCCCTGCTGGATTTCGACGACACGACTGAGGGAGAGTGGACAAAGGCGGCGATTTGAAGCGCATCCGTCGGGATTTCTAATCTTCAACCTTCAGAAGACCCCCGCGGCTCCCTCCGCCTGCATGCAACAGGCGGATTTACCGGATTGAGCTTCGGTTGACGGCGAGGAAGACTGTGAAAGGCACCTGCGAGGAAATACACACATACAGACGACTAAACTACGGTAAGTTACAACTATCCTTACTGATTTTAGTTTCATAAGGTCCGACATTTGAATTTTTAATTTTTACTATGAACTATAAAGTCGTGTCTATAGTAGACACGACTGTGTATTTAGTCGTGTCCGCGACGACACGACTTTTATATTTTCGTGTTGCACTGAGGACACTTTTCTAGTGACCACTATACCTCACTCCTTCCAGATGGATAAAAAAAGAGATAAGTCTATGGAGGAAATACCATCGGAAGAGGAGGAGGATCATGATTTTGTCTTCGCACCTCGGCAGCGAAATCAGAGGGGCAGGAAAAGGAAGGCTCCGATGGACCGACCAGTGAAGAGAACATATAATGCGCGACCGGCGCTGAAGACGTGTTGTCAACCGGGAGCGATGAAAAAGTGTGCGGCCCTCCTACAGCGTCACCAAATATTGTGCCTAGGTGATCAAAGAGGCTGGTTTTGCTGTCATTTTTGAAGGTGAGGACGTTGTTGTATCTCGGAACCTCCTCGACCATTTGGTCAGGTACTGGGATGAGTCAACGAAGGTCTTCAATATCAAGGGTAGGAGGCTACATTTCACAGAGGAAGATGTTGCCCTTATCACCGGATTGCCCGCAAAGGGCGACAGAGTTGAGGTCCTCCCCTCCTTGATACGCCGACCGGAAGGTCAATTCTTCAGAAAGTACTTTGCCGCGAGGAGAGCAGACATTCCACACATTGAGGAAATGATAGACAAGCTTAGCGCGGCGCGAACTGAAGATGGAAGAGGAGGACATTGCGAGGATGATCATCTGCCTCCTCTTCTGCACGGTGTTGTTTCCACACAGCACTAGAGCGGTTCATCCCTCTTTGTACCGTTACATTGACGACCTCCCAAGATTGAGGTCATACAATTGGGCTGGGGCTATACATAAAATGTTGGTTTCTGGTATAACCCATACCAGCCGCCTAGTGGGAGCGAGATCGCAAGGAGAGTGCCTGGGCGGTGGATGCCTAAATGGCGCCGCATATGTCCTTCAGGTATGTAGCAATCATAGTCTTCCATCGGGAAAAAGTCTTATACAATACCACTATATATATAGTCGTGTATGATAGAACACGACTATATTTATAGTCGTCTATTATAGAACACGACTACGTATATAGTCGTGTTCTTGACGACACGACCATAGTTCAATTCGTGTTGAACTTATAGCCGACTAAGGCAACCGCGCATTGTTATAATGTTTTCATCTGTTTAATATGCAGATTTGGTTTTTCGAGCACACGACAATCTTCCATCCTGTCATGGGCCCTACCAGCCCACGGGAGAAAAGATGGCCAGGAAGTGGGGCCCTCATTACAGAGGTGAAGAAAGGTGCACAGAAGAAGCACCGCATGGCCCGACTATTGGACGGGGAGTGTTCCACAATCTTCAAATAGGGGAGGAACTCGTCGACGTAATCAGCCCCATGGCCGGAGAGGCATATCTCCTTGCTTCATCAACCTCAGGGCCCCATCCTCCACGACGGCAGAGGCCGGAGAGGCCGGAAATGAAGAGGACTGCCAACCAACCTGCGTCCACTTCCTCGAGGACGGCTGCCCAGTCGACTGCAACTGCAATGGGCCGATTGGAGGGTGCCCTTCAGGCATACAGTCACTAATAGAGATAGCTCTGTCTTCCTATGAGGAGATGGGAAGGAGAGTCGGACCTCTGCGAGAGATTCTCCACTCTATGAAGTCCTCTGCCGCCTCAGCGTCAATGCTGTTAGAAGGTCAGATCATTGAGCATCCGAAGGAGGAGATGACTGACGAGCCGACGAAGGAGCCGAAGAAGCACCCCGAAATGGAGCGAAAGAAGTCATCGGTGCATCAGATGGAGCCGAAGAAGCGGCCCCAAATGGAGCCACAATCGTCATCAGTGCATCAGATGGACCCAATGAAGCGGCCCCGTGAAAAGGAGCATAAGAAGAACACTCCTATTGGTATGCGGACAAAGGAGCTGGCAAGGAAGTCACATCTGGATTCGACGAAATGGGGTAAAGGTAAGTTGTAGACGATAATTTATTTTTTCGTGCCCCATTATACACGACTACTATATTTGTCGTCTTTCATCATACACGACTACGTGGTTTATCGTGTTTCATATAACACGACTATGTTTTTTATCATGCTGCTACTACTGACATGAAGAAGTAAAATGCCATTTTAGCTCCCATCAAACGCGCGGATGAGGAAGACAAGATTGAACGGGCTGCAAAGAGATCCTCTGCCAAGATGTTTTTGAAGAAGCTCCAACCAGAATTCAAGGAAGATATGGAGCGTGCAGAAGTCGAGTCCCGTCCGACGTACAGACGGGACCTATTCCCCCCTGGTGTAGTGATAAGGAAGCGAATGAGGACTGTCTCCTCCGGGGAATTGCAGCGGATTAGAGAAGAGGACCATATACGGAGAATGACGGAGGAGCAGCAAAGAAGGAATAGGTCCCCTCAGCCGAAAGCCGACTCCGAACAAACCATATCCGATCAACAAGCGACCTCCATCATCGATGAGGTCATCTCTTCCATACGGCAGTCGGATATCGAAACCGTCAAGGAGGAGGTGAAGGAGGATGTGAAGGGCGGGGACGTCGAAGAGGAGGAGGTGAAGGCGGATGTTCTGGAGAAGGAGACGAAGAAGGAGGAGGGGAAGGAGGAGGAGCCGAAGGAGGAGGAGGGGAAGGAGGAGGAGGTGCAGGCGGACGAAGAGGCGATGGAGGAGGAGAAGACGGAGGAAGTGAAGGAAGAGGAGGCTGAGGAGGAGAAGGCGAGGGAGGAGGAGGAGGTCGCGGAGGGCACTGGCTTAACCGCATCACAGCCGGTTGACGTCGATGTCCTCCTAACCCCTCAGAAGTCTAAGTCTGTAATTGCTCTCCCCGACAACTATGCCGATTCGGAGTTATGCTTCGACATTGGGGTATTGTTAGAGCGGGATAGAGTGGCAATAGATGGATGGATCGCCAATCCGAGGAAGGCTTATCCAATCCCAACGCTATGTGATGACGACTATTTATCCCTCCTACAAACAACAGAAATAAACACCAATGTAAGTAAACCTATGCTCCTCATATCTTTTTGTAGACGTAAAGTGGGTATTCGAAGACACGACTTTGCGCGTAGTCGTGTCTATGAAATACACGACTATACGCATAGTCGTGTCTATCGCGGACACGACTAGCATGAAATCGTATATATAGAATCATCGACTTTTAATTGGAAGTTGTATGTTGCCTTACCGAAGTGTAATGACTCCTGTGGATGTTTTCCATAGGTTATAGATGCGTTTTTAAGTCTGTTGAGCCAGCGCAATGAGAGAAACCCGATGAAATATCCGTGGGCATTTTTTGGTTGCCACGCACTCAAAGAGATATTCGACAACGTAAGTGTTCCCTGCATAAGGAGTGATGAATAATTAAGTATGATATTACGAGCATCGTTGTCTAAATCTCTTTCGCTTTCGCAGGAGCACCAGGAAGGGGGAAATAATGCCAAATTGGTTAAAAAGCTCGGGAGGATGCTGGACGGCTTGAACATGAACATGTTCTACGCATTTTTCCCAATCCGCACCGGCTCCCACTTCTACCTCGTGTATGTCCATTTCCCGCACTGTGTATGGCGCTTCTACAACCCGCTGTCTGGCAGATCCCAATTATATCCGCATCACAGAAAAGCTGCTGACAAATTCACGCAGTTCATGAACGTCGTGATGGCAGGCAAGCTGGGGTGGTTTGGTTTGCTAGACTGGAAGATGACTCAGATATCCAAAGCGCCGTGGCAACAAAATTCGAAAGACTGTGGCATCTTCATCATGATGTACGTCGCGCATTTGGCATCCAATGTGAACCCCCCGGAGTTTGATCAGTCCACAATCACACGACTGTGGCGACCAGTCATCGCTTCAACCTTGATTCGGGGGGTTATTAACAGCGAGTTTGACGACGATTCCGGACAAGGCACAAAAGATGTTGTCACAGTTGCGGGTTTTTTGCGGCTTCCGGATAAAGAATAACTTCAAATTCATTTTATTCACATTATTTTAATGTACAAAGTTCATTTGCTGTAAATACCGTACTCTTTCACTGTCCAAAGTTCATTTTAATGTACAAAGTTCACATACTTCCAATTCTTTTTTTGACTCATACCAGATGTAGACAAAATATCGCTAGCATGAATGTGAATACGGCCTTCATACAACAGGTTAGTTTCATATAATCGTCTGTGATGGAAAACGACTACGCATATAATCGTCTCTGGTACAACACGACTACGTATATAATCGTCTTTGATTGAACACGACTTTATATGTAGTCGTGTTTCACAATACACGACAGTATAGAAGTTAATTTGGGTAGGCCGTCTGCGCTATACAAGAATTTGACTAGATCCTAAGTGAAGAATGGTGGGGGCTGAGGTAAGCCGGAGCGGCGTACATCCGCTGTCTCGTTCGTAGACAGTTTGCCTTGTTGCGGAAGTTTTCGTTTCCTGCGCGTCCGATGTTCTTTCGGAACGGGGCTTTTAGTGCACTTTGTACGGTTGTGACCAACTTCACGACAATTCCCACATTTCGCATGTGGCCTTGCAGGTGGATCGGGCTGTGAATCAATTCTCTTTGTCTTTCTCCTGCCCTTCTTTGGAGCTTCAAGCCTTGGCGGTTCGCATTTAAATAATACACCGTAATTCCCCACTGACTTCTGTCTAAAGTAGGGAACACTACTTCTTCGTACGTGCTGCGGTACGTACTTGCGCAGTACCACTTCTCACAATATTCTACCGCTTCCAGACTCCTCTCATCAATACATGCCATGGCGTGCTTGCACGGAAGTCCCTTGCTCTGGAAGAAGCCGCATGTGCATGTTCTATTCGTAAGGTCAACAACATCCTGATGCGAAAACATGAACAACATTAGTGTTTTAGAAGGATACTCGTGTCGTCAAAGACACGACTGTATGAGTAGTCGTGTCTTCGACGACACGACTTTGTTATAGTCGTCTCTTACAGAAAACAAATTTATGCTTACCACATGGTATAAAGATGTCACTTCAAACTGCCGTAATGATAGCGATTGAACTCGAACTGTTCCAGCACTCTGATTCCTCATCTGATTGATATGATTCTGTGCATATTTTGTTAACGGAGTCGGTAGGCCGTCTGCCTCTATTCGGCGTCTCTGAAAATGGACGCTTGTGGTCGCCCGCGTTTGCTCGATCAACCGAGTTATTGGCCAAAACCTTGCCTTTAGAAGCATATTATTTACACTTTCTGACGCGTTCGACGTGAGAGTGCCGTACCTTTTACCCGGATATTCTACGTTCGCCCAATGTGTTTTCGGAATATTGTCAACATATTTCCAGGCCGCCTCATTGTGTTCCTTCATCTTCTCCATCGTAGCGTCGAATTCTGGTCTCCTGAAGCATTTTGCAGCTCGGAATAGGAGTTCCTTCAGGTACTTATCCTTCCAAGTATTAAGCATATTTGCGGCCATATGCCGTAGGCAAAACCCATGGTGAGCCTCGGGAAAGACATCGGCGACCGCTCTCAGAAGGCCCTTCTGTCTATCAGAGACAATCGTGTCCAGGGATGCCGGGGGGTCCGTAAAGATAAAACATTTAAGTAAGGTGAGGAACCACGTCCTGTACAAGTGAGAGACAAGCATATTAAACATAGAATGCTTCAGGTTGTTACAAGGTCGTCTATAAGCAAAAGACGACTGTATGAGTAGTCGTGTTGTCGACGACACGACTGTGTGCCCAGTCGTGTCGTGCAAAACACGACTACGTATATAGTCGTCTTTCCTGGTTCTAAACTTACCACGTTTTGATATTCTCTTTATCCACAATTGCATATGCAAGACACATTAATTGTTGATTGCCGTCGATTGCTGTAGCAACTAATAATACTCCAGGGTACTTTCCTTTTAGGAATGTTCCATCAAGCGTGAGCAACGGTCTCGGTGTTCTTCGGAATGCTCTCGTAACGGGGCCGAACATCCAAAACACACGTCTGAAGTCGTAGCCGGCTAACTCAATTGGGATATTAGGTATATCAGCTGATCTTTCGATGACCACATGTGTACCTGCGTTAGACCGCTCTAATTCCCTTCCGTAATGTGGCAAAATACGATAAGCGTCTTCAGGGTTGCCATCGATCAATCGGATCAATTCCTCTTTCGCCCCTCCATGCCCTTTTATAGTTGACTGTGACGCCCCAATGCTTCTCAATGTATTGTTGGATATTTGAGATTTTTATGAAGTTTGAATTCTTATGGAGGCCATGACACTTCCTCGCAATCCAGAGGTGAGAAGCCAATGGATGATCTTTCGAACTTAGAGAAGTGTCACATGTATGCCGTTCTTCCCTCCTTGTTACGCTGACTCCATCAAGTCTGTTCGACGCTCGTATGTACCACTTGCACCCCGAAACCTTGCAACTTGCAGCGAATGTGTCCTTGCTCTCATCCGCTACTTTGAACATGAACTTCCTCTTGATTGCCAGATCAGTTAGAACCATCTTGAACTGCTTGACGCTTTCGAATCTAGCCCCTAAGGTAAGTTGTGCCTCGTAGTCTTCTGCTTGCAAACTTCCGGTCAACATCGTCTCCTCTTCACAATGTTTTGAAGGACTGGCCTGTGCAGAATAGGTACCCCCAATCCCAACCACCATCACCCTCAATATTGAGATAGTCATCGTCCTCCGACGCGACAGATTTCCCTTTACCTGTGTCTCTTGCCGTTGGACCTCTAGAAGTTGATCTTCCCGTGTGATATGGCTGGCTGAAATGTGGTACTGTAAGAGGCTCATCCCACTCATCTGCAGACCACGGTAATTCATCTTCATCCAACAATTCTTCTTCATCTGGACTGGAATCTTCATCTTCATCTTCTTCTTCATCTTCACCTTCTTCTCCATCTCCGACACTGCGGGAAAAAACATGTATGAATGGACTTGACAAAACGATAGCACGTACTATGAGGTATTGTTTTATGCAACACGAATTGATTTATAGTCGTCTACGATTGAACACGACTAGGTATATAGTCGTGTTCAATACGGCACGATAAAACTTTTAGTCGTGTACTATTATAGTCGACTATAATAGCACACCAGTTGCCTGTATCCGCGCCTTAGAAGTCTCACCTCGCATTGTCTCCATCTCTTCCTCCTTCGACTGCTGATGCGGGTGTCTTATTGCCCGGGCTGGACGGCCTCTCCGGCGGTGTGTTACTGCCCGGCATCACTTCTGCCTCTGGTAGCCTCTCCGGCGGTGTGTTACTGCCCGGCATCACTTCTGCCTCTGGTAGCCTCTCGGCCGGGCTGTTATTCGCATTGGCATTTATTTCCTTATTGAGAGTCGATGTCTCCATGTTATTGCCCGTAGAAGTCCACTCCACGTACAGGCGGAGTAGTCCATTTGTGCCTTGCTTGCTCTTGTGAAGTATAAATATTGACTCCACGTCTTTATCGTCTTCAAGGAGAAATGTGTATTCTTCATAGTCAACACGATATGACAAAGTTAATGTACCAGGTGTAGACTTAAGCGGTAATCTTTCTTCCACTAGCTGCAACAGTTCCAGGTACTTTACTCGTGTATCTATAGGCAGGAGCTTCCGTATCCCGCCCACGTACTTACCAGAATTCGTCAAAACTCCATCGTAGTGTAAACAAAGAACTATCTTCTCCATCCGTACCTGCCATTAAAAAACCGATATAAGTTAAAAAATCCGTGAGACACGATATATTGAAAACCGTATATGAGTGCAACGTCTATGAGTCGTGTTTCATCAAACACGACTATTGTTACAGTCGTGTTGTCGACGACACGACTGTAACAACAGTTGAAAACTTCCTAAGTTTTCAACTTTCTTCTCTGAAACCAACTTTCATGATAGAAATCGTCGTATTTTAACTTCACCTACCAGTTTTTCGATGTACCTTGCCTCCGTTGAAGTTGTTCAATACCCGATCTTTCCCGCTCGTTTTCCCTCTTGTTGCCGCGAAGATGACCTTTTCGGAGTTCGACGGCGCCGGCGCCGGCGATGATATGGGCGGAGCGGCCGGACGGAACGCCTTCTTTTCCGACTAGCGGCAGCTTCTCCGGGTAGTCGCTCCCTTTCCGGGTAATATGGAAAACCAAAGTGTGGGTGCCTTATACCTAAACCTAAGGGCATTTTGGGTACTTTCCGGGTCATATGGAAGGAAGAAAAGGATTCCGGGTAATATGAGAAACCCGTGTTTGGCGCCAGGTCAGACGTAAAAAGCTGCAAAGGATATGAGAACGTGCTGAAGACGAATCTAGTTTTCCATTTAAAATTCATTAAATAAATGAGAGAGCATACTTTCAAAGGAGAGACCTTTTGGACTAGCTTTCATGGTTTTTGTTCTTTAAAGATCCTATCTTGTAAAGCTATTGGGAATTTCTCTATCTTGAACTCTGTGCGATAGTGTTCGAATTAAATAACACACACACACAATTCACTCAAGTTGAAAGAGGTTAAGAGAAAAGTTGAAACTGATGTTGCAAATTCCAGGGGTTGATGAAGAACACACAAAGAGAGGAGGCGCTGACACGCACAAAGGCCGTGAATAGCCGGTTCTGGTGAAAATGTTCTACACAAAAGTGGTGTGACGCCAACCGATGAAGAAGTACTATGGTGTATGTTTGTCTGTAACTTCATTAACTCATTCACATGTGCACAAACAATGGTTTTTCCCTTAAAAGCTTATTAAGTAAAAAAAAGAACTCGGTGTGATTTTTGTGTGATCGATAAAGAACTTGAACGGAATGCTGCTGAAGGAAATACCCACAATCAATTACGCTTTTGCAAGAACTAGAGCCAGGAAGAGTAGTATAGCAGGATTTACACACTCACACACACAACCTATGAGAATTCTCTCCATGTCGTTCGTTCATGTAACATTTAACATAATCTATCACACGGACCATCCATGAGTTTTATAGACATGAGCAAACTAAACAAAGTAATGCCTTACAATGATCTTGCCTAAATAAAATTCCAGCAATAAATGCTAAACGCGAAATATGAAAGGTTCATCCCTGTTATTTTACTGGTTTGATTTCATTCCGATTTGTACATCCTTTACAACAATGCAATAGTCTAAGCTGCATCACTCTGCCAATCCCCTCAGCAACGAATGATGCCCATACATCACACGAGCAAAGTGAGTTAGTCACACGAGCATGGTATGTCAGATTAATGTGATTTAATCTTGTTTATGGTATTTTAACTAAAAAATTCAACTGACTCTAAACTTTTAAACTTTTTTAGTTAGATATAACATCATTATCTTAAATTCAATGTTTTTACATGAAGAAAATATTGTAATCTTTGCACAGATATTATATTATGTAGTTCCACACCTAATTGATGAATATTCCACAATTGAATGTTCAATTGCCGGTGCCAAATTTATATTAGGACTTCTAATATCTAGGAGCAGCATATTTTCAGAACCTTCAGAATGTAGTCAGAACAACAAGCACAGCAATCTCACTGTATTTCTAATTGGATCTGCTATTTCAGGTTTGTATTTAATAAAATGTCATGTGAAGAACAAGCCCTATCAATATATCTCTGTTCCCTTATTACATTTGGCAACACTCAACCAACCAGCTAGAACGATATACTTGGCCCAAGTATATCATTTAACGCAAATAGTAAGATAATACCAAACATTACTGAAGACCTCTTGATAAGGGTGCCTAATTCCGGCATTCCCCACTTTCTTTCACCTTTATACACAATAAATTACAGGTACAGAGAGCCATTTGTTGGCTTCATCGACATACATAAATTTGATTAGTCCTATATTCTAATGGATATGAATAACTGTACACGAACTTCAGGGACATACTCACCAGAGGTTATCGTCCACACTAACTGAAGTAGATGGAAATAAATCTTCCTCTTCCTCCATCTCCAGCTCAGGTTCCGGTGAATCAAATTCTGCTGAATCAACAGCAGCCAGATTTTTTAAATCAATAATTGACAGTTCATTGAGGTGCCGAACAACCAAATCAGCTGCTCCAAGTTCATACATAGGATGTTTGCTTGCAACGGCGATGCATTTCATTCGGGCATCATGAGCTGCCTCCACTGTAGAATTTGAGTTGCCAAACACAATACACCTTTCAGCTATAAAATCCAATGACTGAGCAGTATATATAAACATCTCTGGATCAGGTTTTCCTCTATAGACATCTTCTGCAGCTACAATCACATTGAAGTATCCTCTAAATCCAATCATATCTATTGCTTCTTCGAGATTTTTTCTCGAGCGACTAGAGACCAAAGCTGTTGGGATCTTATAATTTACCAATGTCGTAACGAATTCCTGTGATCCAGATCGTAACCTGTAAAATCCACCTAACAAAGATTGGTATATCTCCTCCTTTCGAACAGCCAATCTTCTCACTTGTGTAGGGTCCCTAGACCAACAAAGAACTTCAGAAATTGCTTGCTCATTCTTCATCCCTTCTATTCGTCGTAAAATGAATGCTGGAGGTGGAGACTTGCCTTCGTCCTCTGACAAGACCAGCCACGATTGCTTCTCCAGTTCAGTGTTGTCTTCCACAATCACTCCCTCCCATTCAAATATTGCACCGAGCCACCCACAGCCCATTCGCTTAAGCCGCAGAAGCGGGTTGTGTAAATTGGGGTTATCAGCCTTGTTTGATGGTGGCCAAGTACCAGCTTTCCTGTAACCAGTATCAATGGAATAATTCAAGCCCCTAGAAATTCCATTCTCTTCTCTAGAAGAATATGCTTCTTTTGTCAGCTCCATTGCATGAGCCCGTGTAGTGGTTACCAGAGACCTATTTATTGTCTGCCTCTTTATCCGAGGTAATGTGATGGCTTGCTGAGCTGCACATTCATTTGGATGAAACAGCGACTTCCCAAGCTTCGACTTATTACGAAACTTGTCTAAAAAGCAATATCTTGAATACAGTGGCCTGTGGCCAAAAATAGATGTGATTGCAATTGAATCCACCATCTCTCACAATCCCCTTTTGGATATATCTTATTTGTAACTACACTCTGTGCTTCGAACAGCTTATGATTTCTGCCACCTCCAATTTGTACAAATCACCAACCTGAAATCCAATCAAAGAAAAACAAACTCTCAAATTTCGTATATACAACAGCAACCAATATCTCAAATTGCTGAAAGTAGATATGAATAAGCACATAGATGAACAACAGAATGAATATGGGATCAAAAGTCATATAATTGTCCACATTAGAAAACATATGATCCATTTACTTCATCCACCAACCTTTATAATTCCATCCACTAATCACTCTGAGAATGATAACATGAAGTACAACAATTAATATGGGACAAGTTTGTTTCCAAATCTAGACAACTAATACGGCACATCGAAGGAGTATAGATCAAAAACGGCATAAACCTTCAATTTCTTACCAAGCTACATAACTCTTTATCAGCCCCCAAACATCAATTAAATTTGAATAACAACCAGCAACTCAAAACCATAATGAACAGAATCCATATCATAACATAAACCCAAAACAAGAACAAGAAACACAACATTCAGATACAAAAATAACAAAGCCAGCAGAAAATTTATCCAATCACTCTTTAATTCCCCCCTAAAATCTACATCAAATTTCACCTAAACAACTTAAATTAGCAAAACCCAGAAATTAAAATCCAATTTTCAAAAACTCAGAAACAAAAACAACAGAATTTGCAAAAAAGAATTCAAAAAAATTATTCTTTCATTCAAATATCTACCTCAAATTGCACCTAAACAACTTAAATTAGCTAAAAGAAGTCCAAGAAACAAGACCCAGAAACCAAATTCAAACAATTTTGCATACTAACAACAAGAACAAGCATTGGCACAACAGAAGTAAAGAAAGTTGGGCATTCTTACAAAAAAAGTAAACTGCCAAGAATCTGGATGTGGTTGAAAACCTCAGAGAGAAGAAGAAGAAGAAGAAGATACGGGGTATGTTGGATTGGATCGGATGGTAAAGGAAGGGAAGGACGGGCGTGCACGCAAGCGAGTGAGGTGGGCGGTCAGGAGCCGCCAGAAGAGTCTTCTGCTTCTTCCTTTCTCGTCCTTCAACTCGGGAAGAGATTTTTGTGGCCGGCAGACACTTTGGGCTTCCAATTCCGACCGGACCGCTCTTGAGTTAACCTGTCTGATGTTCTGAACTTTATTGAACCGGGTGCTTGAACTGCTTTGGCTATCACTCTCAATTTATATATAAAAAAAATGGTTTGGCTAGAAAGGAATTGCAATGTCCCCAATTCCCTAATTACTACTCACCCTTGTCAGCCTCCGTTATAACAGGGAGGAGTTCTTCGGTTTGAGCACAACCTGGAGAAGTTATTAGGAACGCGTTGCGCTGGAGGCATGGAAACTTAAATCGGCAATATATATGGATATCGGACTTCAACTGATAAAACGATATTGTGCAATCTCGGTTTTGAAGTTTTTTTTAAATATCGGCGATATATCGGTTTCGGTCCGATATATCGGTATTTTTAAAAAAAAATTAAAAAATTAACTTTCCCGTTTGTTTCCCATCCTACGCCAAGTGGAAGGATACGGGTTTAAAACACAAACACATATTTTGAATTATATACTCATTTTTATGTATATTTTTAAATTTATGCTTGTCTAAATTAGTATCACTCATTTTGAAGTTATATTATGAAAATACATGGTAAAAATTAGTTTTAGACCATCGATATTTTTTTACACAATATATCTCTAATATTTTATCTTTTTGGTCAACGGATATTTTACCGATATCCGATATGATATTCCTTGGCCGGAGGTTGTGCTCATCACCAATTGGTGATGGACACTATCTCCAATCTATGGGTCCCACATGGGTCCTCATGACAAGCAGGGGAGTCATGTCAATCACCTATAGGTGGTGAGCCCCAAAATTCTAGAGCGCCGAAGCAACTAATCACAGACGGTCAGGAGGTCAGAATCTCGGGGATTGACCGAATACTCGATCGATCTCAATTCCAAAAATAAGAATTGGAATGTACAGGACCAATATGACTGAACAATATCAAAATATTTAATCTCAACATAACATTAAAAGCAACTACTTAAGTTATTACAGCAGTTTAAGATACGATAAATCAAATGACAAATCTTGGCACATCGACCAATCCAACAGGTAAAAACGGTGACAAACTAAAATAATTCTCCAACTTTAAACTTTAGCCAACCTTAGCAACTCCAGCGATTTATACCTGTTTTGCTTCACTCCTTCTTTATTCCTACATCGGAGGATGCATGAGTATTCCAGAGGAAATACCCAATAGGATACCAAAGAAAAAACCCCACAAATAGAAGGAATATAATATATACAGACATCACATTATAGAGAAGAATTTCAAAGTTCAATAGAATAAGGAATTGTAAATAATGAGTTTACCTTACCTGAATACAGACTATACTCAATGACAATAGTAGTTCAAGGTATGGATAAAATAATAATTCAAGACCCCAAAAGTACACCGTGTAAGGAGAAAATAACAATAATTCCAGACTCCAAACATCTAAAGTGTAAGGAGACGTCAATTTCTGCTCTCAGGTCAGTCCACTTCCCCAATGGACTTCTATACTAGAACATCCTAGAGGTTCTTTAGAGGAACCCGGCCATACGTCTAGGTATGCTGGCCCCATCGGTGCTTACAGGCACAATGGGCGGAGACTATAAGACCTTCTGTAATATCTTGTAATCTAAGTACGTACGTATGCCTTCATCGGCTGAACTACAGAGGTTCAAATAATAATCAGAGATCACTAAGGATCTAGCAATGGCTCGTGAGCATACTATGATTCCACCTCGGAGAGATCTTTTATCAGACTCTTAGTGGAGAAGCAATTTACTTGGAACTGAATCAAGTTATAAACAACATGGTTATCTCATCTAGAGACTCACTCAAAGATCTTTCAGTAGCTGACTCACAGGGGAGTATGCTATGAGATTTCAGTATCTCGACTTGTATAGACTCACGTAGGAGTAATCAAAGAAGTTTATTGTTTCAAACATCGGATAACTCATAACTGAGAACTCATCAGACAGTTGACACACTAAACACCTTCACCGTGCGTAGCCCAAGTTAAGACCATCCCCAAAATCAAACAACACCAAGATGATTATGTCACAAGATGACATGATGGCAGGGTTTAAGAAGTTAAACCCTAACCGAGAACTTTATGGACTTAAAACAGGTTTACGAAACTCAAGACATGTAGTTCACCGCACCACCAAGGAAGAACTCAATTTTTGGTAATCTTTTGCTTTCTCTTGAATTAACATAACTGTAGTCATTGCAACTTCAGACCTACAGTAATTTATATGGTTAATAGTTACCATAATTAATCAAGTCTTATAACCTTAGTAAGTATTGGTGTTTTACCCTCCAACACAGAGTACTGTTGTATGCACAACAGACCACTTCCTATGCTTACCCCAATCTGTAAGTACTTATCAGGTTATGAAATTTTTACAGCAGATAGCCCTCTGTCTCTATTTTCTAACCCTTTTGACATCATAATTTTCAGAATTTTCTTTAATTAGTTATTAATTTTTCATTACCGCTTGTCGGCGCAGAACCAAATCTGGCCGAGAGCACCAAACTTAATCTAATATAATTAACAGCTGATAATTAATCACTTTAATACTTAGTACTACCTTCCTGACATTATAACTCACCTTCTTAATGATTTTACCGAGGCCAATTGCATCTGAAATTAGGTAAATTATTTCATGTACCCTTCCATACAATTCAGTTTACACATAAATTATCCCCTCAATGTCACAATAATCAAATGAGATAATTAATTGCAGACACCAAGACTCATTAACCACGAACTGACATGGCTAAGGAAGGCCCTTCGAAACACCATTGAATGATGACTCATAATCTCCTTAATTAGAAGTAATACATCCCATATAAAACTTGGATTAAGAGTGTTTGCATGGAATAGATCAAACACAACATAGATTCAAGACAACTTAAGTAAGAAAGTTGACGACTTGACATGGACAGAACATAGTACGAAATGAAACAGCATGAAACAAGTCCATTTTGGGAACCAATCATGAAAAGGACGTCTTTGGAGGACTAGCACGTGAAGGATTCAAGCATATTGATCGACTATAGCTATTAGTCACTTACCGGACATGACAATCGGCGTTTTGTCCAATTAGACAACACCATAATCAAAACAATCAGCAGTATTACCAAGCCATTACAAACATTATCCTCGTGACATGATGATCATGGTATACAAAATTTAACATCAGAAGTTTGTAGGAAAAAAAAAAGATCATCCTACCTCTTTACGATAAACCAAACTATTCTCCACGTGTGCCTCGAACTTCCCTTCGTGAAACCACTTCCGCTTTGGCGATCCACCACCACTCAAAGCAAGGACTAAGAAGAATTGCCCCCTGGTTTGAAGGAGTAGAGGAGAGAAGAGACACTCAAGCGCACACAACACGATTTGCAAAAAGAGGGGGTGCCGGCCCTCCAAATTCCAATTTAAATAGGTGGTTTCTCCTCCTACCAAATCAACTCTCCACCGTTCATCTCTTCCACATCCAACGATCACAAAAGGTCCAGCAAAGGAGAATCCCCCAATGCCAAAACGTGCCCTTCCAATTACTCTCAATCAGTTAGGTTTCCTCATGAATTACGAATTGAAATCTCCTAATTTCGGTTACTATAACCACTATGGCAATTACACCACTTAATTCCAATTTGAATGCCTCATTCCCAACAAGGAAAGTCTCTTATTGGCCAAGGAGAGCCAAGGAGAAGATAAGATAATCCTCTCATTAACTCAAAATTGAATCCTCTTAAATTTACCATAGCTATCAAAGGTGATTTTCTACTTTGAAAGCAATTCAATCGGTTTTAATTAGGAATAAAAACAAATCTCCTTCCACAACTTGCTCCATCAATCAAGGAAAATCAGCTAGGCCACGTCACCCACGTGCCTACTAATCCTAACTCCAAAAAAGATTATAAATATACCAAAATTGCAACTACCCGAAATGGTGCGATCGATCGCGTAAGGCTTGGCGATCGATCGACACACACCGAAATCACAACACAGTAGACAGATCGATCGTTTTTCAAAGCGATCGATCGCGAGAGTAAAATCCAAAAATCATAGTAGATACGATCGATCATCACGCTAGCGATCGATCGCACCAGGCTTTCGCCCGGCTACAAAATTGTCCCGATCGATCGCGTCTCTTTGGCGATCGATCGCGTGCAAAAAATTTCTGCTATTAAAACTTTTTAATAAAATTCCAAATTTCACACAATCTATGGCAAAGGAAAGCTTACCTTGAAAAAATAAACAATAGTTCACGCCATCTAACCGAACAAAACACCCACTTAACAAATAAAAAACTTCCGAGTATTACATAAAGTTAGCATGAGGGGGTTGAATATTTGAAAATTTACACTCAGCTGAGTCACACGACGCGTTGGATCAAGAAAAGGGAGAGGCTAGTGATTTAAGGGTGGGTTAGGGATTTTGGAAAATAAAAATTTTCCACAAAAATACTTTTTTCCAGAAAAATGAACTTTCATGGAAAAATAAATTTTCCCGTAAAAAGTTGTTAGGGGTTATAGAAAGTGTTAATGAAAATTTCACTGAAAATTAATTTTTCAGCCTAGTTAGGGGTTCTAAAAAATGTAAAAACGAAAATGTCCTAGAAAATCTGCTATTAATAGAACTAACATGAAATTAAAAGGGCCGCTATGTTCCAAAATGATCAAAATTATACGTCCTGTATTAATTGTTCTATTTCACAAAAACATTCATATCACAATATATAATTATCCAAAATATATTTGCTAAATGAAACTGCACAAAATGTTTCATCAAATGTGCTGATAAGCTATGTTGCCTGCATCAATACTCAGTAAGGCAAATAATAATAAAAAATCGACTGTTGAGTGGGTTAAAAACTGACTGAAACATCAAGGAGCAGAATTTCCCACTGATGCAGAGTTGTCTTATGTTATTTTGCCATTAGTCATATTTCAACTGAAACATGTGTGTTGAATTACTAGCTACCATGATGCACAAACTACTGATTTTCCCACCGGCATGTATCAAGTTCTAATCACCCAGGGCTGAGGGATCCCAAAAGCGTGAGAATTCAATGAAAAACAAGATATTTGTACAAGGACTAACCCTTGGATTATTACATAGATATATGGACTAAGGTTCAGCATTGTTCTAATAAAATCAAGAAATAGATCTGCACCATCCAAGTAATTGCTTGAGGAACAGAAGAATTACATGAAGCAGATGGAACTAATCTTTTCCTGTACACTGGTAGTTTCACAACCTCTATCTGGATTACTAGTTCTGATCCTGCAACAAAAGTCCCCTGATTTCCATATTTATCTCAAATATTTGAATCCTTCTTGCGATAGAATTTAGGTTCAGCTCCTTCAAATGCAAGGATGAGCCTATATTCTCCTGAAGCAGATGTAGAAACAAGAATGGATGATTAATCAGCCTGCAAGATTGAAATATGTTTTTTTCCAAGAAAAAATCTATAAAAAAAAAGGATTTTCTGGCCACCCATGCGATTTGTCTAACTTCATAGTTCGTACCAATGATGGACGTTGTGAACTATATGCTAGCCTGAAAACTTAATCAAATTAATTGATAATTCCTATGTCAGTATACAATATTAGATACTTTACCCCCTTCTTTGAGCAATAGGCTTGTAATATTTAAACAATATAAAGTTAACAAACTTCAAGACTTGATATAAAATGCAGCAGTTTGCTTTTTCTAAACTTAGAAACTTTAGTTGTAATAATTTTGTTTGATTAGTGTGATCTTATCTGCACACATTTCATCCACCTTGAGGCTTCAACAATGCTTGACACCTTCATTTGTTATTTGGTAAATCAAATAAACATTGTTAGGCAAGGTGTTAAAATTTGCGTAAGTGAGGAGAATCTTGTGCTCAATCCGTTGTTCTGCATATAGAGGATTTTTCTCAAGCATGTAACGGGTGATCTTAACTTAAATAAACAAGGAGCACACACCATTTGCATAAATCGCTCAAACATGTCTAAATTAAGAACAACTTTTTCTGACCCATGGAAACAATCGGGTTTCAACAATGATTCCCTTAGTAGGAAGTTTCTCAAGATGATCAAAAGCTGAAAAACCAGAATCCGGAATTTCACTGTTGAGCCAGAAGAAAACTTAAAACTGCAAGTCTCATCACCCCATGTGCAAGCCTTTAAGAAATCATTCTTTAACTTGACCTCAGAAGTTTCACAATTATAAAGATATTGCGAATCAAGCAAAAGATTGGTGTCTCTAAATTGCTGACTAAAACATAAGAGAGTTTAACATGAAAAGAAAAGGTCATGGATTTCACAAGTACAAGAACATTACTATCATCTAATGGTAGTTCTTTTCCGGGTCCTACTTTCTAGTCATGACTAAACTATTAATCAGTGGATCTTAGACTGAGTTGCGAACTGAAATTATAAAAGCACACATAAATCCACTAGCTCAATAACAGGCAAACATCATTTACAGACGATGACTCAATGGTTCAGTCTTTTAGATGATGAGAATAACAAGCAACTAGATACTGGTCTAGTGTATTGCTCAACATGCAAATGAACAGCAAAAGGAGGCATAAAATTCAACTCACCCAAAGCTTTCTGCAGAAACAGAGCATCATCCCCAACTCATTCAAATCAAGCAAAAACAAAAACCCACCTCCAAATCGATGAAAATCGGTAGAAAAGCAAAAAAAATTGAAAATTCGACAGAACCTTCAAACGCCTCTACTTTCTGCAGGCTTTCTGCGGAAACGCAGCACTTGGCGCATTGCCAGAAACAGAAAACGCCATGAATCGGAAAACTCACCTCAAAAGCAATGAAATCCGACATAAAACGAAAACCTCGAAAAATTGAACTCACCGAAAAACCTTCAAACAACTCCCATTCCTGCAAGCCTGGTGCGAAAACAGAGCATTGGGAGCTCTGCTATGAATAAAACAGGATGAAACACCGTGAATCCGAAAACCCACGAAGAGGAGAGATAGAGAAGAGAGGAGAGAGAGAGGTTCACCAGGAAGATGTAGGGAGGAGAAGGTCCGGCCAGGTCGATTCGCCGTCAGAGGAGCGGCGAGGGCAAGGAGGGAGGTCGATTCGCCCGAGCCCCCGACATTTTTTTCAGTCCGGAAAAAGGACTTTCATACCCTTCGAGATCTGAAAATTTTGGGCCATTTTCAGGCCTATTTTTGGGCCCTCCGGAAAAGTAAATTTTCAGGACCCTACTTTTCTTTAACCCCTAATCCGCTAAAAAAACTATTTTCATATAAAATAGTTTTCCATTTCTAATTTTCATTAACCTCTAGCCCATCCTAAAAATTGCCAACTTCCTCATTTGGCACCTACTAAATGATCGAGATTGCTAGGCTGAAGAGAGCAAGACCAAACTAATGCATGATCAAAATTACTTTGGGCAAAGGTGAAGCCAACCAATCTTTCCAAAATTTCATTGCTTATGAGTTGCTCCACGATCCAAAGTATAATAAAACTTTGATTGTACCAAGTAAATTTTATCATTTAAAAAAAACAAAAACTTCTAAGCAACCTAAGAGCGCTAACTCTCATGCATTGCCATGCGATGGGACACTGTAGTAGGATCGAGCTCCAACAAGGCATATTAATCGAAGAGCACCTGCAATGCCATTGCGTACACCAACGGGGACATATATATTTATAGAAATTAGTATATATGTTACCTAATTTCTTCCTTATTACATGTAAGGGTGTAAACCGGCCGAACCGGCTCATGAGCTAATCAAGCTTGGCTCGACCCGACTTTGGGCTTGGCTCGTGTCGGGCTCGGCTCGAGCTCGTCCCATTACGAGCCGAGCTCGAGCGCAATGATACTCGACTTGGCTCGAACAAGCTTGCAAGCCCGCTCGAGTTCGGTTTGTTTTATATATATATATATATATATATATATATACAAATATACTATTTTTTATTTAAATCTCATTCCATAAAAAAATTATAACTAGCCAAGTTCAAGCCTGGGCCGAGCTTTCACTCGAGTTCGACCCAAGCTCCAGAATTCTTAAAGAGTTGAGCTCGAGTCGGAAGGATACAATCTATAAACGAGCCGAGCCGAGCTCGAGCTTGAATTTAAAATTTTTAGCTCGAGCTGAGCCATGCCCAAGCCCTGCTCAGCTCGGCTTGTTTACACCCCTAATTACATGCAATATATGGAGGACAATGATGATTTTGATTGGTACTTAAATTAAAAACATCTCATAAGCTTCTTACAACTCATCTAACAAGCTAAGCTAGGACATGAGGTATGACTTGTAAGAAGCTTGTATACACAAGAGTTTGGATTAGACGTTTTGCAAGTACCCAAATTAGTATAGATAAGCTTGTGAGGCTTAAATATAAATTAGTATAATATATCAATGTAAACTATACTTTCTTAGCAAGCATGTAAAAAGACTTTTGTGTATGCACCTTCTAATCCAAACTCTTATCCAGGCATCTATAATTAATGGCTTGCCGCAGTTTCAAAAATTACTCCCTCCATCCAAAAAAACATGGCTGCATTTAAAAGATTACGGATCCAATATTAGGTGGCTGGATTTTGTATTCAAGTTGATGTGCCATAAAAAAAGTTGAGGTGTCCTCCAAAAACATAGGATATAAGGCTTAAAGTGTCGGGCCCTACAGGCCAATAAATTTAATTCATTCTCAAATGATGCTAGGTTTTTTTTGGCACGAAGGGAGTAAGAAACATGGGCAGGGCCGGTGCCGGTTCAACTACATTGAACCAAAAAGTTAGGGTTGGAATTTACGAATGGGCCGGTTTATTTCTGGCCCAGCGATGGCTGTTGATCATTTAAAATTAAACCCTTGCAAGTGCACAAGGAAATTGTGTACTTCAGCGAGTATTGAAGGGTTGTCGAACCTCAGGGATGGATGAATACTTTACTAAATTCAGAGAAAAGTTGCAGTTTTTATTTAATCTAAGGAAAGCAGTGAACTTTAACTAAATTAACTGAGATTAAATCAATATATGGAAGATACCAAGGCTTCAAATCCACCACAATAAACTAGTGTATTGTTTCTCTCTCTTTGAAATAAATTTCTAATTGGCTAACATATTCCTCTCGGACATATAATTGTCAATTCAAATTATAGTGCTCTCCTCTCAGACGTAACACATAAATCAATTAAGCATATGGAACTGTGATCTATCTCTTTCAGTATAAACCAATGAAACTTTATTAGTATATAATACTTCAGATTACTCACGTTCCTCTCGGACACGCAAGTGCTCTTTCAAATTGAAATCCAATTCATTCACTCTTGTCTCTCTCAAGTACAAAGAACAAACTTCAATGAATTAACTTTAATTGCATAATAAAGAGTCATACACCAACTAAGATAAAAGTTAGGATGAGAGAAAAGAAACTATACAACCAGTCTATTGGGCTTCATCTATGCCTTGGAGAGGAGTTTAGCCTTGAATTGGAAGAGAAATCATCATCATGTTCTTCATTATCTTCTTCTTCTTCTCTCCTTTGCTCTAGCCTCCAAGGACTCCAAAAGAACTCCAAAAGTCTATTCTCTAATACCCAACATGTTCCCTTTAAGGCCTATTTATAAGGTTGGGAAGGAAACACAAAAGTTCCCTTCCAATTCCAACTCAAAATAGGTCAAAACTCACTTTTGTGTATACAGCGATCGATCGCCAATACGGGCCAATCGATTGCAACCACGGTTTTATTTTTGTATCTCAATTTTCCAATAGTAATAATTTTTCACTCCGAACTCCGAATTATGACCGGTTGGTGGCATTGGAAAGCTGACTTCTTGAACTTTAATGAAGCTTGAATCAGTCCAATCAGAGATATGCACACGAAGTTATGAACATTTAACCATTTAGGTCACTTTTTACCTCATTTCTGCATCTTACTCTTGTTTCCTACAAACACCAAAAACTACATTAAAGCATCACTAATTCTAATCAAAATACTAATATAAATATAAGTTTAGGAGATAATAAAAATCATAATTCATGTGTAGATCAGCTGTCGTGGTGACTACTTGGTGAACACGTGCCTTTGATTCTGAGATCATTTGTAGTGTTTTAATTCGGGTCTCGTATATTGCGAATTGGCAAGATTGCCATCATTCTTTGAACTTGGTTTGCCGATCGTCTAAATGAGGCAGCAGACTTTTTTATGGTATTTTCGTAGTTTACTACATCAATGATGGTGAGAGGAAACCGACATTAAGATTCAGATTATAGCAATCTTTGGATAATAATGATGGTGAGTTCAAGCCTGGGCCGAGCTTTCACTCGAGCTCGAGCCAAGCTCCAGAATTCTTAAAAAGTTGAGCTCGAGTAAGAAGGATACAAGTTATGACCGAGCCGAGCCGAGCTCGAGCTTGAATTTAAAATTTCGAGCTCGAGCTGAGCCATGCCCAAGCTCGGCTCAGCTCAGCTTGTTTACACCCCTAATTACATGTAATTTATGGAGGACAATGATGATTTTGATAGGTACTTAAATTAAAAACATCTCATAAGCTTCTTACAACTCATCTAACAAGCTAAGCTAGGACATGAGGTGTAACTTGTAAGAAGCTTGCAAGACGTTTTGCAAGTACCCAAATTAGTATAGATAAGCTTGTGAGGCTTAAATATAAATTAGTATAATATATCAATGTAAACTATACTTTCTTAGCAAGCATGTAAAAAGACTTTTGTGTATGCACTTTCTAATCCAAACTCTTATCCAGGCATCTATAATTAATGACTTGTCGCGGTTTCAAAAATTACTCCCTCCGTCCAAAAAAACTTGGCAGTATTTAAAAGAGTACAGATCCAATATTAGGTGGCTGGATTTTGCATTCAAGTTGATGTGTCATAAAAAAAAGTTGAGGCGTCCTCCAAAAACATAGGATATAAGGCTTAAAGTACCGGGCCCTACAAGCCAATAAATTTAACTCATTCTCAAATGCTGTAGGATTTTTTTGCCACGGAGGGAGTAATAAACATAGGCAGGGCCGGTGCCGGTTCAGCTATATTGAACCAAAAAGTTAGGGTTGGAATTTACGAATGGGCCGGTTTATTTCTGGCCCAGCAAGGCAGCAATGGCTGTCGTGGCGACTGCTTGGTGAACACGTGCCTTTGACTCTGAGATCATTTGTAGTGTTTTAATTCGGGTCTCGTATACTGAGAATTTGCAAGATTGCCATCATTCTTTGAACTTTGCTTGTCGATCGTCTAAATGAGGCGGCAGACTTTTTTATGGCATTTTCGTAGTTTACAATATCAATGATGGTGAGAGGAAACCGACAGTAAGATTCAAATTATAGCAAACTTTTGATAATAATATTACCGTTATTTTATGTTGCCAAAGAAAAATAATTTAACTCTACGTTTGATTTTTATTCAATGGAACTAAAGAGGTCTGTCATTAACAAGTATCTATATCTACTGTGCCCTCGTCTATACTACTCCCTCGGTCCAAAATTGCCTGTCTATATTAGAAAACAAAAAAGAACTAAAATTGGTTCATTTTGCCTTTCAATCGAGGCAGATAATTTTGAACACATGGAGGACTATTAGCCACATACTCCACCCGTCCAACATTACATGTCTGGATCTAGACATGTATTTTGGACTGAGGTAGTATAAAACTTCTAAACTATAGTACTACTGCCTCTGTCCACATAATAGTAACTTCATTTAAAATTTAGGGAAATTTATTGACGTGTGAGGCTAGGGATGCCACCGGGGCCGGGTTTTTACCCGACCCGACTGGACCCGGCCTTATTGGGCCGGTTCTGGGAAACCTTACACAGTACCGGTTCCAGTTCCGGGTTTGAAAGAGGAACCGATGTACCGGGTCGGGGCGGGTTTGGGTATTATATTAAAACCCGACCCGACCCGATATATAGGTACTCAACTCAAGTTAGGTCTCTCTTCTTTTCGTTTTTTTTCTTTTAGTGCCCTTTTTTAGCTTGAAAGAGTGAAAAATAATTAAAATAATCAAAGTTTAATATGCAAGTTTGAAAAAGAATAAAAATAGATAGAAAAATTTTGATTTGGTATCGGGGCGGGGCGGGACGGGGCGGTTCCGGGTTTGGTACCGGGGCGGTTCTGGGTCCAAAAATTGGACCCGTAGTGGGTCTGGGGTGGTTCCGGGTTTGAAGAATTACAACGGTTCCGGGGCCGGGTTTGCCAAGAACCGACCCAAACCCGCCCCGGTGGCATCCCTATGTGAGGCCTACAACATTTCATCTAACTACAGCGCATGTAGGTTCCTTAGAAAATATTGGCCTGCAGGGCACATGAAGTCATTTTTTGTGGATCCGTAAAATCTGAAATGCAGTCACTGTTTTATGTAGGGCTGGAAAAATCCTACCCGACCCTATTACCCGACCCAACCCGACCCTAAAATTACCCGACCCGACCCGACCCTATTGCAAAATAGGGTCGGGTGCGGGTTTGAAAATTTTACCCTATTTAAAATAGGGTCGGGTAGGGTAATTACCCGAATTACCCGCACAACCCTATTTTACCCGATGTACATATTATAAAATATTATAATATACATTTAATATTGAATAATCTAATTTTTAAATATAATTTTATTTTTAAATCACTAAAAACTTTATATTAACCATACCTATATTAAAATTTAGTCAAATAAAGGTCAATTTTGACTTTTTAAATACTAGATTAGCAAATAAAATTATTTATTTTTATTTTATTTTTTAAAAGTAGGGTCGGGCCATTACCCGACCCGACCCGATCGAAGTAGGGTTAGGGTCGGCCATTCTCGACCCTACTCATGAATAGGGTCGGGTAATTACCCGACCCTATTTAGCTAGGGTAAAGGGCAACCCGACCCTATTTTACCCGACCCGACCCGATTCCCAGCCCTAGTTTTATGGACGGAGGGAGTTTATTTTTTTAAAGCTAGTACTAATAAAATTGAAGGGGGTGGAAGGGATAAATTAGATTACGTTGTCTAGAATACCTTTTACCCTTAATATTACACGTGTAAGAGGGTATTTTTTCTTTAGCTAACAGCCAAGAGGAGTTTGACTAGAAAACACACAAAATAAGAGATATGCATGCTTTTGGAGGGATTCTCTTACATGTCATGTGTTCAATCAAATGCAGTCTGAATCATGTGTAGTTTTGCTAGTAGACAATAAAGATAAAAGGGCTCAAAAAATAAAAGAGTTTTATGTAAATTTTGTGTAAAATTCCGACTTCTTAAATTCTTTTATGTGGCTTTTATAGGTTAAGAATCCTGTAAAGGGGAATTTACTAAATATTAATTTAAAAAATAACGATCGGGAACATTTTAAAAATAATTCCCGATTCGGTTATCTGACCAGTCACGCAGAAAAAGACACAATTTTGAGAGGTCTTTAATGTATTGAAAAAAATATGACAGTAACACTCTAGTGCCGTGTGGAAACAAAACTGCGAAAAAGACGAAGTAGATGATCATTTTTGCCATGTCATCATCTGCTATCTTCATTGCTCCATGTTTAAGCTTGTCAGCCATTTCCTCTATGTACTACTTCTCTGGTTTCCTCACGGAGAAGTACTTCCTGTATAATTCCCCTTAGGGTCGGATGCCCTTAGCGGGAACAATCTCAATTTTTTTGCTATCCTATAGCATAACCAAAGATGCGGGCAATCCAGTGATAAGAGCAACTTCTTGCTCTGTGAAATTTAGCAACCTCCTCTTTATGTTGAAGACCTTGGCTGATTCATCTGAATACTTCACCAAATTGTCAAGGAGGTTCCTAGAAACTATGACCTCCTAAGCTTCGAAAATGACGCCAAATCACATCTCCAACATCAGTTCAGCGCATCTTTGGTTACGTTGTAGGAGGGCTACACACTTTTTCAGCACTCCGGGTTGACAATGTGTCCGAACAACTGGTCGCGCTTTATAAGTTCTCTTGAGGGGGGTCTCTAAGGGCTCCTTCCTCTTCCTCGCCCTCTTCTTTTGTTCTCGTGGCGTAAGTATAAATTCCTTATCCTCCTCCTTATCCCATGGTATTTGGTCGTTGAGTCATCTTTTTGTGTATCCATCTGCAATGAGATAGGTAGAAAAAAATGAAACATAGCATGTACACAAAAACACGAAGATAGTAAAGTCATGTATGCGCACATACGTGTTTATATTATATCGTGTACACATAAAAACAAAGACAATAAAGTCGTGTCAGCGTATACACAAGTTAATATTATAGCGTGTACACATACACATGCTAGCATAAAGGCGTGTTTTCACGTAAACATGCTACAGTAACGTCGTGTATGCGCACACATGTCCTGGGAAAAAGTGTATGCGCTTCTACACCGAAATCCAAATAAAAAATCTAAATGTTGGAGATTCTCATAGAAAAATCAGTAAGGATTATACCTTACCAGTTATTTTATATTATTCTCTGATGTGAGAGACTCCGATTAGCCAAAAAATGCCGCCTTTGCTTATTATGAGCGAGCCGAAAAATACACACAACCCTGCAGCGAGTAAGGGTATTTTCGGTAGTCTAGGTGTCAATTCTAGGCTATATAGGATTTCACTGGAAAATCAGGTAATATGGAAAACTAGATAATGGCGTCAGGTAATATGGAAAAAACTCCATAAGCTTAGTGAAAGTAGGAAGGGTGAGGCCGGTATCTTTGTGTAGACACATAAAAATTGTGATCTTGTTGGAGTATTTTAAAATAATATGGATTGATTGATGGACAGAATTAACAAGGGCTGCAGATCACCGGATGGCCCTTATAATAGCTAGTTTGATAAACCGAAATAACAAGATTTATCAGATGGCTCTGACAATATCTTAAGTGTTAGAACATCAGCTGTGCGGCAGACTAGGCAACCGCATTTTCAATTCTTCGTATCGCATGATTTTCTTGCAAAATTGAAAGCTACAAGAACAGTTCTTTGTGAATACATACAACATCTAATATAAGTACTCCACTATGCGGCTGCAACACGAAAGCCATTTCGTATAATCACATTGACCATCTTCAACTTCAGCTTAATTTAATTCATTATGCGTGCTTTTTACTCACTGCAGGATCCAACAATTTAGGAGAAAGATAGAACCTAAGCCATGGAATTTGCAAAATGCTATAGATGGTTCTGCAACGAGAGAATTGCTTCTTTTCCTCTTCAATGGTCTCTTGCTTCTCAACCTTTGGTACATCAACCTGCAAAATACAAAATTGAGAGCATATACATGACACCTTATTAGTAAGCCCAATTTTGTCAGCCCATCTTATGATCACCGTAAGAAACTTGGCAGTTCTTTTATTTTTGTGACAATAAAGATTGTTGTTAAAAAGTAAGCACAATTGGTTATTGAACTGAAATTAACCCATCAGCAAAACAAAAGAAATGTCTTAGTTCGATTTTCTTTTAGATAGTTTGAAGTTTAGCAAACTGCATTCTTTTAATAGCAGACTTTTTTTACCTTATGTGAAGTTTAGCAAACTACACCAATTCAATAGCAGATTTTTTTGCTTTCATCATTGATAGAAGGTCTAACTTCTAAGAGAAGCCTGCATATCTCATGCTACTTTCCCACTATACGTCAATGCTAAATATGACGATGTCAAAATGTTAATCAATAGGGTGTTGGTGTGATGACCATGACTAGCTTTATGAAGTGGAAGTCTTACCACCTAGTGTGTATGATGGGTGGGCCTTGTAGGTGCCAAGGGGGGGATTGGCAGTAAAATACACTGCTCTAAGAGGCCAGTTGCCCTGCCCTCGGATCCTAAGGTCTCAGTCACCCTTCGCTAAGATCTACACCCAGATTCAAAAAAATAAAAATAAAGTCCATTTGTGCAAATACGTACAGTTGTGAACTTGAATCCAACTTTGATTTCGCCTATATAAGTACCATCCTCAGTCACAATGTTATACACTGTAGGCATCATTTCTTTGTGCCCTTTCTCAAGCATCCCAGTCAAAATTCCTTCCAAATGAACTCTAGAACAAAAGGTGGCACAATAAGTACGTGTAGGAAAATAAGAGAATTAAAATGATTTTTATGCTTAAGAATTAAATAATTGATGTTTAAAGAGGTAGCAAGTGATTACATGGCTTCGCCGAAAGTTTCATCTTCAACAAGCGCCCGTGCCTTCACAACCCTCAGATATAATTGGGTAGAGTTCCATTGATCAGGAAGTTTGAATGTAAATTTCTCATTCCAAAGAGCTTTCTTGGATTTACCTGTATACGAGAATCTCAAACCATATAATACACCTATTTGATCTGTGATGCATACACTTTGAAATTGTTTTTTGGATGACTAGAGATTGAATTTGAAGCCTTGATGCGCATCCATAAAATAAAATCTAATTAAACGGGATATTTTCTCACTAAAATGTGATGGCTAAAGCCATACATGATAGATGTCTAAACATATAAAGAACCAAATTGAACAGACCTGAAGTGATTTTGCTTTTGTAAGACTCCTTCCCAATTTGTAGAATCACATAACAGGCAGATCCCCATAGCAAACCTTCCAATGAGATAGAATTAATTAGAATTCGTAAAGTACTGAAAAAAAAAAGATGCGTTCTAAATGATCGATATACAACAAGATCGATAATACAATACAAATTGTACTAGAAAATTTATGTCTAAGGCTGGGTACATATAGTGATTCTTTGGAACCAGGTTAATATCAACATGAATTTTCGACATGGTGCTCGTTGTTTGTTATCCAATGCCTGCGACAAGTCACGTCCGGGCATACACGCCTATGTAGAAACATGCTCCCATTATACAAATTGATCATATGTATTCACATTCAGCCTGAGCCCTATCACATTATATGATGAGTACCACCTGACTATTTCAATTTATATCTGATATCTGACGATTCTAAGAAATAATTGACATTGCCAAAATAACCTAAAGAGTGACCACCACTTCTCACTGAGTGCACGCATGATGAGCCGGGTCCACGTGCTGGCGGCATGCCCAAATGCACTCTCTATGCCTTCAAGTGGCATGCATCCGATGAGCGTTCCCACGCTGAATGGTCATAGGATTTTCATACCCAAATAGCTGAAAATGCAATAAAATGCTCTTTGCTTTTCTTTTGGCAATGCATGATGGTGTATTGGCAGAGAACAGCTAATTACGTTAGAAGCTCATGAGAGAGAGAGAGAGAGAGAGAGAGAGAGAGAGCACCTAGTAGACTGGTGTGATTGAAAACTTCAGCACCCACAAGAAGCACTTCAAGAACGCCCTCGATGTCTGACATTGTACACATCAAGAGAGGAAAGAAGAGAAAGAGGGGTTAATAAGAAGGCAAGCACTAAGGGGGTTAAGAAGAGAACATAACTGTAACGAGATTGTAACTGATCAAGTTATTGCACCTTGGTTTTTTGAAGTGGTGTGACTCGAGTTTGTAAACCCCTTATTAATTCCTCAAACTCGGAGAGTCAACTCACCTCGGTTGAAATATGAGCCAAACTCGTCTACATCCTCCAATTGACATGATCGGACTATGAGTCAATTGGCTAGGAGAGACAACTACTCGCCGATCCTTTGATGAATCGGCTAACTCGGAGTCCTCAAAATAGCCGTTTTCCTTACCTTCTAACCTATTAGTACCTCACTAATGGTAATTAATCCTCACTCGATAGTTACATATAAACTCTACCATATATAATCAATGTGCTTCTATTACATTAATAGTTACCACATGGCTATATAAAAATAGTTACTACTTGCCACTTGACTTTCATTTTAATGAAGATCAATGCGGTGATGCCTTGATTAATTGCACCTTCAAACCGCTCCTAGTAACTCAATTAACTTTGGAATTCATTCTTTACTTGAGGAGGTCAAGCTTCACATCCATCACTGTTTGTTCAAATTTGATTCGGTTCAACTCTCAGCTTCACATTTATAGTTAAGACTCATGTATTGATTGGTTGCCTCATGCTGGACAGCATGTAATTTCTTTACTCAGCAAAATTTGATAAAATGCCTGGGTATAGTTTATTACCATTTTAAATCAAATATACCATGTAGTTTGGAAAAAGTTAATGTGAGCCCGCACTCATGCGAGTAAGTGTGAGTCAGAACGATTTGAGCAGTCTGATTGCGATCAGACGCCTCGCCAGTGATTCAAACCTGCCTGACCCTACATTAACGCCTGCCACCAGATCAAAATTCGATGGTGCATCTCATGTAAATGGATTCTTGTAGTTTTTTTCATAATTGACTAGTACCCATTTGATGTAATAGACTGACTCAGTGACTTATTATGGTCTTGTGACTTTTGTTTATTTTGGTCATCAGATAGGTTTGCCTAAAGTGGGTAATACATTTTTCTCATCATCACAGTTAGCTACTACTGTGAATGCAAATTGCAAAGAGGTTATGAATTCTTTTGCTCATAGACAGATTGTAATCAGCTCCTACCTATTGTGGTGAATATCACACTGTTGACGCGATGATGAGTGTGCATGAAAGCTTTGATTTAAACCAGCTAAGAGCAAAACACCAAGTATTTGATGTCAACAAAGATAATAATGTGAGCTAAATTGGTCCTCATATTATATGATATTTTGTTGAGTTGATGTCAAAGCTTAATTAGTTATCATAAGGATTGAATATGTAGAAAGTATTACATTCTGCCAAACAGGTGAAAACTTTTAAAAGTAGCAAAATAAAAATTTGTTTTAAAAATTCAAGTGAAATAAAATTCGGATGCAAATCACCTAAAAAAAATTGGGTACCAAATCTTGCATAAAATATTAGACTTAAAATACAATAAAATTATCAAAGATTTATTGAACCAGGCTCATTCATACAAGAAAAATTCCAAGATAAATTATGTCTTCTATAGCTGCTAACTTGAATATTACATCAAAACGTTTACCATCTTGTTTTTGAATTGGGGATCAGAGATCAGCTAATCAAGTTAACATTTATTTTGTAAAGTCTTGAATTTCATACTTAATCAATTTTCCTTGAGATTTGGCACAAGACTACAAGATACGCCTAAATAGTAGGAATAGTAGGAATACGCTTAAAACTTAATCGTTTTGGCAGTTCCCATTTCTAGCCATTCTCTTCCTGAGTTATTTCCTTTTCTTTCTCTCGAAAAATAAGGCTCAATGTTGAAAATTGGCAAATTGCGCATCAAAAGTAACCCGCAAGAAGATGCATTTTCTAACCCACTAATCAACCTTATGCCACAAGTGGGCATAAAAAATTGCCAAGAGATGATTGAAGCCTACAGCATAGTCTTTCCCATTAAAAAATTAGTCCCTTCTAGATTTCAGTGCACCTTCTCCAGTTTTTTGCTCTATTGTCAACATGAATTCTGAATCTTCTTGACAACAACCTACAGCCAAATGACCTATGAACCAAGGATGTGACATTGTAGCATGTCACATGAAACAGTGTCAGAACGCTTGAGGTGTTGGGAAAAGTAAAAAGTTGGATGAAAATTTCAACTCATGTACCTACTGCACATCTCCTAGGAGAACAAACAGAATTCACAAAAATTACAGGGCAAGTGTTGTGAGGCGACCTTACAACTATGAAGTGGATCAATAAGCAGCAATTAATATGCGAAAAATCAATATTTTCCAACAACTCGTTGTAGGGCTTGCTTGATCATGCCTGCTGATGCCACTGCTGTTCCCTTAAACTGCAGAAAAGTTGAGTTCATTTTGTCATGTTTCCTATGAAAAGTAAAATTAATGTGGTGGCATGATAAATTGTCAATCATATGACAAGCACATGAAACATTCTAAAAAACAAATCACATATCTAATCATCTATCTCCAAATATATTTGGAGTAGTGAGAAAACTAAAAACAGAAGCCTCCATCACTAGACAAGAGAGCCTAATGGACAAGCAAAGGAGAAAATTCTCCATGAAGACTTACTCATATGACAAGCACAAGAGAACCATCTTAAAAATCAAGCATGTTTTATCCATCTATTCCCCCCAAAATATTTTCATCAGCGAGAGAACTTAAAATCAGAAATCTCAACTCCTCTGCATATCTGTGTAGTATGTCTTGGATGAGATCCACACAGGATCATCACATAACATTTATCCCATTCAAAGTTTAAAAACGCAAGACATGAAGAACTTTCTTAAATTGTACCTTTGATTTTAGTGTCAGATTGAGTGTTCCATCAGTAGTCGATGATTGGACCATGTGAGCATCTAAATGAAGACTGTTCATAGCATCCACTATTTCCAGCAACAAACACTCCCTCCAAGGGCATTTCATCTCAATTGAAACTTCTTTATCGATTATTGTGACTGTCACATCAGCTAAGCCGTCCTTCGACAACACCCAGTTTAGTTCAGCATCTGCTTCATCCATATTGCATGACTTCCTTTTGTTAATGAGAGACTTTTTACCATGGATGAGATCATTGTGGCAATAATTATCTGATGTCCTTTCCACAATGTCAGGGTGTTTCCTTTTCTCTCTCACCTCAGATGCCTCCGGTTCTTTGCAAGCCTCTAATTCTTCAACCTTTCTCTCAAGCTCTTTCAGATACTCTATAGTGTCTCCAAGGATGGATGCCTTATCAGCCTGCATTATAATATCATACAATTTATCCATATCCTACAGTTTAATTTTCAAAACAACATAGCCCAAAACTCAGTGACAATGTGCAGTTACAGAAAAAACAGAAGGACTATCTACTAAAGTTCAAAAAGATAGAAGTTTGAAACGAAAACTGCTAACAAATATGGAACAATAAGTCGACAACCTTGCTAATGGAAGGAACTAATGATTTGAGTATCGAGAATTTCTCATTAAGCTTCTCTCTTCTTTTCCTCTCTGACACTGTATGCTCGGCAACATAATCACAATCATCTAACTTCAAATTCTTCCCTGTCCCACCAATTTCATCTTGAGAGTTACAGGACCAACCACCATGCAACCCAGTAGCACCAAACAAGATCTTTTTAAGCATCTTTTGGGATGCATTACCTTGAGAATTTGGTGTGTCTATGTCCTTCCTCCAAGTCCAAAAGCTGGACCTGTACGATCGCAGCTGTAGAGATGGTTTCCTGCTTGACCAGTTAGAGTTTCTAAATATGGCTGCCAGTGTTCTTGAATAGTGTGGATCATCTGTTTGAAGATCCAATGAGCTCAGCTTCGTGTGGTTGCACTTTTGCAATTCCTGTAATGTCAAATGACTTGCCCTGTCACAGGAGGCAGCGATTTCAACATTGGCAAAGGATTGCGATATAAAATCGCTCGAATTTAGATTGCTAAATTCATCACCCATAAACTGCCAGCTTTGGACAGGAGAATTCCCATTCATACCATCTACCATTAGAGAGTCGTCATTAATGCCATTAGGCTTGGATTCATTTGAACTATCATCAGAAGAACTAGATCTTATGTCATGTTTCTGCAACTCTTCAATTGGGTCTAGGATGCTCTTTACGTCTATTGGGGTGCAGGATTCAATAGACAATGGATAAGTTGTGGGTCCACCTTCAGTTTGTGAGTCACATTTAGGCAAAGGATTCATATTTTCCACATCAAGTCCATTGGATATGTGGTCGTTTTCTCTAGAACAAAGTGTTTTTGGAAACTCGAGGAAGGTAGTCGTCATGCACTGAATGAGAGTGGCTTCCTCCAAAATCTTCAAAACGAATAATATACAACAGGAAGAGAGAATTGTCAATAACGATATATAAGGTTGATGTGAAAAAATACTACTTCCAAAATGACAAATGATGATATTTTAGCTGCAAAAAGTGCAAGGTTCTTACTTGTTCAGTTATTCCAAGCTCGAGGACGCCAGCCTGAAGGGGGAAACATACCACAGTCTGTAAAAAGAAACAAATGTAATTGTGACATACCTTATCTGAGACATTGTAGAAAAAAGAGATCATGCATCCACATAGATGAGATCAGACTGAACAACAAGACTTCCCCACAAACAAGTTTTAAGCTAGGATCTTTATGGCATAGAGCCAAGTAAAGAGACCAGCATCTTTACCTTTTCATTGAGCCAGGGGAATGCAGAGCCACCAACTTAACGTGTTAATCATACATAAAAAAAATTAATAATACCGTCTTTCTTTTGTTCTGAAGTTCATACATCTTAGGCAAGAGAATGTAAATATATATTTGTTTGAGAAGTACCAAACACTTAAATCGTAATCCAATACATAAAAGTCAAAGTCTCTATGGAGGACAATATAGATAGTAACTTAATTAGCTGAAACAACAGAGAGTAGATTATACCTGGATGGATGCACTCTGAACCCGAAATCATTTGTAATCAGACCATAGAGGGAAGCCATGTAGAAAACGCAAGAGGTGTCAGTTGTTCTCAGTCAGTATACTTCAAGGATTAACTTTTATCTGTTTTCATCAACTGTACCAAGGCAATGCAAAGTTAATTGAAAGTTTGAAGCTACTGACCTTTGCTAGAAGTGAGCGTGAGAAAACTTTACTATCTGCATGGTGGACATTGCATAGCCAGATGTGAAGACCACTTGCAAATGCTCTTCCTGGTAAACTGAGGGAATGCACAAGACAATGAACAAGCCAAACATGCCATAAAACAAAATAAAAAGAACAATCTCTGCTAAGCATTGCAGGTAGGGGTAGCAAACCAATTAAACAACATATAATTAGAGAGAAAAGCGACAAAAAACCCACCAACTCCCCTATATGTTAGAATCCATTGTCATACAGAGGAGAATGAAACCAGGCAAAAGTCATTCCCTTTATGCTTTGAAAATTTGATTAAATAATGATCTTGGAACGGAGATGCAATCATAAAAAGTTCCTGCATTTTCTCTTTCCCCAGCTTTCTTATTCTTTGTCCTTTCATACATAAAGCATTCCCCTAATTTTCTTTTGAAGGGTAAGAACAGGATATATTTGCATAAACTGTTCAGTGTTCATCCAGTATAAGTTGCCATCTTTCTTTAAAAAAATGTATGTTGCCAATTATTCATGGCCCACCTTATCCCAGACACCAGGATCAGTGACAATCCATTATATTTCAAGATTTTCCTTATTTGATGGATTTGTCAATTTATAGAATAGATTTCACTAAATACACAGATAGTAAAACAAGGTGCATTTTCTATCAGGCCAAAGAAAAAAAACTATTGTTAAAGAGAATTACCCTTGACCAGAGCTGTAGGTGAAAGACATGCAGACCAAATAGTACCACTCCAAATCTGTGAGATCTTCAGGAGATAAAGAGGCAGAAGGTCTCTTAGCTTGTGGATTGCTATCACCGGCTGCAAGTGATGCATATAGCTCCCTCAGTTGCTCACTTCTTTGCAACCCCATTTCATCTGCATTTAGCTCAACAGGCTGCACCGTCTTTCTTGTCTTTATGTCCCCATTATAGTACCCATCACTCCACTCCAATAACCTGTAAGACAGCCCTGATCAGTTTTTTAGCCATCAAGAGCAGCATCATTGTGAACATGATAAGGAAACACTGTAACTCTAAATACAAAACAAAACTACATATGCCTAATTCTTCATATGTGAAATCAGTCATTCCAAAGACATAGCTTAAAAGGAAAAAGGATGAGATTTGGAGCACTGTAAAAGCCATCAACCTGAATCACCACACTTTTCCCACCTCTTCCCCAAAACAAATTAGAAAATAAAAACCCAAAAGAAGAACATTATCAGAATTCAGCATTGGATGTTACTATCTCACCTGATTTATTTTGTAGTTTGCACAAATTTTGAAGAATTAGATAGTTAACAATAAGATCAGCTCATATAAGTGAAAATTGAGATTACATACCCTGGTTGTCTGGTGGAACTTCCCCAGAAGATTGCATAACTCCATTGGACACTTCTAACAGCTGCTGCAAGCTTCCTCCTCAAGTGGTCCTGTGGCACGCCTTCATTGTCTTGGAGGCCAGCAGCCATTCCCAAAATTGTCACTCTGCCACTGTATTTTGAACTAAAGAGCCACAAAACCACTCCTAACAATTCTCCCAAAAAATACCACTGATCTCAGCAGCAGCCAGTGTTTTGGACTTGGAGCAAAATTTAACAAATACCACTGATCTCAGCAGCAGCCAGTGTTTTGGACTTGGAGCAAAATTTAACAAATACCACTGATCTCAGCAGCAGCCAGCGTTTTGGACTTGGAGCAAAATTTAACACCACAAAGAAATCCAAACTTTGGAAAATCTGAAAACTTTTGTACCTGTTCCCAAAAAAAAAAAGAAAAAAAAAAGAACAAGACCTTTGTAGCTTTCTACTCTGAAAAGCAGAGGAACTGTTCAGGTAGTGCTTCTCCACTACACTAGTGACTACAATAGGATCTTGGCACTACCACAGAAGATCAGAACTCTCAAGAAAACCTGTTTTAGACTGAAACAGCTACTATCATTAACTCAGAACAATCCTAGTTCCTACTACCAAACTACGATACCACAATAAAAAGTCTTACAAAACCCACAAAAAACCTCCATTTATTTCTTCCCATCACGTCACTTAAGCAAGAAAATGAAGTAACAGCTCTAAACCAAAAGCCCGAAAAGAGAGCTGATTTCAACAGAAAACAAGACATTCAAAAGCAAATGACCCAACAGAGAAAATCAAGAAAATATACAGCAAGGATCATGAAAATTCTACTTCTCTAACGCAACGTTCTTGCAGTACATGGTATTCTCATATCATGGCCATGACAAAGGAATTATGGGTGTTTTGCAGTGGCATTCCGCACATGTTTTGAGCATTCAGTCAGAAAGCAAAACCCGCCAAGAAAAGCTCTTCTTTTTACCAACAGTGGGGTGAAAGCAATGGGGGAGTAACATGGGAAGAGAGTGTCAAGGCATTGAGCTTGAGATCTTTGATTGGTTGTGTGTCACGTGGAAACTGGGATTTCTGAAACAAGGTGAAACTGTCGGGCAAGGTGGTAGTGGTGAAAACATGGGAGTCTAGGATAGGATCTAGTGTTTGGCTTGTTTGTTGAAAAAATAAAAATCAATAATGAAAATATGCCAAAACTGCAGTATAAACAGAAAATAAAATATTTTCTCTGTCCTGTTTTAGATGCTCCATCTGAAAAAATGTTGATTTTTATTGTACGGTGGGAACACCAACTAGTTTGGGAGGACGAGGTCGAAAATCTACTTAAATTGGCTATATGGAGTATCTAAAGAAAGATTATCCTCTTTCCGAGATGGAGAATCTAAAAATGGAAGGACTATATACAAATCCGAAAGAATAAGAAGGAAAATAATGTAAACAAAATACAAAAGTGCTGTAGAAAGAGAAAACAATGGATATATAAGTGTATCTAAAAAACGTACTCCACCTGTCCTATTTTGAATGCTCCATCTGTTAATTAGTGCTCTGTAGGTCAATTTAAGTGAATTTGAACTTCTTTTTTCCCACCTAGTTGGGGTTTCCATCAACAAAGAAAATCATCATTTCTTCAAACAAATCATCTAAAATAAGACCGGAGGGAGAATGTAATAAAAAAATTACTCCCTCGTCCAATGAAGCTTGTTTGGATTTGAAAAAATATGGGCCCCACATTACAAAGCTGACTTTGATCTTCGAGACCAAAAAGAGGAATGGAGTAGGGAAAACTATGTTTTATGTACGGGTCTTGCCACCTTTTAAGTCCAATAAATTTAACTCATTTTGTAATGCATACTAGCTTCATTGGATGGTGGGAGTATATTAGGAAAATGTACATCTATAGTCCTATAAAAAATATACAGCAAACAAATTCTGTTAATATTCTTTATTTGAAAAACTCTGTTAGTCAAATAAAAAAACTATATTAAGAAAATTGTTATGAGAAGCATGTGAGAAGCTGCTAGCTGCTAAGCCTGTGAATTTTTTTTGGCTTATTAGCCCAACTGCATTCTGACTGATGTCACAAACATGATTGTGATGGAATAGAAGTGAACTTTTAAGTTCTGTTTCTTTGTCTAAAGGAACTGTGGTTTTACTTATGGTTGTCTCACGCTGCTTGCTAAAAAAACCAGATATTACTTGGCTCATGCCAAAAACAAAATAAATCATGGTTATTCAATTATTGTTCAAATGGTCCCGACAAAAAAAATATATTGTTCAAATGGTCTGGATTACAAAGTGGACAAGATCACTCATGGTTATCTCAAATGTATCAATTATATGCGATACTAAAATCCATCTTCTCATGACAATCCACTCATAGCGTGCTGATTGGAGCTCTTCTGGTGGATGGAGAGGTCCCAGGTTTGATCCGGGCCTGTTGCCTTTTCGGTTGGGCAGGGGCGTGTCTTTGACGTGCATAAAAAATATACATTGCCTACCAATATGTTTCTACCACACTTTCCCTTTTAAACAAATTGGCCTTGCCAAGTACTTGCCGTCATGATCTATGCAGCGCTGGCAAGACCGACTCTTACTCTTTCAGCAATCAATTTTATCTCTATCCCAGTGTGTCTTTTAAGCAAAACAAAACGTGTTAATATAAAAAGTTATCAATTCCCTAACGAAATTGTGCTTTTTTTCTGTGGGATTAGTTCAACTGAAGAGGGAAAAAAATGCATTTTTTTACAGGAGAGGGTTCGTTTTACACCATGGGTGAAAAGTTTTTGGAAAAACCATAAAAGGCACGAGTTTGATTTGATTGAACATGTATTGGGCAAAGTATTTATTAACACCACAGTTGTCAATTGTCATAAAGAAATTTTATTTTTTGCGAAAACAAGCACCCGTTGATAGTGACATATCCTTACCTTAATTCTCCCAGCTTTTTAACGCCCTGGTCCCGGATCAAACCTGAGACTCTCGTGCCAAAATGGAGGAAAGTTACGACTAAGCCAATGAGGTTTTGAACATATGAACAAAGGTTTGACAACAGCATTGTGATGAACATTCCTAGAATCAGCTTAGTTTGTCGTAAATATGACAAAAACTTTTAAGAGCACCTCAAGCCGGTCCTTCTGTCAAAATCCCAAATTTGAAGTCTGAATTCAAGAATTTATGCTCTAGTTTATTCATTTTACTTTGTATTTTAAAAATTCAAATGTAGATCACTAGATCCTTTTTCACAAATTAAAGTCTTTAATGAGCATGCTAGGTAGCACCCCAATGCATACTCACTAAACCTCTCTTCCTCACCCTCGATCTCTCCTTCTCCTCCTCCAACCGTCTGTACACTCATAATTTGACAGGCAACACGCACCGATAGAACTTTTTGTTCTAATACATAGTATCATGGAAGTGGTGGATGTCCACCGTCCCTGAACTTTGGCTGATGGTAAAGACCCAGTCACATATGACGGTAACTCTTAACTATCAACTATCGTATGGGCAAATTCACAGGCAGGGTTAATTTGCTTACGAAAGGGGTGATACAGTATGATTCGAGACCTGCATACCCATTAATCTGAAGCCCAATCCGGCGGTTCGAAAGTGCCGCCGGTGCATGCCAATGCCCCCAACTTGTTAATTCCAAAAAAATCTCCCTAGATATAGAAAAAAAACTCCCCAACTAGTTTCACTGGGGATGTAGTTGAATAATTAATTGGTTTGACGTTCCTGTAATTTCATTTGTTTTCAATATATTTTTTATTTTTCGATAATTGGTGATCCTCAAATTTTTTTCAAAGACGATTTTTTTAGTGAACGTTTTACCAGCTTATCCATTACTTCATTGATTAGTGGTTGATTCGCCAAATTATTGGTAACAGTTCGTGGTGATGTAACAAAATATTAAAAAACAGGCAGCTAGAGAGAGAGAGGTCTTTGATAGGTGTGTTGGCAAAGAATGCTTTCCGTCTCTTGAGAGTTGCAATGGCCATTATCTCCCTTGGATAATTTGTCAACAGATTTTAAGGTTTTTACATTTATGAAAGGATCTTCCTTTTTGCTAATAATTTATGAAAGGATCATGCTACTATAACAAGATAAGCTTACACCATAATTAGTGATTATATATAGGGCCTGTTCCTTTAAACGTTGTTGTGATTCATAATTTTTTTTGTCAACTAGGATTCATAAAAGATTAAGTACTTCCATGTTGCACGTCTCTTAATCACTACGCACATGCTCTTCATGGCCTAGAAATAGGCCTTTAAGTCATTTTGAAAAATCTAACAAACTTTTCGTGTCTCATCCTGTTGTAAAGTGCCTAGTCAAATTAAAAAGAAAAAGGTTCAAATGACTAATTAGGTTCAAAGGCCTGTTAGGGCGGCTGTGAATTCAATAATACTATGGCTCTCCTGTGAGTTCCAATGGAAAAGTTCATTTCTACTTTAAACTTTCTCGTTAGCTTTTAAAATAGAGCTTTTTCCATATTACCTGGCACCAACTTTCATATTTCTATATTACCTGGTTTTTCCCGTAAAATCCCATATGGCCTAGAATCGGCACTTGAAGTACCGAAAATGCCCTTCTTTTATATTTTTCGTGCCATTACTATGCGAAGTAGCGTGTTGTAGAAGACACGAAAACACAAGGGATTCCACCAGCGATTTCGAACAACCCCCTGCAGCGAGCAGCGATCCTATTCACGTCCCCTCATGGCTACCTGTGCCTACCTGCAACCGAAAGGAGTGACGGAGAGGAGTGGTTCCGGCACAAAGGTGGCAGTTTCTAGCGGCGACCTGCGGTGATTTTGAGCGACAATCTTAATCACTTTCCCCCGCAGCTCCCTATGCCTCCTTACAACTGTCAGAGTGACTGGCACACACACATTTGTAGCTTTTTTGGCTACGGTTTGTGGCGAGGAACACTGGAAAAGACTTTTCTGTTGCACGACTCCTAACTGGAAGTACTGAAATACACCCTGGTAAGTTATAATACATACTGATTTTTGTTTCAGAAGCTATGACTTTTGGATTTGTTATTTTGACGACGAAATATAAAGTCGTGTCTTCGAAGACACAACTTTATATTTAGTCGTCTATTCGATGACACGACTTTTATATTTTCGTATTTTTTCGAGACGACTTTACTATTTACCACTGTACCTATCTCCTTGCAGAAGGATATAGAAATAGATGAGTCGATAGAGCAAATACCAAGGGAAGAGGAGGAGGATCAGGAATTTTTGTTTGCTTCTTGAGAGCGAAAACAAAGGGGCAGGAAGAGGAAGGCTCTGATTGACTCACCTGTCAAGAGAACTTATTATGCGCAACCGGGTCTTCAGACGTGGTGTCAACCCAAAGCGTTGAAAAAGTGTGCGACCCTTCTACGGCGTCACCAAAGATGCGATGAACTGATCAGAGAAGCTGGTTTTTCTGTCATTTTTGAAGGTAAGGAGGTCATAGTTTCTCAGAACCTCCTGGACCATTTGGTGAGGTATTGAGATGAGACGACAAAGGTGTTCAATGTAAAGGGGAGGTTGCTACATTTCACAGAGTAAGAAGTTGCTCTTATAACTGGATTTCCCCCAAAGGGCGAAAATGTTGAGATTGTTACCGCCTTGTCACACCAACCGCAAGGGAAATTCTTCAGGAAGTACTTCTCTGTGAGGAGACCTGATCTTTCACACATTGAGGAAATTAATGAGAAGCTTAACATTGGCAAAATGAAGATGGCAGAGGATGACATGGCGAGAATGATCATCTGCCTCGTCTTCTCCACGGTATTGTTTCCACACAGCACTAGAGCGTTGCTGCCCTGTTTATACCAATACATAGAGAATGATCATAAGAAGTTGCTTTCTGGTATAACCCTCACCAGCAGATAAGTGGGTGTCAGATCTGAAGGAGGGTCACGGGGCAGTGGATACCTAAATGGCTCCTCATATGTCACTCAGGTATTTAGCATTTTTTTATTTTTAGTGTCTTTGAAAGACACACACAACTACGCTAAGTGTCGTATCTTCGAATACACGACTATATATATAGTCATGCACTATTATAGTCGTCTATAATAGTACACGAGTTGCCTGTATCCGCGCCTTTTACTAATGTTTTCATCTGCTTACCATGCAAATTTGTTTTTTTGAGCACACGATAATCTTCCATGCTGTTGTGGGCCCTATTAGTCCAGGGGTAAAAAGGTGGTCAGGAAGTGGGGCCTAATTACGAAGGTAAAGAAGGGTGCACAGAAGAAGCACTGTATGACGGACTACTAGAAGAGGGTGTTTGATAATATCGACGTATGGGAAGAAGTCGTCGACGTAATGATCCCCCTAGTAGAAGAGGCATTCCTTCTTTCGTCTCCCTCTGTGTCCCCTCCTCTATATTATTGGCAGTATTTCCTTATTGCGAGTGGAAGTCTCCATGTTATTGCCAGTAGAAGTCCACTCCACGTACAGGTCGAGTAGTCCATTTGTGCTTTGCTTGCTCTTGTGAATGAGAAATATTGACTTCAGGTCTTTATCGTCTTTAAGGACATATGGGGATCCATAATCAACACGATATGACAAAGACAATGTACCAGATGTAGACTTCAGTGCTAATCTTTCTTCCACTTGCTGCAACAGATCCAGGTACTTTACTTGTATATCTAGAGGCATGAGCTTCTCTTTCCCGCCCATGTACGCATCAGAATTTGTAAACACTCCATCGTAGTGTAAGCACACAGGTATCTTCTCCATTAGTACCTGACATTACAATACCGAAATAAGTCAAAAAACCATAAGATTTTAAACCTTATATGAGTGAAAAGCATCATCCATGAGTCGTGTCTTCGTTGACACGACTATTGTTACAGGCATGTGCTCAAAGACACGATATTATAGTTAGTTGAAAACTTGGCAAGCTTTCAACTTTCTTCTCTGGAACCAAATTTATTATAAAAATCGTAGTATTTGAACTTGACATACCGTTTTTTATGTATGATGCCTCCGTTGCAGTTGTTTTTGCGTATCCGGTCTTTCGCACTCGTTCTCCTGCTTTTGGGCGCGAAGATGACCTTTCCTGATTTGGACGGCGATGATATGGGCGAAGATGCTGGACGGAACTTCTCTGGAATGCCTTCTTCTCCTATTGAACGCTCCTCCGCTCCCGCAATATGGACAAACTCAAAATACAGAGTGTGGGATGCGTATACCTCTTCTTGGGGGTATTTTGGGTAATTTTTAGGTCATATGGAAGAAACAAAGATATTCTAAGTAATATAAAAAAATGAAAGTTGGCGCCAGGTAATATGGAAAAAACTCTTTAAAAGAAGAAAAAAATAGATTTGATGTTTTGACTTAAATAGTAAACCCAAAAGAAAAATCTTTAACATTCAAAGAGAGTGTCAAAGAAATCCTAAACTATTATCATATATTCATCAATACATAGCAAGGAATTTCATATCAGATATTGATAAAATATCAGTCGACCTAAGAGACAAAATTTCGGAGATATATCGGAGATATTTGTAAAAAAATATCGGTGGTCAAAAACTAATTTTTACCATATATTTTCACAATCTAACTTCTAAAATGAGTTATAGTAATTTAGACAAACCATATATTTCAAAATATATGTAAAAATACATATTAGGATGGGAAATAAATGGGAAAGTTGTTTTTCTTTTTCTTTTTTTTAAAAAATTTTTTTTCCCAATTTTTTATTTGAAAATATTTTTTTTAAAATAGCGAAATATTTGTCCGAAATCGAAATTTCGCCGATATTGGAAAAAAAATTTTAAAAATGATATTTTGTGGTATCGTTTTATCGGGTGGGGCCCGAAATCGATATAACGGTGAAATTGGAATTCCTTGATCCATAATTCTTTTAATTGATATTTTTTTGTCTTGTACTCCCTCCGGTCACTTTTAATAGATACAATTTTTTTCCATATGAACTAAATTTTTATTATAGTTGAAAAAATTGTATCTATTAAAAGTGACCAGAGGGAGTGGTTGTTTTGCCTGAGCTGAATTTCTTGGCCTTGGCTTGAATACCATATTTTTATTTCAATGTGATTAATTTGGGTGTTGGAGGGATGGGTGGGGCACACACTCTCAAGCTCCACTCGGTTGGCCACCCACCATGGATAATAGCGGATTTATCCGGTGCTTATAATGGATGGGCCTTGTATGTGCTTATAAGGGAATCGGTGGAGAGATATGGTGCACCAAGAGGCCGGATGCCCTAACTCTTTTAGTCATGTTCTAAGGACACCCCTTTTAATCAAACAAAGATCATGTGATCTCTTTTAGATATTGTCCAGTTCGCACATCTCAAATCATTGATGCAAATAGTTAGGACGACTATTCAATGCTTTGGATTCACTGATGATGTGCCGGGAGACTTTAATTACTTGGAAGAATAGTTGGCATAATATATTCTTGTAATGAAGCCATATCTTCATTACAGACTTGCTCTCACACCAAGATAACGCCAAGGCCTCAGGGTAGTTGGCCTTTGTCAAATAATTACACTGTATCCCATGTTAATTGGATTTCGATCTAATGGCGTGCATTACTACAGGGAGACGTAGGTTTGAAACACCCGCCTTAGATGCATTGCCGGATAGCGCTGCTAGCGGCGGTCCATATTAACTTTTTTCCGTAGTGGACTATAACAAGAAGCTGCTGTTAAAGGCTTTAGGCAATCACTTCGAAGGCCATGCATCATTGTATCTCAATGAGCGTGTCTAGCCTGACCGGACATCTTGAACGAAACTCCGTAACCATACTACACAAGACTCAGGAGGCTCAAATACTACATAGACACATATATGAACTACCTTAGCACATGGTTGCTAGATTAGCACATAGACATCTCTATGTACTGAGTGTACAGCTGTATTTACTAGGAGATGAGTACTAGGGTTATGGTGGTTGGTCATAATGCTCGGTCAGGAAAACCTTTTGGTGTATCTTAATGTGGAGTTTGAATCCGCGATTGATATACCGAAATTGACTCGGTTAAACTCACATGCCCGAACTGAGCACACAGACTTTCCCTGTGCACCATCTATTCCTGTCAAGCTTAATCGGCAGCCTCGCTGGTGAAGCTTCAACAACCGATTCGGTTTTCTTAATGTGGTAGTATTTCTACACATCACTTGCTCATGTAGAAAAGGATGGCAATCTCTTTGAAGATCATGCAGCATGGTATCTTGATGTGGTAGTATTTATGCCACATCACTTGCTAATGTTGTAAAAGAAAAGAAAAAAGCTTGACTCTGTAGAAAAGGACAATGACAGAATGGTCCGTTGAAGGAGAGTACTGGACATACTATACCGGAAAGATTTTTGTCTGTGCTGGTTTTTGTAGCCTCTGGTCCCATTATACAAAATTTTGAAAACCCTACCTGGGGGAGAAATTATTAGGTACGTGGCGTGCAGGAGAAAGTCATGCTCACCACTTGTTTATCATAAGGGACCACAAATTGGAAATCATGTCAATCACGGATTGGTGATGATCATGACTTTCCCCTGCTACCTAATAATTTCTCCCCAAGGGTAGGGTTTTCAAAATTTTGTATAATGGGACCAGAGGCTCCAAAAACCGGCACAGGCAAAAATCTTTCCGGTATAGTATGTCGAGTCTCCTTCAACGGACCCTTCTCTCAGTGTCCTTTTCTACAGAGTCAAGCTTTTTCTTTTCTTTTACAACATTAGCAAGTGATGTGGCATAAATACTACCACATCAAGATACCATGCTGCATGATCTTCAAAGAGATTGCGATCCTTTTCTACATGAGCAAGTGATGTGTAGAAATACTACCATATTAAGAAAACCGAATCGGTTGTTGAAGCTTCACCAACTAGACCGGATTAAGCTTGACAGGAATAGATGGCGCATAGGGAAAGTCTGTCTGCTCAATTCGGGCATGTGATTTTAACCTAGTCAATTCCGGTATATCAACAATCGCGGATTCAAACTCCACATTAAGATACACCTAGGGCTGTTCTCAGCCAGACAAATCTCAGACAGAGGCTATCCTTGTCCGTGTCTATCAAAGAGCTGTATGTTATTATACTGGTCGTGCCCGTGTCCAGTTGTCCATCGGACACGGACAGAACACGAATCCCTTTTTTTTTGGAGTACAGCTTTATTGAAAGTTGAAATTTTTTGGATGGCTATTGTCAGAAGTATGTACTCCTTCTGACTCACGTTAATTGCCCAAACTGTGATATTTAAGCCTTTTTAGTTTTTACTCTACCCACTAATTGTTAAGAAGAAGAGAATGTGACATTCAACACTGTAAGTTTGGGACAAATATTTCTTCGAATGGGAGTATTCAAATGGAAAAGAAGGATTATTATATGCAGCATGGCAATGTGTTCTCTGGAAACGTTCGAAGTAAATGTATACAGTATACTAAGGGTGTTGGTCGAACCACTCTGCTCTTTGGGCTGCAACCAATGTTACCAAAACCCACAACCCAAAAAGATCAACACAAGCTTTCATGTATACATGTATACATCACAGAAAAGCAAACAAGAAAAAGGTGAACTTTTCCTTCAATCAAAACCCCCAAAAGAGAGCCTTTTTGGAACTAAATTCAGGACAGAGGGAGTACCTGCTTCAAGGAGATGGGGAAAGTGAGTTTATTGCTGATCTCGGGGCACTTAACGATCTCCTTGCACATCAGTCGCCACAACTGGCATACCACAGCGCAGGCGATCACGTTCTGCCGGTCCGGCCACGTAATCTCGCTTGCCTCTAGCCTCGCCACCACGTCCCCCCTTCTCCCTCGCCACTGGCGCCGGTGCAATCAAAGTCGCAGGATGCGGCGCGGAAGGAGGCCGCACTGATGGCCGACCTGCGCTGGCGCCTGGAGAAGCTCCTCTCCAGCCCCTCCTTCATGTCCCTCACAAAGCTCTTCAGAGCCATGGAAGAAACCAAAAAAGATGAGATTTTTGTAAGGTACCAGACCTCGGACATACGACTGTCCGAGGATCCGTGGCCATGTCCATGTCCAATATTTACGGACAATATTAAACAGCTCATACACGACCATGGACACTTCAGACTCAGACGGCCCCATAGACACGGCTGTCCGTGAACAACCCTAAATACACCAAAAGGTTTTCCTGACCGAGCATTATGACCAACCACCTTGACCCTAGTAGTCTGCCACCCCTGGCCTTAGCCACCACACCTCTTATGCACATACGGTGAATATGTACTCATCCCCTAGTAAATACCACTAATGGGTGAATGAGATGACTCCCCTGCTTATTATGAGGGCTCACAAGGGACCCATAAATTGGAAATCGTGTCAACCAAAAAATAGGAAGAGTCAGGCTAGGTCAATGGGCCCACATATCTGACAGTTGTCTGCCCTGCACCGTAGGCTAGGTTTTTCCAAAATAAGAATTGCCTTAAGTTTAGGGGTATTCACGGACGTCCGTGTCCGTCCGTCCGGCTGTGTCCGTGTCCGTCCGTTATTTAACGGACGGTCCATACGGACCACGGATTGGACATGGACAGTAACTTTATGTCCATTCTAATAGGGTACTACGGACACAGATAATACCTTGTCTGTGTCCGTTACCACATAAACCCCCCCCCCCTTTCTTCTCCGGTTCTCCCTCCCAACTCATGCCTCTTCCCTTCTCCATCCTCGTTGCCTCCCGCTCCCTCGTCTTCACCGATTCTTCCCTCCTCTCCCCCGCTGCCTTCTCCCCTTCTCTGCCGCTCCCCACAGCCGTCGCCCCGACCGGCACCTCCTCCGTCTCCACTCCACCCCCGCCTCCCCGCCTCGCGTCATCTTCCTCATTGCCAGCCCACACCGTACCTCCATCATCCTCCGCGCATGGATGATCGTGTAGCCTGTAGCTTTGTACCTAAAAAGACTGGGGTGGTCTTTTTCCTGAATTTTTTCTCTATCCTAAAAAGGTAGATACTTTGTGGAAATCGATTTTTTTGCTGAATTTTACTTCTTCGTCCGCGCCCGATTCCAGAAGTCACAGAGCTCCTTCTCTCGCAAGATCCTATCCTCCGGCTGCACAGCTTCTCCGACAACAAGGAGGTTGTCTCCGGTCCATCTTCTCCGGCACAACTTCTCCTGCAAAGCATTTTCTCCGACAACATTAGGGTTCTCCTATTCCAGTTTTTTGTTATTAGAGAAATTGGTCAATTAACAAGTATTGGTAATTCCTTGATTGTATTGATTGTACGCAATGTGTTTGGGATTTTACTGATTAAAATTAAGCATGTCTGAGTCACATGCTTAATTTGAATTTATCTTTCTTCTTTCTTTGGATGTAATTAGTTTAACATTTAACTGAATTGGGTTGCTCCTTGCTGCGTTTATGACACTGAATCAATTCTAGACTTGAATGATTGGAAATTTGATTCAAACCCAGGTCAGAATTCGAACATGTGAATCAGAAAATTCTTGTTGAAGAAAGTGGACAGAGTCAAGAAGCTCCCTGGATGCAAGCAACCAGAAAAAGGTGCTGGCTTTGGATTACTTTTCCGGCTGGAACTTGGCTTAGAAGGCAGATTAGTCTGGAAACATAAGTGTCCATGGACGTCCACGGACAACCACGGACAATTACGGATGGACACGGATGGATATGGACAAATTTTTTAACGGACACAAACAGACTGGACAACACCTCTCTTTATTACGGACGGACACGGACAGAAGGTTGTCCGTGTCCGTCCGTGTCTGTGAACACCCCTTGTCATGCCCCGAATCCCATACCTCGATGGGAGTGCGGAAGCCAATCAATGAGATACATTTCGAGGTAGAGATCCCGGGCACGCGACCGAACAGTCGATTTTTCAACCGATTACAATCATCTCAAAAGGACGTGTAACCGATTATGCCCGCAATCAGTGTAATACAACAATAGACATCAATGAATACTATGAAATGAATTTACTTAATAATAATCTATTTTTGAAAGTCTAATAAAATAAACCTATAAGTCTATGGCACACAATTGCCAATAATGTCATAAGCATCAAAAAATATAAAAGCAAATAACTAAATAATCTTTAAACTCTTCTCGGCACCTTCAATCCACCATTCCACTATAGCACTTCCTGATCTTACTTTTTATTTGCGCCTGCATCAGAGGATGCATGAGTATTTCATAGAAACACTCAGTAGGATGTAAAAAACCACTGAATTAAAACAAACAGTATGAGAAGGATAAGAATAATAAAGGTTATAGACATTCCACAACATCTGAACTTAACCAAGGTCTAGACACCTGCAAGGTTAGTCAACAACAATTCCAACTCGCAAGTATAGGAAAAACATCAATAAGGCTCCTACTACACATATGAGTAAGGAGAAGATAACAATCATATCAAAGGCTCCAGACATCTAAAGTGAAAGGAGTTACAATTTCTGCTCGCTAACCTGGCCACCCTAGGGGTCCTCTCTTTGGAACCCTGCCATGCGTCTAGAATGCTGGCCCCACTAGTGCTTACGGACATGATGGGCGGAGACTGAGGACCTTCCGTAATGTCCACAACCTAACGTACGTATAGTACCTCCCTTCGGGAAGTATGGAATCGCAATTTCATAAATATAAGTGACCTCGTAAGATCTAGCAATGGCTTAATTGAGCATACTATGAAACCACCATGGGGAGAGTCTCACAAGGTCTCCAGTGGAAGAAACAATCATGTAATCAATATGAGCAATATCTCAAAGGAATAGAGGTCACAACACTCCAAGATCATAAGGTATCTCTTACCAGAATAGACTCTCTCAAGGAGTATGGATAGAAGTATCGAAGTCGTTGGTCAACACATAACTCACTCATTGGAGTAGCATAGAATAACAAGACAACCTAAACACTTCGAATAATGACAACTCACACAAGGAGTGCCATACAATCAATACGTACCTTTCATGTTCAACCCTAGACAGGAATTCCTTATACGCATTAGGGTTTTATAATACAAATATCAGAGATAAGAAATCAAAGAATCTTAGATGATTGAATTCCAAGTAGAATATCAAACCGACATCAACGCTTTTAAAATAGATAGTTAGGAATCACTTGTTCAAAGGATTATCTCTCATAATTGAATTATATCTAACCCAATTCTTACTGTGATATTCCATAAGTATATAGTCCAATTACTGGTATTAACATATTAATCATTATCATATCATATTACATGATGTTATTTATATACTTAGTATTTTCTCTCAGATTCAGCTCACTGCCTCCTGCACAATAGTCCTCTTCCGACGACTACTGTGCTTTGTACAGTAAGAGTTAACTACTAAAAGTTTTACTGATAATACCCTCGTGCGTCTACTTTCTAACCCCACTGATTTTATATTTTTTCGATTTTAGTTGAATTAGTTATGAATTATTTACTACCAACTGTCAGCACAGAAACAGTTCTGGCCGAGATTAAGACTCTTCATTAAACTTGATTATCTTACTTAATAACACATTATAAATAATAATACATCAATAACAGACCATATACTCCCCTTCTAGACCAATTACAGAATCAAGAATTATTTGAAATTACTAAAGTTCACTCCTTTCTTGTGTTCTTATATATATAACATAGTTTGTAATCATTAATACACCCCAAACAAGGCAATTAATGTAAGACACACCTTAAAGTCACAAATTCAACGTGGATCATCATCAACCAAACAATATCAGAACTTCTAGTCTCTGGAAAATTAATAAAGCATTAGACTTTAGAGCGAATTCCCATCTAGAAGTGAAACATGAATGCATATATGATTCATGATGCACTATGCATAGAAATAGGGACATAATACATTCATCTCACAAGAATCCAAACAATAACTAAGGTGTTGAATCAAAACACTTGTCAAAGCATATATAATCAAAAGAGAGAAGAGGGAAAAAACCATCCTACTTAATTCTCCAAAGATTTCGCCTTTCTACGCGTTACTCGTCTCTTCCGCTTCTTCCAAAGCTCCCGCTCCAAGCTCTCGCAAACTCCCACAAGAACAAACCTCCAAGGAGATGGGTGAACATGGGAAGGAGAGGGGGAAAGATCTCTAGATGTTCTAGGGTTAGCACAAGCTAATTCTCTAATGTTTATATAGAATTGGAGGAGAATCCAATCTTAAACTAATCTTCCAAATCATAGACACTTTCAACCAATGGAAAGGCTTCAAAATCCTACTGGAGACGTGCAAATCAAGTCCCATTGGGATTTGGTATCTTTCCCAAGCAAATCCACCCCAAAACACTCTAGAAATCACAAAATTACAACCGGCGATCGATCGGCTATACGGCGATCGATCGTCGTATGCGTTGTTTTACACTACCGCGTTACAGCCGATCGATCGCCATTATTGCCGATCGATCGCTTTACGCGAAACAAAACATTCACAAATCACAGTAACTACGATCGATCGTTTTGATAAGGCGTTGATCGGTTCAGCCTGCCGATCGATCGGTTCTTATGGCGATCGATCGCTGTCACGATTAATCAAATTCAATTTCTCATATCTTTTTATTCCGAACTCCAAATCGTGCATAATAGGTGGCGTTGGAAAGCTCTTCTCACAAACTTTAATTTTCACAAGGAAAACACGACCAAATCAAACATTAAGAGGATCAAATTTGGGTTTTAAAATACTTACTAATTTTTTGGGTGTTACACCCCTACTTAAGTTGCTTGATATGATACCAAGAGTAGGATTGAGACAAGATAAAAAAAGAAAGGTTATTGCATATTCTAATAACCAAAATGTTTTCATATTAATGTTAAAAATGTTATTTTAAGTTTAAAGACACAATTCCGGTGTTATGTGAAGATGGCTCAACTTTTTCTAAAAAATTTGAATATGAATGGAAGCCACAAAGTTACTCTAAATGCAATTCGATCATCATGCAAGTGCATGCCCTTTCCATGAAGAATGGCGTGCAATTCAGTGAGCATCTGCCATGGAGGAGTCCCAAGGTGGAGGCGGCATAGGAGAGATGAGAGAGGGGCCCACTAAGATCTCAGCCCCCCAATTGAATTCAAGCTTGAATGTGGGCCCAGTTCAGTCGAGTCCAAGATCTCCTGTTTTTGGAAATACCTTTGTATCTTCTCCAAATATTTCCCAGCCCTTATCATCAACACCCAGGGACCACCAATCAGGTGCATGGAAACCAAATGGGCACCAGCTTCATGATGCAGCCAGATTTGAGTCAGGATTTTACAGTTGTCAATGTGCTATCCCATTCCCAAAACGCCTTTGCCTCTCCCGGTTTGCATGTGGAACCCTCATCATCTTACCCTGGCTCAGTTCTACCTCAGAGTCAAGCCGCCTTGGTTCAGAATGTGCCCATAACCCTCGTGAGATCGAATCATGTCTTACAGGATAGTTCAACCACCTCATCAAGCGTTCAAATTATGTCAGTTGCTCAACCCATGTCACGTATGAAAGCTGCAAAAGAGTCCTAACTCCGGATGCCCCAGTTTGGAGAAGTCTCCTTCTTTGTCTGGTATTGAGTTGGGGGCTCATGCTCCAATAGATGCCATTAACCTGGTAGTAGATATTGGTCATCAGTTGATTGCCACTAAAAGTCGATTCACGCCACTACAGGCCGATGATCCTAATCAAATTATTAAAAAGACGGAAACAAAGGAGTTAACCACTATGAAAGGGTCAGCGCCTAAACCGAAGGCTCATGAGTATCCTGTGGTCTCTAATTCTATTAGAGGTTCAAATTTAATGGTTGATCTCAGTCGAGTTTCAGGGCTTTGTAAAACAATCTTTCTGCTACCCGAGATGATTTTGGAGGAGTGGATCCATTTGATGATTCAGAGAGCACTTCGTGCTCTAGTTCTTCCGTTGGTAACAAGAAGTATAATCTTAAGACATTGCCGCAGAATCGAAGTAGCAGTGGTCATGGGGTGCACTACTCAAATAATGATGAAGTCAAAACCAAACCTCCTAAGCACAAGTAAAGGAATCATCCTTCTTTTATTAGAAAAATTAGTAGGTGTAGATGTCCTATTGTGGTGTCGATCACCAATGGCTGATTGACACAACAACACCCATTGTGGGCCCTTGCCCATTGGTGATAGACACCAAGGGCCAGCGCGGTGTCTTATCTACACCCAATAATTTCTCCTTTTATTAAGGTTTCCATGCTTATTTACATGTGCTTCTTCTCATGATGGAGTTTGTTTATTAGGTTGTTGTCTTCCTAGGGGATTAGTTTCTTTTTTCCTATGTTTGCCTGACATTCTGTTTAGGCCATCCTATTTTGATGTATCTTGTTTGTGTTTTCTGAGTTGTGTTAATAAAATTTCTTAACTATCCAAAAAGGTAAGAGCATGGTTGCCCTACCCGTATAGTCCAGCCTAAGAATCCTACCTATAATTGACTATTTCACAAGGAAACTAATAATTAGATTAATGTACTTAGATCCTATGTTTTAGTTTGATACATCAATTTAATTACCCCCAAAAAAAAATTCATACATCAATTTTAACAAAATGGTCTTGAATTTCTTTATTTTTTTTATCACAAGCAAAAAGCCATTCAAAATCCGCAATCCATACTAATACATCTTGCTAACAATAAACTGGCTACAAGAAGCTAAACATAAACAACAATCTCTCCCACAAGTAAGAAATGTTAGAGAACCGTGTTAGATAACTATTGTTTCCCAAAAGCTTGAGTTTTCCATATCTATTTTATAGTTCGACAAGAAACAATATGGAAAACTGAATGCACTGATGGCTTGCACTTGAGAGTTGAGACCAATTTCACAGCAGAGAATTGGCAAAGCAGATCGTCTAGCTGTTCAGTCCAGCCAATGAAACACTCTAATGCAGCATTATGGTTATCTGCTCAACAGTATCTTTTCTTCTACCGAGAATATTGTTTATTTTTGGCTTTACCACATAAAAATGTGGTCACATGGCTATCTAGACTTCAAAATGTACGTTCATTTGAATGTTAAATAAAGAATATGGAAATTAGCTCTTAGATAGAAATTAGAGTACAAAATCTTTCCTTCAATCAAAGCTGTCGGGCAAAGTTGTGATGATCAATCCGGACTGATATCAGACAAATTAAAGAGCTACTTCGGCATGTAGCAAAAAAAAGAGCTGCTTCAGCTAACTGTAATGAAAGCCTACCAACCTGTTGCCAAAAAAAAAAGCCTACCTACCCTTCAAATGGTCAAATTCACTCTCTCCCTACACGTGTGCAACAAACATGTGATAGGCATTGAATGATAAGTGATCACTCATGTTTCACATTTTAACATATCAACAACTCTCATCTTGTTTGTTACTCTTATAACATTGACTTAAAAATGGGTGAATTAAGAACCAGGTCTGCTTAATAAGTCTGTGATGTTTAACTTTCAACAACTCTTTATTCTTATCAAACTTAAGATGAAGAGGACAAAATGTGAATACTCCATCCATCAAAGCATCAAGCAAAAGTTTTGGACGGAAAGTTTAAACCATTAAATATGTAGCCATGAATACAACCTCTTAAAAGCATCTTTTATGAGCATGCAGACAGTTAGCTACACCAATAATTCTGGAGCATGAGCTCATGGCATTGTTTCTCACGTGGTGTGGGGCAATTCAGTCTCTGATAATTTCGCAGGCATTAATTTCATCTCTTCGATGAATGCAACTATTCAATAGAACCTCGATCACAATAACTGGTGGCCTTGAAACAAAAGAAAAAAAGAAATGGTGGTTCCTATGTTAGGAATTTAAGGATGGTTTTATGTATCTACTGTTTGTTTGTTGATCTATTCAAACACATGAACAATTTAAGGTCAATTAGACACTTTGGTAATTGTTTACAATGGCGCTTTTCTTGATTTTAGATTAAAATTTGCTTTGCAGTTACTCATCTGAGAAAAAGGTAAAACTTCAGCTAATACAAGGCCATGCAATTGTGACACTTAACTTGGGCATGTTGAATTTGGTTCAAAACTCAAGAAAGGAAATGCAATTCTGGGTTGAGTCTAGAGCAGAGTAAGGGTAAATTTGTAATTCTAGAAAATAAGTTTGAAACCCACTTAGACCAATATATATTCTCTCTTCTTTCTCTTCTACGAAGAGGAGGAACAAAAACCTAAGAAGGGAGAAGAAGAGAGTGGGAGTCAAAGAAGGAACGGTGAGAGTTTTTTTAGATGAAGGTGAAGCAAGGTTGAAGAGGTTTGAATATCAAACTCTTGTAAGTGCTTTGAATACTTTATAGTGAAAGCTTGCTCTTCCTTGTAGTGTAGTTAATTGGTGAACCACTAATCTCTTGTGTTTCTCTTTGTGGTTTGATGTTATTTATGTGTTCTTTGTTATTTGTTCTATCATCTCCAACCTATTTTATTTTTCAATTTGTTACTACATATGTGGGTGGTGATTGATTGACTTGTTGAGATCTTGGGAGGGTGTTTGGAGTAAATTTTAATACCCATTCCATCCACCAACAATTGATATCGGAGCTTGGTTTGGTTTCATCCTTGTTTCTACTCATTTGGTGTATCTTTGGTGGGGTTATTTCTTCAAATCCGGGATTGAGAAGTTTTGTGCCCACAAGGTGTTTGTCAAATGACCTCAAAGGGAACTACTATCTCCAGTGGGATTAAGTTCGAAGTTGAGAAGTAAGGTCAAAATAACTTTGGGTTATGGTAAATGAGGGTTAAAAACATTCTAATCTAACAAGCTTTGTTGGAGAAGGAAAAGAAGCCAGGGAAAATCAAGGATGATGAATGGGTTGATGTAGATGAAAGGGTGGTGAGCACTATTCAATTATACCTATCAGATGAGGTGTTATACAATGTAAGTGAAGAGGAAATGGTAAAACGCCTATGGGAGAAACTAGAGAAGCTCTACATGGGGAAGTGATCTACACATGAAATATGCATTTTATTATCTCCTAAACTTATGTTTATGTTAGTGTTTGATTAGAATTACTACTACTTTAATATAGTTTTTATTTTTTATATGAAACGAGAGCAAGATACAAAAATGAGATAAAAATAGACTTCAATGGCTAAATCAACATAACTTCATGTGCATATCTCTGATTGGACTGATCAAGCTTTATGTTAAATTTCAAGAAGTCAGCTTTCCAACACCACCAACCACGTGCATTTCGAAGTTTAGAGCAGAAACTTATAGCTATTTTAAAATTATGAATAGTAACTACGATCGATCGGCATTTCAGACACGATCGATCACCAGAGCCGTAAAACAGTGTTTTTGAAGAAAACGATCAATCATAATCAAAACGATCGATCGTATCTACTGGAGTTTTTGATTCACGAAATACAGTAATCATGATCGATCGGTATAAAAGTGATCGATCGGCTGATGAGACAAAACGGACGATCGGCGCGACAACGTTGAATTTAACAAAAGAAAGCGACCGATAGCTATCGATCGGCTATACGGATGATCGATCGGTTTGTACGGCAAAACTGAAATAAGACTTATTTCGACTCGGATTTGGAAGGGGACTTCGTAGTTTCTCTTCAAACATATAAATAGGCCTTAAGGGAGAATATTTTGGGCTATCTTGAAGATCACCTTTGAGCTACATTGGAGGCTAGAGAGGAGCAAGAGAAGGAGTCTTTTGGAGCAAAGAAAAAGAATGATTCATGACGAGGAATCTACATAAACAGGCTTCTCTTTTCTTTCTTTCTATGTGTAATTAAACTTTTATTCAAGGCTAGATGAAGCCCTAGATGTGTATTGCTACTCTTAATAGTTTAATTTTATACAGTTTATATAATTCTTGCTTAATGCTATTTCATGAGTTTTTTTTTAGTGTTTGACCATAGGCTTGATTGATATGAATGAAATTAGATCTTTTTAATTCCTGTGCCTACCTAAAAGTAGGCTGGTGTTAATTCTATGCCCGACCAAGGATAGGATCATTAGCCCAAATAATAATTCTATGCCCGACCAAGGATAGAATTAGCTGCAATAATTTATAATGGATGAACTCTCGTGTCCGACCAAGAACGTGATTGGATTCATTGTGATTTGTATGTCACAATGAACACAAGTTACCATATCATATTAACTTATGCTTAATAATAATTGATAGTAGTAATTGCATATCTAGTGGTGGATTCTCTACTTTGATATTCTCCATATTGATTGAATCCCAGTAATTTAGTTAAAAGTTCATTACTTTCTTAGTCTAAAATCAATACTGCTGCTTTCTTTTGAATTTGGTAAAATATTAATCTGTCCCTGAGGTTCGACAACCCTTCTATACTCGTCGTAGTACAATTGCCTTGTGCACTTGCAAGGGTTTTATATTTAAACAACCAGGAAGTTTTTATCTAATAAGCTACACTTGAAGAAACAACTCTATGGGTTGAAGATAGAGGAAGACAAAGATGTGTTAGAAGACATGAATACCTTCAACCGGATGATGAGTGACCTCTTGAGGTTGGAAGTGAAGTTTGATGATGAAGACAAGTCACTTTTGTTATTGAGTTATCTTCCGGACTGTTATGATCATTTTGTCACCACACTATTGTATGGGAAAGAAACTCTTAAGTTTGAAGAGGTGGCCCAAAACATAATCTCCAATGCCGCAAGGAAAAAGTATTCCATAAGTGATTCTAATGCGGTGAATCAAGTGATAGTGGACGGAGTAAAGAAATAAGCAAAGGCAAGAAGAACTCCCAGTCCAAGTCAAGGAGTAAGAAAGATATTGTATGCTACCATTGCAATGGTAAAGGGCACTATAAGAGAGAGTGTTCAAGGCACTAAATGATGAGAAGAAATCCAAGAATGGTGACTCTGCTAACGTGGCTTCCGAAAGTGAAGGGGAACTCTACTCTGTCTCTCAAGGTAATAACTCATCTCATATGTGGATTTTAGATCCCGGTTGTTCTTATCATATGTGTCCAAATCGTAAATATTTTGATACTTATGAGGCCTATGATTGTGGTTCGGTGTTGATGGGGAATGATATACTGTGTAAGACAATTGGGATGGGAACCATTAAAATTAAGATGTATGATGGAGTGGTTTGTACATTGGGTGGAGTTAGACATATGCCGGCACTTAAGAAGAACCTAATATCTTTTGGTGTACTTGAGGCTAAGGGTTGCACTTTCAATAGAAATGATGACATCCTCAAGGTATCCAAAGGAGTCTTAGTACTAATTAAGGGTACAAGAATGGGTAACAATCTTTACAAGCTCATGGGAGAAACGGTATTGGGTGGAGTTGCGGTTTCTACAATATAGAAGGGTGATAGTGATTGTGATAAGTCCAAATTATGGTATGTGTGATTGGGGGCATATGAGTGAAAGAGGCATGTATGAACTTCACAAGAGGAATTTGTTGAAGGGAATGAAGACATTTAAGGTAGATATTTGCAAGTTTTATTTGGCGGGCAAGCAAACAAAGGTGTCCTTCAATACCATAAAAAAAGAATGCAAAAGTGAAGGTGTTCTTGACTACATTCACTCGGATGTGTGGGAGCCATCCCCGGTTAAGTCAAAAGGTGGAGCTTTCTACTTTATAACTTTTATTGATGATTTCTCAAGAAAAGTTTGGGTTTACTTCATGAGGCAAAAGTCCGATGTCTTTTCCAAGTTCAAGGAGTAGAAGGTAGAAGTAGAGAACCAAACGGGAAAAAAGTGTAGTGTTTGAGATCGAATAATGGCAGTGAATATAAAGAATGAAAGTTTCTACAATTTTACAAAGATGAAGGGATCAAGAGGCATTTTACCATAGCAAAGAATTCTAAAAAAAACGGTGTTGTGGAAATGATGAATAGAACTCTCTTGGAGAGAGCTAATTGTATAAGACTCCATGCGGGGTTGTCAAAGTCCTTTTGAGCGGAGGTGGTAAATCATGCATGTTATGTGGTGAATAGATCGCCTTCAAAGGTTCTTGACTCCAAGGTAGCCGAAGAGGTGTGGAGTGGAAAGGAAGTAGATTACTCTTTTTTAAAGGTATTTGGGTGCCCGACATACACACATGTTGCTCATGAAGAAATGTCCAAGCTAGACTCTAAGTCACACAAGTGCATTTTCCTTGGCTTTGAAAGGGGTGTAAAGAGGTACAAGCTTTGGGATCTAGTCAACAAGAAGAAATTGTTTAGTAGAGATATAGCGTTTGATGAAACCTCTATGTTGAATAGAGAGCTGGAAAAAAAAGAAGAGGGACATAGCAAAGAGGATAAAATGACACAAGAAGTTCTAATAACAACAAATGACTTAACAAAAGCTCAAGACTCTCAAGTGGAAGAGGGGAGCTCAAGTTGAGTGGAACAACAAGAGCCTCAAGAAGTGTCATATAGTAGTGCTCAAGGAAGAGAGATGAGAACTATTAAACCTCCTAATAGGCTTGGATGGGAACTGGTGGAAGAGACTCATTATACTCTTATCACAAGTGATGGAGAATCCACCACATTCCAAGATGTCATGGAATCGGGTGAAAAATATGAATGGATGATGGGAATGGTGGAAGAGATGGGATCTCTTCACAAGAACTCTGTGTGGGAGTTAGTGCCAAAACCAAAAGGTCGTAAATCGATGACTTGCAAATGAATTTATAAAAAGAAGGAAGCATTGCATGAAAATAAGAAGCCAATTTTCAAGGCAAGGTTAGTGGCAAAGGGATACTCATAAAAGGTTGGGGTAGATTATGATGAAATATTCTCCCCAGTTGTGAAACACACTTCTATAAATGTACTTTTGGCTATGGTGACAGAGTTTAATATGGAGTTTGAACAACTTGATGTGAAGACGGCTTTCCTTCATGGGGATTTGGAGGGAATAATTTACATGGAGCAACCGGAAGGGTTTGAAGAAGTGGGTAAAGAAGGCTTTGTGTGTCGATTAAAGAAGTCTATTTATGGGATCAAGCAATCGCCAAGGCAATGGTATAAACGCTTTGACTCTTTCATGTTGCATATTGGTTACCATAGGAGTGAGTATGATTATTGTGTCTACTACAAGGTGCTTGATGATGAATCTCTTATCATATTGTTACTTTATGTGGATGATATGCTTATTGGTTGTAGACACATATCAAAGATTGATGAGCTCAAATCTAAGTTGAGCAATGAGTTTGACATGAAAAATCTTGGGGCGGCAACAAAGATATTGGGCATGGAGATAACGAGGGATAGGAATGCCGGAAAGTTGTGGTTATTGCAAAAGAGGTATGTCTCCAAAGTGGTGGAGAGGTTTGGCATGAAATATGCAAGGTCGGTCTCTACACCACTTGCTTGTCATTTTGATTTGAGTGCAAAACAATGCCCAAGTACAGTTGAGGAAGAAGAGGAAATGAAAAAGATACCGTATGCTAATGCGGTAGGATGTTTGTTGTATGCTATAGTTTGTACAAGGCCGGATATTGTCCAAGCGATTGGTGTGGTTTGTAAATACATGTAAAATCCGGGTAAAGAGCATTGGAATGTGGTGAAGTGGATTTTGAGGTACTTGAAGGGCACCAAGGAGTTGGGCATTGTGTTTGAAAAGAAATGAGACTCAAATGGTGTAGTGGGGTATGTTGATGCGGATTATGCGGGGGATCTTGACAAGAGGTGGTCCACTACGGGGTATATTTACACTCTTGCTACTGGGCCTATTTGTTGGCGATCGGTGCTACAATCTACAACGGCTTTGTCTACTATGGAGGCCAAGTACATGGCAATCACGGAGGCTTCTAATGAAGCTATTTGGTTGAGAGACTTAGTGAATGAGCTTGGTTTGAAACAAGAGAAGGTACAATTATTTTCCGATAGTCAAAGTGCAATTTGTTTGACCAAGAATCATGTATATCACTCAAGGACAAAATATATTGCGGTGATGTATCATAGAGTTCGGGATTTGGTCAACATGGGTGAAATCTTTATTGAGAAGGTGCACACGGATGAGAATGTGGCCATCATTCTTACTAGTGAGAAGTTTAGGTATTACCTAGACTTGCTCAACATCTCTTGTGGAGAGATTGGAAGTAGCACCTCTTCTTTGAGGATGGAGATGCAAATTTGGTGGGAGGATGTTTCTCGCCAAAGTTGAAGTGTATGAGACACTTAGGACAATTTCCAAGGGGTAGAGGAGTTTTTCGCCAATGTGGAGATTGTTGGGTTTGGTTCAAAACTCAAGAAATAAAATATTTTTATTTTGGGTTGGGTCTAGAGTAAGTGTAAACTTATAATTCTAAGAATTAAGTTTGAAATCCACTTAGACCAATATGTATTCTCTCTTCTTTCTCTTCTATGAAGAGAATGAACAAAAACCTAAAAGGGGAGAAAAAGAGAGTGGGAGCCAAAGGGGGAAATGTGAGAGCTTTTTTGGATGAAGGTGAAGCAAAGTTGAAGAGGTTTGAGTATCAAACTCTTATAAATGTTTTAGAGACTTCATAGTGAAAGTTTGCTCTTCTTTGCAGTGTAGCTAAATTGGTAGACCACTAATCTCTTGTGTTTCTTTTTGTGGTTTAATGTTATTTATGTGCTCTTTGTGATTTATTCTTTCATCTTCAACCTATTTCACTTTTTAATTTACTACATACGTGGGTGGTGATTGATTGACTTGTGGAGATCTTGGGAGGGTGTTTGGAGTGGATTTCAATACCCATTCCATCCATCAACAGGGCAGACATAAGTTTTTTATTACTACCTAAGATCTTTACCATAAGAACCTAGATTCTCTTGAAATTGGAGAAGAAAGGAAGCCTGTCAGGTCCCAAAAGGAATTCTTTAAGAATTGCCAACTTCCATACCTACATGCACAAGATATTGAGGTGATGGTTAGTGTTTCTCTGCGTTTATGACTCAGATTTTTTTTTTCTTTCCACACTATTGCCAAGACAATGACCACATTCTTAGGGGCTCTAAAACATTTAGATGGTAGAAATGTGCGTTAAGCTAGCATACAAAGTAGAATGTATATGGGCTATAGGCTAGCACATGGCGTTTAGAATAATAAACCACATTTGTCTTAATAAAGATTCAGGCTAACGCTCTAATCCCTAAGGCATGTGTTGAGACTGCTTCTCCATGATGATATGTGTACAGATGAAAACAAAAGGAAAAACTGCAAGTCAGGCAGAGAGAGAGACAACTTTACCACAGGTGAGGCAGGTCCTTTCCAAACATTTTCAGTATTGCAGGTCTTTACTATTCCTTCCTTCATATATTGGGAAAAAGTTTAAATGAGATCACTCTCATTTGGCTTATATGAGGCCAGTTCAAGTCATAGCTATTAGATCTTGATCTGATGGCTACAAGGATGAGTGGTTGGTCAAACTCACTTACTCACTAATTTGATACCCACCGTTAGATTAGAATCCAGCGACCTAAAAGACTGTTTCCATGCTCTTTATATGAGAATGATCTCATGTAAACCAATATTAATTTCAATAGCGCATGGGTCCGATTTAACCACGAAGCTCTGATCATACCGATTGAGGTGACAACATTGAGTAAAAAGGTAGTATGATGTATGTATGAGGAAGACATTTTCTTTCATATTGTTATTGTCGATATGTGCATTTATGTAGATGTACAATTATGTTAATCTATGTTTTTATTTATTAAAAGACTCCCTGTATCTAATTAAGGTTAGAAACACCAAAATTAACCTAGCGGAGGACATCAGACAGGAAGAATGGAGGATGACCAACCAGCAGCATCCTCAACCATATTCTTACTTTCTTAGGGGCATTGACATATTTAGATGGCAGGAATGTGGACTAAGCTAGGATGAGATATAGAGTATCTATGGAGTAGGCTAGCATATGATGTTTAAAATAGTAGACTGCATTTGTTATTCTAAAGATTCAGGCTAACAACCTAATCCCTTACGCATTTGTTATCCTGTTCTCCATGATGATCTTACTTGTCATTCGAAAAATTCATGTTTTCCTCTAAAAAATTTTGCGGTATAATTCTTTAGGTATTTTCTTAATTAAATCTCCAAATATCATATTTAGAATTTTAATTGTGTGAAGAGACCAGATGTTGGTGTCATGATCAGGACATGCTTCCTAAAGCAAGAGGTCAAGAGTTTGAACTCACTATATTAGCTGGTGCGTAGAATGGTTGGGACTTATACATGCGGTTTACTCAAGGGTTTGAGTGTTGAGAGGCCTGATGCATAATGCTTGTTTATGCTTACAGTTAAAGAATGGTTTTGGTATAAATGCTTGTATCTTAAGGGATTTTTTAGAGAGCCTCCTTGTACAGGAAAACTCTTTATTGGCGAGAAGGCGATTGGAACCATGCTAATTGTTTATGCTAGTTTGTTCATTATGGTTTTTCTTGTCAAATTGTCAGGTCCATATTTGGCCACCCGGTCCTAACACCAACTCCCAACCCACTTTCTTATTTTTATTCTTTTTCTTCCTACCATCCCATATTGTCCCGTATTAATACCTCTATTTAGCTCAATATAAGTGGCTGGGTACTTAAAACAGCGTATACCATTTAACCTTTAGATTCTCTTCGTTGTAATATATCCAATATTCCATTCTCTTAACTAGGCTTTCAACAAAAGTCTCTAGTTTTAAAATGGATCTATTAATACGGGACGTAGGGAGTACCTTTTTTCGTTGCTGAAATAATCATTGTCAAAAAAGAAAAGAAAACTCCTTTTATTAAGAGAGACTTGCCAAAATATCATGTGTCAAATTTCTAAGTGTAGTGGCATCCATGGACCCTCAAAACACACCAAAAGGAACAAATCAGACTATTCAAAAGGGACCCATAATCTGTAAATGTTGATTGTATCCGACAAAACTCAGCATGCAAAAATTTTATATTTGGGCAGGGGAGCCCCTTTGCCGTACGGTATTTGATAGAAAATTTGTGGCCTTATTAGTTGACCAAGGACGTCTCTTACTCTCTTCCCAGCACAGATTATCTTGGGTCTTAAATTCGTATCCGATATCGGTAAAGTATCTGTCCACCGTAGAGAAAAAATATTAGAGATATTAGGTAAAATATATTGGTGGTCAAAAACTAGTTTTTACCTTATATTTTCGCAATCTAACTTCGAAAATGAATTATACTAATTAAAATAAAGCATAAATTTCAAAATATGTATAAAAATGCATATTAAGATGGGAAACAAACAGAAAGTTATTTTTTTCCCTCTTTTTAAAAAAAAACTCCCAATTTTTTTTAAAATATTTTTTAAATGACGATATATCGCTAATATTTTAAAAAATTTTAAAAACGATATTAGTCTGTATCGTTTTATCGGGTAGGGCCCGATATCGATATATCACCGATACAACATTCCATGGTCATCAGTGTAAGCGTCTTTTGGACTTGAGTGATCTTTAAGGTAAAATACACTTACACCCTGTGTAACCTTTCCAGAGACCAGAAACAAGCCCCTTTTGGTTTTACATCTTAGGGGTGAAGTTTGTGCTTCAGATCCGCCCAAAATTCTGCCATTGCCCTATTTGGGAGTCCCTCTGGTCCCCATTGCCTCGCTGCCACTTTTTCGGTGGTTTTCTTTTTTCTTTTTTGATAATTGAGAATTTCATTAAGCACAAACAGGAGAAGAGATAGAGGCAAGGTTATGTTTTTCTTCTTGTTACCCTTTGAACTCTTCGAGCTCAACTCGAACATTGGAGGTGTTCTGCATTGCTCTCGACCAATGTTTATGTTGTTTCTCTTGTATTAACTCTTTGTTAGATAATCATTGTTTCCCAAATGTATTGTGCTGTTAGGAAATGGACTACGTGCGTATATAGAGGTCACACACATATCTAGCAGGACCCGAATTGACAACCTCGGCTCTGATACCATGTTAGATAACCGTTGTTCCCAATTGCTAGAGTGCTACAGAATGGATAGTTAATGTAACAACTTCGTCTTCCAACAGTTGAGTTGTTGGGAAAGTGATTAACATACTTAGTTGATGTTTCAACACTCTTTGGTATGACTATGAAAATTTTGATTTTGCAAAATTATAAATGCGCCAAGCAAGTGAACCCTATAATTGTGCATGGTGGGACTGTCTCTACATGCTGACATCTACCAACTTACACTTCTCATGATCATCAATCTCATTGAATCTATTTGCATTATGGCACAAGGCTTATCCTTGGTCGGAACACTTCTCTTGTTCGTCTTATACTGTACTCCTGCTCCACTTATGGGACAAGGCTTATCCTTGGTCGGAACAATGACAATGGCAGGTCTGCACATTAAAGGACCACGTTTAGGCCTCCATTCCATGTTAAGTGTCTTAGCCAACAGGATGACGAGTGGAGGTCATGAGTTTAGGCCCAGTACTAATTGAAGAAGAATGTTTCTTTCCTCTTCTTTTCTTTTTTTTTGCTAAAAATTGAGCCTTGTACACTAGAGCTATGGACCACTCCAGGATGCATCACTAACATGGTTCCTCTCTCTTCTGTTCCCAGATGCAACAGTATATCATGACACATCAAAATCCCAGATTCAGCAGCAGTCTAGCATTTTACAGTAATTCTTAGATAAAAACATATTACTGCAGTCAAACTCTCATTCCCAACAACGGACAGCTCTTGATATAAAAACAAAAAACAAAAAAGGCGGACAGCTCTATCTCTTAATGTACCAGCTTACAGGATTCTAGGTACGGATTCACCCCCTCCTCAATTGGTTGAGTGTCCTTTTTTCCAAGGTTTTCAAAACCGGACCGGCCATCGAACCGGATTGATGGCCGGTCCGGTTAGACCGGGGTCTGACCGCGGTCAAACCGGGGTGACCCGGTTTAGGTGAGAGGAGTAGTAAATATGTGATAAATATATAATTTGTATAATAATAATATCAAAATAGGTGTAGCTGAAGTGGTTAAATCTCTTGTGGTGAGAGGGGGGGGAGGGGTTCGAATCCCCCCTCTGACCGGTCCGGATTATTTTACAATTTTTTTTTTGAAAAAATTCCGGTTTTGAAAAAACAGCCCGGTTCATTGAACCGGATTAACCGGACCGGTTTCCCGGCCGGTTCTGGTTAACCGCGGCCGGACCGGCCGGTCCGGTCCGGTTTTGAAAACTATGATTTTTTCTGTCACCTTTGCTTGCTAAGTAGGATTCAGATCCGACAGCGGGCACGGTAGGCAGTGATTCAAACCTGTTGGCTGTCCCCCGGTGACTAGATCAAAATTCGACGGTCCAGATTGCCTCGTGTCGTGAGCTAGAGCTCATATAAACGGGATGTGGAATAGAAGTTCAAATGTTAGCAAGGTAAACAATTGAGTCAACATAGTATGGGCTCCCAACTCATCACGTTTGTGCATTGCAGGCTGTCGGATTTTGATCCAATGGCGTGTTAATACATTGGGCAGGCTGGTTTGAATCACTCGCCTGCCCCCTGTATTAACGTACGACGTCGGCTGGCATATAAGCAAGGCATGTATCACCTTTTTGTTTTTAAGTGAAATGTTTTGTGATCAGTCTCCATGATGTAGTCCATAAAGTCCTAGCGTGGTACTAGAGGCCTAAAATGGTACCTTGCCAATGGGCCAACCATGTTAGGATCCGAGTAGTAAGTGGCAGGCAACCAGCCTCTTAGAGCACTGTAACCTTCCGCCGATGGCGCTGGACGCATAGACGGTCCAAGCAACATATGCACAGGGTAAATCAGAGGATAATCCATGTGGTTAGCCAACAGACTAGACGCAACAAGGCCATGATGTTTTTTGTTAGTACTGAACATGACTAGCAATTCTCATGGTATTATATATCATAGTTAGTTTTTCTCGTGGTAAAATTATAATCACATAGTTTTTCATATTGTACTCTATGATACTGCCCCTGATCACTTTTTAATTGAGACTGTCACTAGGCTTTTCGATCAAGCGAGTCACCTTTCATCTTTCATCATGGAGATTTTTCGAACTTGAGCTCCATGTTATTTAAATTTTTGTCTTTATGTTAATGTTATGGTTTTTTAGGTTCTTAAACATGGACATGTTTAAGAATTGATTCGAATTGAATTTGATTTTGAGCTACTCAAGCCAGCTTGATTTCAGCATAGAAGCGAGTCAAGTTGATTTAGTTTTTTTTTTTGTATTCCCCCCGCCCCCTAAAAAACAGTAAGATACGGGTTTAGCGGTTGAATTTTTTTTAGGAATGTATCAAGATAATATTTCCTTAAAACAGGAAAAAAAGACATTTTTTTCTTGAAGTTTAGAATAAAAATTAAGTTGGAAAAGACTAAAGAGTGTCAAACATAGTTTTGTTGTAAAGATTTTGTAGAAATATATTTCGACCCATGCCCATTTAAGCCAGGTTGGTCTCGAACACGGCTTGACTTGATGGGCTGAAAATCAAGGCACGAGAAGAGGCAAGCCAAGTTGCTTATAAAAGACTTGTGAGCTGACTGAGCTTGTTGTCAGCCTTAGCGCTACCTGAAAGTTCAGCAGAAAATTAATTTAGTTTGATAAGCCAAATTGGCAACTTTAATCTGGGGGAGAGGGAGTATATAAATGTGAGCAGGTATTTCGTGTGATTGTTGATTTGACCTAGGATCTCTGTCCGGCCTTCGTCGTTGTCGTCTCCGGCCGCCTGGTATACATATTTTTGCTAATTGTCTCAAGTCAGATCTAGGGCCTCATCAAATATATTCTTGTGTCCTACAAAATGCTTTTTGGTCACATAGATTTCCTATCATTTGCCCCAAAAATCATTTAATTCTTTACAGAGGGAAGCATGCAAAAACCTGCCCTTGAGGAGGAACATTTAAGACCATGAAGAAAGCTCAAATCTATACCTACCAAAATTCAAAAGAGTGCTGGCACTGTCATAGAATTTTATGAAGATGGAACAAAATGAGTAAAAGCTGATCAATGCGAACTACTTCTGTACAATTTTTTTTTTTTTTTTGCAACAACCACTTCGGTACAATTGCTTCCAGCTCCTATCTTTGGGCACTCATTTCTTTGTTCTCCTTCTGTACAACATGAGTAAATACTGATCTTTTGTGATGAATGATATCACATAATTGGCAAAGCTATGCCACCTACAGCTGAGATCCCCATGCTCTAGCTTTACCCATACTCTAGTTTTACCCATGGACTTTTCCACAATTTTTTACTTCAGCAAGAAATAAGTAAGTTTTTCCTTAAATTTTTTTTCAGCTGTTTGTACCAGCTCAGTAAATAGAATTTTCCATATACTCCTATATAGAACCCAATTTTTAGGTAAATACCATGAGAAACAGGAATTGAGGATCCACTTTTATCTGAAGAGTTTATGAATATCATGACTGACTTATTATTACCCCACACACAGGTTCTTTTTTTTTTCTTTTGGCAAAACTACCCCCCCCCCCCCCCCCCCCCCCCCTCAATACGGGGGGAAGAGTCCCTTCTTTTAAGCACTAGGATTACAAACTAAGATCATACATAAGAGAAACAAAGATGAAAAAGTACTGGCAATGATTGATATCTTCTGTTAGGTTGTCCTTTAACAGTTGGTGTATTGGATTTAACTTGGTTCCTAACATGGTGTTGGATGATTTGGTAACCTAGGCATTTAGTTTGAAAATTCAACTCTGATGATTATGGAATATAACAACTTTATACTCCCTCCATCCAATGACGCCTGTGGAAAAATATGGGGTGGCTCAAGGCAAGATACACACAAATGGAACAAAAAATCTCTGTTTTTTGTACGTGTTCTAGTGTCTAATAATTTTCACTCATTTTGCAATGCAGGCAGGCTTGGATGGAGGGAGTATCACCTTCTCCTTTGACTTGGATTTTGGAAGGCTGAAGGGCACAGCTAAATTGGCTGCACCATATTGATGAATCTTGTTGAGGCGGTACAAAGAGTTTGTCAACTCAATTATGTTGAGGTGCTGGTAAGGGATGGAAAATCAGCCTCTTTGACTCAGCGAGTTAACTATGAATCATCCTGGTCAAGCTGAGTCAAGTAGGAATGTTTTATATATCGAAAAAAGTAAGAACTTCGTCCTTGCAATTCTCTCGTGCAAACTTTCTTTCTAGCAATTTTGATAATGCACATATACAACAGACAAAAAAAATAATCACGAACCCCATCACTCAGCCAACTATATGTTACTAACAACTCAAAGAGGAGATGAAAAATCAACTGGAAAAATGGGCCACGGACATGTGAAGTTTCAGCTCATTTTCTGCATGGGCCTTCTTATCTAGCAGTTAAAATCTCTCCAATTCTGGTGCAAGGAGTGTGTCATTGTTAGATAACCAAGCTTCCTAAAAGCTCGAACGGTTAGGAAACGAAAATTTTTATTATATATTTTATATTCTAACATCCTCTTTCACGTGCAAACGTCTACGAAGCACGGCACGCTGAACATAATTGGGATATAAATGCCTCCAGCGAGATTAGAACCGCTCTGATACCATGTTAGATAACTAAGTTTTCTAAAAGCTTGAGCTGTTAGGAAAAAGGAAATCTTTATTATATATTTTATATTCTAACAGTCATGACAATGAAGTCAACTCTGGTTGGCCTAGCATCAATGCATCATCATGAATGGTGGTGGTATAACAATCCCACCGCTCTAGTACCCATTTGACTCTAATGGAAGTCACTTCTTGGAGGCAGGTGCAAGCAAGTAGTTTTGAAGCAATTTTCTGTATACATGTGCAACCTCCCTCAAGACACCAGTTTGACTATATTGTTTGAAAATGTTTAACACATGTGTCAATGCAAAATCCAAGTTTTCATCAGCAAAACTGAAGTTAATATGCTCGATGCACATCAAATGGCTCGCTTGATTCAAGGGACAAGCGAAATTTAGAAGATTGGCTACATAATGAGCATGCAGGTGGGGTGTGCGCCAGGCACATATAAATGTGCAATTTGTATCTGTATTTCTACATATTTTTCTCTATCGGACGGCAGCTGCGGCTGTTTAAAGTTACCAAAAATACCACAAAAAGCCAATAGGAAAACAAGTGAAATTCTGAATTTGGCAACAACAGCCAAAAGGATTAATGTTAGTACATTATATGGAAGATTAAGAGAAGCTGGGAAGCCCTAGAGAAGTTTTTAGGATGAATTTTTCTTAAGATTAATATGCACACATAATGGTAGTTTAACCAATGTTTCTAATCTTGACGTCAACAAATTCATTAAAGAAAATCATCGATGTCATGAATAAAGTAAAATTTAGTGCTTGGGTACAGTTGGTAAGTTCACGTAGTCTTTCTTTTTAAGACAGTAGAAAAGCCTTTTTTTGTTAAAAATGAGTTCTGTATACGTAAGTGAAGAAGAGAAAGTAGCACAAAATGGAAAAGGAAAGCCATTCCAAACCAGCTGCTTTCTCCTCTTCTATCAACAAAGCTTTCGATAAATACAATCTTATTTGACCAAGTCCTAAGAGTACTGCATGTCGAAAACGTAAAACTGTAACAACTTTCCTAATTTCTCCTAGTTTCCTACGGTAAAAGTTGATGAAAACTTATTAATTATCTTAACATTCATCTCATTACACTTTCGCTTCTTTTTCTTATGGTTGTATTGATTAGCATTATAAAGACTCATTAGATAGTAGACTCTCACTTATTAGCCAGATGCCCAGATCAAACTGTTTCTGTTTCCAGTTAGTGCATTTGAAGACAAACAATGGCATCCAAGCCCCAGTGTGAAACAGTTAAAATAGAAGATACATGGAGAAGAGATGTTGCAAATGTTAAAAATAAATGCAATTTAAATGAAAACATTTGTTCACCCGGTACTTACGACCAAAAAAGTATGGAATTATACAGATATTTTTTTAACAACGAGCATACAATTTGTAAATGCATATTTGAACAATACGAAAATATTACAACTTTCTTTTGACCATGAAAGTAAAATTTACACTTTTACGCAAACAAAATGAGGCATCGCTTAGATTTTTGGCCTTCCCATTATAAAGTCCTGAATCTAACAACGGTCAATCATTATCCTACCTGATAAAATCATAAAGATATTCGCTCCAGAAAACTTACAGCTTACAGGTATACACCAATATAGATCAATCTCATTGCAAAACATGCTCTTCAGGAGACACTAAACACCATGCATTGCTGTGCATCAAAGAGCTCTATGCTGCCAATTAGATGGTGTTCAACCATGTGCTTCTGCCGAGACGCCAGATTGCCAAAACATTCCCACCAACCTGTATTTTATCTGGCCATCCCAAGTTGTTTCATCCACAGAGACCATTTAACAGCCTCTAGGAAGTTGTCATTCTTCTGCAGAGCGCCGATTAAATTTGCATATGTTACCTTATCAGGATCAATCCCTCTTTCCCTCATTTCCTTAACAACATTCACTGCCTCCTCAACCATGCCAGCAATCCCATATGCCTTTATTAAAGAGTTGTAACTCCACAGATCAGGTTCCAGTCCTTGGTCCTTCAAATCAGCGAGTACAGTTGCCACTTCTTCAATCCAACCCTTTCTACCATAGATGTTAATCATTATATTGTATGTGTAGTGATCTGAAACACAACTACTTTCCCTCATCTTTTGCAATGTATCTTTAAATTCTTCAATTCGATCTTCTTTTCCATAAGCATCCAACATAGAGTTGTAGGCTTCGAGTGGAATGGGGATTCCTGCAAACTCCATCCTCCGAAAAATAGATTTCATATTCTTGAAATCCTTATTTTTCCCATATGCAGCTATCAGAGTACTGTATGATACTGAATCAGCCATATGCTGTCTCCGAGCCATCCATAAAACTTTTCTGGCCTTCTTCAACAATCCAGCTTTTCCATAGACGTCAAGCAAAATGTTGAAAGTGATTGTGTTGGCTGCAAATCCACATTGAACCATTTGGTCAAACAGTCGAGAAAGCTCATCCACAGGTAAGGCCCGAGCACAACAGTTTATGACACAATTGTACAAAGCTTCATCCCAGGTCATACCACTCTTCAGTATTTTGTAGTAAACATCTCTTAACTTCTCTCGCATATCACATTTTTGGTAAATTCTTAACATATCACAGAACAGATATGTGTCTGGAGTTATATCCTTCTGCTTATCCATTGTGTCTAAAACCATACAAGCATCTTCGAGGGATCCACATTTAACATACATTCTTACAACCACACTATATGTTATCATATCTAGAGCAACTCCAGTTGATTTTAACTTGAGATACAGATCCTCTCCATTCTTAAACCGACCCATCAGAGTATAAATATCTATCATTGAGCAAATAATGTACAAGTTCGTAGTGGTTCCTGATTTTGACATCTGAGAAAAAATTTTAACTGCATCCTCGTAGCGACCTGCTTCTTTGCAGGTGCAGATTAACAAATGGTACAAGTGCTCCTCATAAATTTGATCTTCCCACTTCTTATCCAGAAGGATTCGCAGAGCATCATCCAACAAATCATTTTGCACGAATGCCATTGCCAAAAGGGAACAAGAAGTCTGATCAAACAATACCTTTTCATAAATTGAGGACTTCAAGACCGTTGGCACCTTATCTACCCTCCCAACCTTTTCATAAGCCTTAAGAAGGCTTCCTAAGATTGAAGAGTATTGACAGCCCATAGCTATCATATCGTTGAGAGTCTCAGTAATACCATCGTCATCTTTGCATTCTGCTTGTAAGTTTATCATTGTATAGAAGTTTGAAGAATTTGGATGAAATCCGGAAAGTTTAAGTTGCTTATAGTAAAATAATGTCATTTCATAATTCCGGGTTCTGCCAAAACCTTCGATCATGGATCTGTAAGTTGTTTCATCTGGTTCGATGCCTATACTTTGGAGACTCTGGAATATCCTGCAAGCAGATTCCATATCCACAACTTTTCCATAGCCTGTGATCAATGTGTTATAAGCAACAATATGTGGAGAAATCCCATCCTTTTGCATGGACACTAACACCAGTTCAGCCATATCTAGTTTACCCTGCTGACAGTAGGCATTCAACTGAACCAGCCAATTTTCCAAATTTGGAATAACATTATCTTCTTTCATAATGTTCATTATATCCTCAGCTTTATTATATAAACCCAAACGTGTGTATATAGTGATCATTGCAGAGTATGCAGTTTGACAATGTAGTTTAAAGATTCTCATTTGATTAAAGGTGAACTCTGCTTCAGCAAGATTACCACCTTTTTGGTAAAGACTCATCAGCATACCAACTGTTGCCAAATTAGGTCTGACCCCATGTTCCAGCATCATGCGAAACCATTTTGACCCCTGCTCTACAAGCCCTCTCTTATAACACACATAAATAAGTGTGTTGAATGCTCGAAAATCGATTTGGCAACCTGACCTTGTAACCATTTCTTGAAGCAGGGATTCAGCCATCTTCCAATCTTCTTTTCTGCTCAACACTCGGAGCACGGTGTTGTATGCAGTAGTGTTCTCCATCAACTTACCATTCATTTTCATCCATTGAAAAAAATCAAGTGACTTCTCATCATTAGTCTTTTCAAGAAGTTTCAGAAGTGAATTGCACTCATCAATATTTGCATTGGACTGAATTGCAGACACAGCATCTAGTAACTTGATTTTTTTATCAGCATCTAAATACATATCACTCCTATTAAATGCAATTGGTTTCTCAACCTTCCTTGACTTAGACCAGGAACCGCTTTTATGAATTTTTCTTTTTCTTTCGCCTACAAATTGTTTCCATAACTTTTTCACCCTAACTTGTGCCAAGTTTAAAGCTGGTTTTTCCAAAGCCAATCTGTTTACATCGGATGTTATTCTTGCATCAGCTTCAGTTAAGTTAGAACCAAGACAGGGTTCACTTGTTCCTTCGACTCCCAACACTCTTGTGTTCTTCAGCCTGACAATAGAGTTAGAATGATAACCAATACTGACACGAAAACAGTTATCTTTAGATATCTCTTTGGAGGGATTCCTTGGTTCACATTCAAAACGAATGTCAAAGAATCTAATCTGTTTTCTTCCCATCCTCGTTTTGTTTTCTGGTGATAGGAAGCTATAACTACCAGGATTTACAGCACAAATGGATATGCATGCATAATTGGATTCTCTATCTGTACAACTCTTAAAACTATTTATCACCATACCCCTTCTCCATTCAGTAAGAACTGAAGTGGAGGAAAAGTTGACAGAGGTCATGCTCCAAAGTCGGACAATGACCAAATCATACCATCAACTAATGTAAAACCTCATGAATCTGCAAAAAGGAGTATACTAATCATCCAATCACCATAAATCCAGACACTTTACAACTTAGATGACTGAAATATATAGTAGTAAGATCCTAGATCCATTTCTAGGTGATTTATATCTCTTAGAATCTCAAGTTATTGAACTGTTTGACTGGAGCACAGTATTAGCGAGGCAATGCTAATCAGCAATTACCCAAACAAAAATGCTAATCAGCATAAAACCAGACACTAGACAATGAATCTGCAGAAAAAGGGGTATCCAATTAGCACAAACTCAGACACTAGACAGTTTAGATAACTGAGATATCAGGGAAATGAGTTTCTAGAAGCAATGTAAATTATTTATATCTCTTTCAAACTCTGATTGCAGAGCTATTTGACTGATGTCCATTGCCATTATGTTTGAGTTAAAATGCAACCTTGCTAAGGAGAATTCAGGTCTGATGTCCATTGCCAATATGTTTGAGTTAAATGCAACCTTGCTAAGGAGAATTCAGGTTCACTGCTCCTAGTATACTTGCATGTCTGCACAATTCTAATAGGAGTGGTTGAACCTGAATTCATCTTGGCATTGTTGAATATTTCCTTGAAATTAACAGTAATGTGCAGCAATCCAAGAAAATACTCCCCCCATCCCATATTACTTGTCAGGATTAGAAAAACCAAATTAACTAATACATTTTGGTTTTTCTAATCGAGACATGTAATATAGGACAGAGGGACTAGTTACTTAAACAGTCACTGAATTTTCTAAAAGAACTTCAATGGGCTGTCATTGAAATTGTTAAAGACAGTGCAGCAATCCAAGAAAGTACTCCCTCCATCCCATATTACTTGTCTCGATTAGAAGAACCTAAATGAACTTTTAGTTTAGTTCAATTTGCTTTTTATAATCCAAGGGAGTAGTTACTTAAGTGTCACTGAATTTTCTACAAGAACTGCAATAAATTGTCAATGAAATTGTTAAAGACAGTGCACCAGACCAAGAAAGTGCTATTCCATTCCACATTACTTGTCTGGATTAAATGAACTAACTTTTAGTTTAGACTAGTTCGTTTTAATTTTCTAATCCAGACAAGTACTGTGGGACAGAGGATGCAGTTCTTAAACAGTTACTGAATATTCTACAAAAACTGCAATGGGTTGTCAGTGAAATTGTTCAAGACAAAAACATCAATTTTGTTGCCTTTGAGCCTTTAAAACTAGTCATCTCTACCAAACCTATTCAAGGAACATCAAAAAATTGAAGACAAGATACATAGCAGAAAAAGAATGAACACCATCAAACTACATCAATTCATCTGGACCACCAAATCTCATAAGCATGGATGATAAAACAAAAAAAAAAGAACACAAAATCGAGCTGAAAATCGTACCAGGGAAGAGGAAGGAGGTGGGAACAGTCAGTGGCGGAGCCACGTTCTAGAATGGGTGGTCTAAAGAGCACCATGGGTTTTGAAATTTCTTAAACCCCTCTCCATAAATCACTATCAAACCCACCCTAGACCACCCTGGAAAAAAAACCTAGACCAGGCAGGCTGAACCAACCCAACCTCTTTGATCCCAAACCTAACTCTTCCTCACTTCTCAGCCCATCCCAGTCGAAGTTTGACCCATTTTCGTTCTCTCTAATCCTAAACCTAGCTCTTCTTTATATACTGTCATCTATTCTAGTCAAATAATTTACTTTATAAACTTTACAATCAATATTTTTTTAGCTTTTTACATGTGATCTGGCTTTGGGTTTCTCATATTACCTGGAATCACATCCTTTCTTCCATATGACCCGGAAAGTACCCAAAATACCCTTAGGTTTAGGTATAAGCACCCACTTGCGTTTTTCCATATTACCGGGAATCTGAGGAGCGGGTACCCGGAGAAGCGTTAAGTCGGAGAAGAAGGCGGTCCGTCCGGCATCTCCGCTCATATCATCGTCGGCGCCGTCCAAATCGGGAAAGGTAATCTTCGCGCCAAAAAGCGAAAAAATGAGCAGGAATGACCGGGTATACAAAAACAAGTGCAACGGAGGCATCGTACATCAAAAAACGGTACGTGGAGTGAAAATACGATGATTTTTGTAAATGATATTTGGTTCCAGAGAAGAAAGTTGAAAACTTGCCAAATTTTCAGCTTGTCGGAAATATCGTGTCTTCGATGACACGACTGTAATGCAAGTCGTGTCTTCAACGACACGACTATAATGCAATAGTCGATGATTTTCAGTCATTTATGGTTATATTATATACGATTTTTTTACTTATTTCGGTATTGTAATTTTAGGTACTGATGGAGAAGATGGCTATTTGCTTACACTACGATGGAGTGTTTACAAATTCTGATGCGTACGTGGGTAGGAAACAGAAGCTCATGCCTCTAGATACACAAGTAAAGTACCTGGAACTGTTGCAGCAAGTGGAAGAAAGATTACCGCTGAAGTCTGCATCTGGTACATTATCTGTGTCATATCGTGTTGATTCTGAATCCCCATACATCGTTGAAGACGATAAAGACTTGGAGTCAATATTTATCACTCACAAGAGCAAGCAAGACACAAATGGCCTACTCCACCTGTACTTGGAGTGGACTTCTACTGGCAATAACGTGGAGACTTCCACTCTCAACAAGGAAATGAATTCCAGTGCAAATAAGGAGGAGGAGAGGATACCAGAGGCAGAAGTAAGGTCGGCCAGTAAGACATCGCCGGAGAGGCCGTCCAGCCCAGGCAATAAGACACCCGCATCAGCAGTTGAAGGAGGAAGAGATGAAGATTACTCATTTGAAGCTGCGAGGTGAGACTTTTAAGGCGCAGATACAGGCAAGTCGTGTGCTATTATAGTCGACTATAATAGTACACGACTAAAAATTTTGTCGTGTCTTATGCAACATGACTATATACATAGTCGTGTTTCATAATACACGACTATAAATGAATTCGTGTTGCATAAGACACGACTTGACTACGTGCTATCATGTTCTCAAGTCCATTCATACATCTTTTTTCACACAGATTGGGAGATGGAGAAGAAGACGAAGATGAAGATGAAGATGAAGATTCCAGTCCAGATGAAGAAGAATTGTTCGATGAAGATGAATTACTGTGGTCTGCAGATGAGTGGGATGAGCCTCTTACAGTACCACATTTTAGCTAGGCAGATCACACGGGAACATCTACTTCTAGAGTTCCCACGGCAGGAGATACATGTAAAGGGAAATCTGTTGCGTCGGAGGACGATGAGTACCTCAATATTGACGGTGATGGTGGTTGGGATTGGGGTACCTATTCTGCACAGGCTGGTCCTTCAAAACATTGTGAAGAGGAGACGATGTTGACCGGAAGTTTGCAAGCAGAAGACTACGAGGCACAACTTACCTTAGGGGCTAGGTTCGAAAGCGTCAAGTAGTTCAAGATGGTTCTGACTGATCTGGCAATCAAGAGGAAGTTCATGTTCAAAGTGGCGGATGAGAGCAAGGACACATTTGCTACAACGTGCAAGGTTTCGGGGTGCAAGTGGTACATACGGGCATACCATGTGGTAAGCATAAATTCGTTTTTTCTAAGACACGACTATACACACAGTCGTGTCATCGAAGACACGAGTAGTCATACAGTTGTGTCGTCAAAGACACGAGTAGTCATACAGTCGTGTCTTCGACGACACGAGTATCCTTCGAAGACACTGATGTTGTTGATGTTTTAGCATCAGGATGTTGTTGACCTTATGAATAGAACCTGCACATGTGGCTTCTTCCAGAGCATGGGACTTCCATGCAAGCACGCCATGGCATGTATTGATGAGAGGAGTTTGGAACCGGTAGAATATTGTGACAAGTGATACTACGCAAGTATGTACCGCACCACGTACGAAGAAGTAGTGTTTCCTACTCTATCCTCCCGAGCTTTGTTATCAATTTCACATTATTTCCTCCTTCTTTGTGCTCCTGCAAAACCGCAAGAGAGTCAGATAATGATGCTGAGAACGACAATTTATCACTACTTATGCAGGGAACACTTACGTTGTCGAATATCTCTTTGAATGCGTGGCATCCAAAAAATGCCCACAGATATTTCATCCAGTCTCTCTCATTGCGCTGCCTCAATAGACTTAAAAACTCATCTATAACCTATAGAAAACAGCAACAGGAGTCAGAACAGTCGAAGTAAGGTAATATACTACTTCTAATTAAAAGTCGATTATTTTATATACAACTTTCATGATAGTCGTGTACATGACTATGTGTAAAGTCGCGTCTTCGAATACACGACATAATGTAAAGTCGCATATCAAAAGTAAAAAAGGAAAACATATGAGGAGCATAGGTTTACTTACATTGGTGTTTATTTCTGTTGTTTGTAGGAGGGATACGTAGTCGTCATCACATAGCGTTGGGATTGGATAAGCCTTCCTCGGATTGGCGATCCATCCATCTATTGCCAATTTATCCCGCTCTAACAATACCCCCATGTCGAAGCATAACTCCAAACCGGCATAGTTTTCGGAGAGTGCAATTATAGACTTACACTTTTGAGGGGTTCGGAGGACATCGACGTCAACAGGCTGGGATGCGGTTAAGCCTGTGGCCTCCGGCACCTCCTCCTCCTTCGCCTCTTTGTCGTCCTTCACCTCCTCCTCCTTCGCCTCCTCCTCCTTCGCCTCCTTGTCCAGCACATCCTCCTTCACCTCCTCCGACTCCTCCTCCTTCACATAAGCCTTCACCTCCTCCTCCTTGACATCCTAGTAGTCCTTCACATCCTCCTTCACCTCCTCCTTGACGGTTTGGATATCCGATTGCTGTAAGGAAGAGATGACCTCATCGATGATAGAGGTCGCTTGTTGATCGGATATGGTTTCTTTGGAGTCGGCTTTCGGCTGATGGGACCTATTCCTTCTTTCCTGCTCCTCCGCCATTCTCCGTCTATGGACATGTTCCCTAATCCTCTGCAATTCTCTCGCGGAGACAGTCCTCATTCTCTTCCTTACCACTAGACCAGGGGGGAATAGGTCCCGTCTGTACGTCGGACGGGACTCAAATTCTGGTTGGAGCTTCTTCAAAAACAACTTGGTGGAGGATCTCTTTGTAGCCGGTTGAATCTTGTCTTCCTCATCCACGCGTTTGATGGGAGCTAAAATGACATTTTACTTATTCGTGTCAGTTGCAGCACGATAAAGAACATAGTCGTGTTGCATGAAACACGATAAATGTAATAGTCGTGTACCATGTGACACGAAAAAATAAATAATCATGTACAACTTACCTTTACCCCATTTCAATGAATCGCCGGCTGACTTCCTTGCAAGCTCCTTTGTCCTGTAACCCATCGGAGTTTTCTTCATATGCTCCTTGTCATGGGGCCGATTCTTTGGCTCCATGTGATGCACCGATGACTCCTTTGGCTCCATGTGGGGCCGCTTCTTTGGCTCCTTCGTTGGCTCTTCAGTCTTCTCCTGCTTGGGATGCTCACGGATCTGACCCTCTAAAGCATTGACGCTAAGGCGACATATGCCTTCATAGAGTGGAGAACCTCTCGCAGAGGTTCGACACTCCTTCCCATCTCCTCATACGAAGACAAAGCTATCTCAATTAGTGACTGTATGCCCTGAAGCGCACCCTCCAATTGCACCATTGCAGTTGCAGTGGACTGTGCAGCCGTCCTCGAGGAAGGGGGTGCAGGTTGGTTGGGAGTCCTCTTCATTTTTGGCCTCTGCCGTCGCCGAGGAGGGGCCACTGAGGTTGACGAAGCAAGGAGAGATGTCTCTCCGGCCATGGGGCTGATTACATCGATGACTTCGTCCCATACTTCGAGATTGTGGAACACTCCCATCCAATAGTCGGCCATACAAAGCTTCTTCTGTGCACCCTTCTTCACCTCTTTAATGAGGGCCCCACTTCTTGGCCACCTTTTGGCCCGTGGACTGGTAGGGCCCACGAGAGGATGGAAGATTGTCGTGTGCTCAAAAAACCAAATCTGCATAGTAAACAGATGAAAACATTATTATAAGGCACGGTTACAGGCAAGACGTGTACTATTATAGTTGACTATAATAGTACACGAATAGAACTGTGGTCGTGTCTTATACAACACGACTATATACCTACTCGTGTTGCATAATACACGACTATAAGTATAGTCATGTTGCATAAGACACGACTATAAATAAAGTAGTATTGCATAAGACACGTTTGCCTTTCGAAGACTCTTAAAACATAGAAATGCTATATACCTGAAGGACATATGCAGCGCCATTTAGGTATCCACCGCCTAGGCACCCTCCTTGAGATCTCGCACCCACTAGTCTGCTGGTGTGGGTTATACCAGAAACCAACATGTTATGCATAGCCCCAGCCCAATTGTATGAGCTCAATCTTGGGAGATCGTCAATGTAACGGTACAAACAGAGATGAACCGCTCTAGTGCTGTGTGGAAACAGCACCATGCAGAAGAGTAGGCAGATGATCATCCTCGCCATGTCCTCCTCTTCCATCTTCAGTTCGCCCGCGCTAAGCTTGTCAATGATTTCCTCAATGTGTGGAATATCCGGTCTCCTCGTGGCGAAGTACTTGCTGAAGAATTGACCTTCCGGTCGGCGTGTCAAGGAGGGGAGGACCTCAACTGTTTCGCCCTTTGCGGGTAATCCGGTGATAAGAGCAACTTCTTGCTCTGTGAAATGTAGCGTCCTGCCCTTGATATTGAAGACATTTGCCGACTCATCTCAGTACCTGACCAAATGGTCGAGGAGGTTCTGAGAAACAACTACGTCCTCACCTTCAAAAATGACAGCGAAACCAGCTTCTTTGATCCGCCAGTTGCATGCAGGCGGAGGGAGCTGCGGGTGAAACTCAGATGGTTGAAGTTCCGAAATATCGACGTATACGCTTCAAATGCCGCCTTTGTGCACTCTCCGTCAGTCGTGTCGTCGAAATCCAACAGGGGGCAACTCCAAATCGAGATGGGGGACGTGAATAGGCTCGTCAAAAGCCGCAGGGGTCGCCGGTCGCCAGTGGAGTCGCCGATGGAAATCGCCGGAGAACCCTTGTATTTTTTCGTGTTATACACAACACGCCTCTTCGCACAGTATTAGAACGAAAAAATAGAAGAAGGGCATTTTCGGTTCTTCAAGTCCAGATTGCAAGCCATATTAGATTTCACGGGAAAAACCAGGTAATATAGAAATATGAAAGTTGGCGCCAGGTAATATGGAAAAAACTCATATTTTTTATTCCATGTGTCTAAAAATATGTTTCTTTATTAAAAGACCAAAAATAAACATAAAACCTCCAAAATCCTAACAAAGTCTTTTTCATAGCTTGAAATACATTTTTCGCCATGAATCTCTTTTCAAATTTCTTTTTATAATTTTAAGATTGTACTTATATTAAAGAAAATTGTGGTATTAGTTTTTATTATATGTTTTATATTACAAGTGTCAAATTATATTATACATTGTTACTGATGGAAAAAAATATTTCAAACCTTGTTATTTTTAGACCACCCTGGTAAAAAATTCTGAGTCTGCCACTTGTGGGAAGTGGCTCTTTCATTTGGAAGTTCGAAGATGGAACACCTACCACTACCTCACAGATCTAGGATATTATTACATACTCCCTATGTTCAAAAATATTGAGAGGATTTGTTAAAAGGGGTCATTTTATTGAACTACAGGCCCACCTAAAAGTTACGTGACTTTTCCTTGAAGAAATCCTAGCCATGGTTGTTTATATGTTTTATACTACTCCCTCCGTTCCAAAATACTATGTACATTTGGAAAATTTCATTGTTCCCAAATACTGTGTACATTTTGGCTAATCACGTGACTTCCTATTTCTCTCTTCTTCCACCAAATGACACAAATCAATACAAAACAGTCAACTTCACATACCAAGTTACAGATAATTATTTATTACCGCAAATGCAAGGAAGCCAGTGTGCCCGGCCAAACGCCGGATCCACACTTAGCGCATCCTCACACTCCTTCACGCCTCCGCCAGCTACCCAAGGCCCATGAGCGCTGCCGCCCGGTTGCTCCGGCACATTGCATTATTGGGAGATATGGCAATGACCTGGTCGTACAACGTAAGGGCCTCCGCAAAGTTGCTCCTTTTGTATTGCTCTTTACCAACCTTCCACACCTCCTCCGGATCCCCACTTGCAATAGCCCGCCTCACCATCACCCCCGCTATCTAGATGTTACCCGCAGCGGCCACAGGCGGTGCCGATGTCTCTGCCACCACTTCTTATGTCAAGTTGACAAGGAGCATTGGGGGTTGTTTGTGTTGTATATAAGGAGGAGATAGATTATGATATTTGACCATATGAGGTAGGAAGAGGCAGGTCATACGACTATGATATATTTGTTGTACAATGTGTCCTATCAGTGTCCCTCCACAAGTTGGGATGGAGAGAGGCAAGTGTGTTTGAACATGCTAAAGTCACCGGGCATGTGCGTCAGCTAGCCACTTGGAATAGAGTCTTCGTCTGTATGTTCATGGAGCACTTTGGTGCTTGTTCGTGAGATCGGCAACCAACACGATGATGGGTAGGATGAAGTGACGTACCTTTGGTGGAAGATAGCATACAAGATGATGATGAACGACATTGATGTTGGCCATGGCCGACTGCTTTGAAGTGTTTCTCATTTTTTGTTATCTATGAATTTTGTGTGATGTATCTATGTCATTTTGCTGAACAACGTGATGGTATGTGACTATGTCCTTTTCTGTAACCACGGAACCAAGTGCTTAAATATTTTATGTTATCTTTTGGTCATTTAACTGATATGATGTTTTCGTTGTTCAACAGATGGGGGTCATGATAAGTTGGAAATAATGGTTGTGGGTACTTGTTGTATGTTGAATTGGTGTTGGTTGCTGCTCACTACCAAGCACCAAGTGCTCCATTAACATACTGATCATGACTCCACCATCCCATTTCATTAGCATATGCACATGCTCGGTGACTTTAGCATGATGAAAGACACTTGCCACTGTTCATCCTAACTTGTGGAGGCACGCTGGTAGGACATATTGGTCGTATAGTCTGACTCTTCCTACCCTCATAGTAAAGGTCAAGTATCAAAAATCTTACCTCATAGTAAAAGGTCAAGTATCAAAATCTGTCACTCCCCTCATATGCATGACAAAAGGCACCAAATTGTCCTTGTTAACTTGCACTGGGAAATAGTAGTAATCGTACTCCCAAAAAGGCTCCTTTTCAACACCAAACTATAGCTTCTTCAACACATAGCGGCAATCAACACCCATCGTTTATATCATTCCTCAGAAGAACAGGCCACTTCCTGCACAAGTTGCCAGTATGGCTTCCTATCATGGCCTGTAAGATGCAATGAAGACCCTTTCAAGCATGCAAAACAGTGAAAAAACAAATGAATGGTGGTTTGTGGTAGGTGTCAGGTGGCAATGTGGCATGTGGCAGATGACAAGTCAGGGTCATTACGATCACATGCCCTTGTTATGCATGTTAAAACTTACATTCCAAGTTTGAATCCTTACGCAACTTAAAACTTTGTAGAATCTATGTGGGAGACAACCTGCTTTCATATTTGTGTTAACATCTCAAACCAAATGTCAATATTCTGAACATAAAATAAAAGACAAAGCTTACTTTACTACGCATAAAACCACCATTTAATTCAATACTAATATCAAACTAAGAAATGGACATGTACATTGTCGGTCATCAACTGTCTACCATTCCTTATTGCATCCAAGAATTTCTTATTAATACAGCTATCCCCAATCTTATTCATCGACCTAATGTTAATGGAGCAAATCAATAGTCATCTTATAAAATCTATTAAACATAAAAAATGAATACATTAACTTGACTAAACATAACTCACTCTTGAGCATCCTCATCATCGACGTAGCCCATCATCTCTTACCGCGCCTTATGTCACAAAGTAGATTGCAGGATGATTTTCAGCAATGTCGAACACTAGAACAGACGTGTGGAAACCCTGGACAAGGAAGATTATCAGTACCTATGTCATGCCCCCAAAATCCCATAACCGTGATCGGAGTGCGGAAGCCAATCAATGAGATACATTTCGAGGTAGAGATCCGGGGCACCGCGAACCGAACAGTCGATTTTTCAACCGATTACAATCATCTCAAAAGGACGTGTAAACCGATTATGCCCGCAAATCAGTGTAATACAATAATAGACATCAATGAATACTATGAAATGAATTTACTTAATAATAATCCATTTTCGAAAGTCGAATAAAATAAACCTATAAGTCTATGGCACACAATTGCCAATAATGTCATAAGCATCAAAAAATACAAAAGCAAATAACTAAATAATCTTTAAACTCTTCTCGGCACCTTCAATCCGCCATTCCACTATAGCACTTCCTGATCTCACTTTTCATTTGCAGCCCTGCATCAGAGGATGCATGAGTATTTCATAGAAACACTCAGTAGGATGTAAAAACCCACTGAATTAAAACAAGCAGTATGAGAAGGGATAAGAATAACAAAGGTTATAGACATTCCACAACATCTGAACTTAACCAAGGTCTAGACACCTGCAAGGTTAGTCAACAACAATTCTAACTCGCAAGTATAGGAAAAACATCAATAAGGCTCCTACTACACATATGAGTAAGGAGAAGATAATAATCATATCAAAGGCTCCAGACATCTAAAGTGAAAGGAGTTACAATTTCTGCTCGCTAACCTGGTCACTCGCAAGTGACTAAAATAATATACCAGAACCACCCTAGGGGTCCTCTCTTTGGAACCCTGCCATGCGTCTAGGATGCTGGCCCCACTAGTGCTTACGGACACGATGAGGCGGAGACTGAGGACCTTCCGTAATGTCCACAATCTAACCTGTACGTATAGTGCCCTCCCTTCGGGCAATATGGAATCGTAATTTCATAAATATAAGTGACCTCGCAAGATCTAGCAATGGCTTAATTGAGCATTACTATGAAACCACAATGGGGAGAGTCTCGCAAGTTCTCCAGTGGAAGAAACAATCATGTAATCAATATGAGCAATATCTCAAAGGAATAGAGGTCACAACACTCCAAGATCATAAGGTATCTCTTACCAGAATAGACTCTCTCAAGGAGTATGGATAGAAGTATCGAAGTCGTTGGTCAACACATAACTCACTCATTGGAGTAGCATAGAATAACAAGACAACCCAAACACTTCGAATAATGACAACTCACACAAGGAGTACCATACAATCAATACGTACCTTTCATGCTCAGCCCTAGATAGGAATTCCTTATACGCATTAGGGTTTTATAATACAAATATCAGAGATAAGAAATCAAAGAATCTTAGATGATTGAATTCCAAGTAGAATATCAAACCGACATCAACGCTTTTAAAATAGATAGTTAGGAATCACTTGTTCAAAGGATTATCCCTTATAATTGAATTATATCTAACCCAATTCTTACTGTGATATTCCATGAGTATATAGTCCAATTACTTGTATTAACATATTAATCATTATCATATCATATTACATGATGTTATTTGTATACTTAGTATTTTCTCTCAGATTCAGCTCACTGCCTCCTGCACAACAGTCCTCTGCCGACGACTACTGTGCTCTGTACAGTAAGAGTTAACCTTTAATATTTTTATTGATAATACCCTCGTGAGTCTAGTTTCTAACCCCACTGATTTTATATTTTTCTAATTTTATTTGAATTAGTTATGAATTATTTACTACCAACTGTCAGCACAGAAATAGTTCTGGCCGAGATTAAGACTCTTCATTAAACTTGATTATCTTACTTAATAACACATTATAAATGATAATACATTAATAACAGACCATATACTCCCCTCTTAGACCAATTACAGAACCAAGAATTATCTGAAATTACTAAAGTTTACTCCTTTCTTGTGTTCTTATATATATAACATAGTTTGTAATCATTAATACACCCCAAATAAGGCAATTAATGTAAGACACACCTTAAAGTCACAAATTCAACGTGGATCATTATCAACCAAACAATATCATGACTTCTAGTCTCTGGAAAATTAATAAAGCATTAGACTTTAGATGCGAATTCTCATCTAGAAGTGAAACATGAATGCACATATGATTTGTGATGGCACTACGCATTAGAAATATGCACATAATACATTCATCTCACAAGAATCCAAACAATAACTAAGGTGTTGAATCAAAACACTTGTCAAAAGCATATATAATCAAAAGAGAGAAGAGGGAAAAAACCATCCTACTTAATTCTCTAAAGATTTCGCCTTTCTACGTGTTACTCGTCTCTTCCGCTTCTTCCAAAGCTCCCGTTCCAAGCTCTCACAAAACTCCCACAAGAACAAGCCTCCAAGGAGATGGGTGAACGTGGGAAGGAGAGGGGGAAAGATCTCTATACGTTCTAGGGTTAGCATAAGCTAATTCTCTAGTGTTTATATAGAGTTGGGGGAGAATCCAATCTTAAACTAATCTTTCAAATCATGGACACTTTCAACTAATGGGAAAGCTTCAAAATCCTACTGGAGACATGCAAATCAAGTCCCATTGGGATTTGGTCTCTTTCCCAAGCAAATCCACCCCAAAAACACTCTAGAAATCGCAAAACCGCAACCGGCGATCAATCGGCTATACGGCGATCGATCGTCGGTACAGCCGATCGATCGCCATTATTCCCGATCGATCGCTTTACGGGAAACAAAACATTCACAAATCACAGTAACTACGATCGATCGTTTTGATAAGGCGTCGATCGGTTCAGCCTGCCGATCGATCGGTTCTTATGGCGATCGATCGCTGTCACATTTAATCAAATTCAATTTCTTATATCTTTTTACTCTAAACTCCAAATAGCGTATAATAGGTGGCGTTGGAAAGCTCTTCTCACCAACTTTAATTTCCACAAGGGAAAATACGACCAAATCAAACATTAAGAGGGTCAAATTTGGGTTTTAAATACTTACTAATTTTCTGGGTGTTACAATCTATTACCAACTTCTTCATTCTCATATTTATGGGGCCATTGGTCTCTATACGTCTTGTATGGCCCACTATGGTATTTCTCAGTTCATTAAACTCATCATTCGCATGCCTTATGCTTGATGCATCTGTGCTATGTTGACTAATTTTTAGTCATGCATTCATTAATACATATATACAGGTGCATTATCAAATGGGAAAGGGGAAATGGGAAAGTGAACAATAATGAACTATGACATGCCACATTTTAAACCCTTAAGTAAACAATAAGAGTGTAATTTCTAAGCCTTAGTAAAAAAAACTAGTAATATGGAAAAACATTAACATGCAAACCCCTGGGAATCAGAATGAAGACATAGAACTCAAGATTGGGTGAATAAGGGGAGAAAGGAGTCATCTTTTTGTGTGTCGGTGTTGAGTGACTCAATGTCGTGAGGGAGAACTCGCTTCCGATGTCTAATTTCGGCCATGAAGGACCTCTCGCTGCCTCCTCCGTCATAAATGAGAGCATTGCTCCCCTATGGGGTTTCATCATCAGGAGGGGGTGCCCAGCTTTCGCTGAATTGTGGTTTGGAGAGGGTGATGAGGAGCCTTTCTCAATAACGCATTTCAAAGGGGGCGGCAGAACAGAAGTTAGTGAAGGCGAAGAGGGGACACTACAAATCAAGGAAGGGGGCGAAGAGGTGGTTTAGGGTATGAGGATGGAGCCACGGCTATTTTAAGAATTTTAATTATTATTTTTTTTGAAGAGTGAAGAAGAGCAAATGGGTCATTTAGAGGCACATATGCAGGAAATTTTCATGTGCCCCCAAGTCAATACAGCTAATATATGTTGTGTGAGAACATTTTTGTGTATATGGTCTACTTGAGGATCAATACAGTAAAAGCATCACTATTAGTTGATCGTTGTGCTTTACTTATCATCGTTCGATGTACCCCCGAGTCTGAATCCAGACACCTAATATTTACATAAACCCAGTAGGTCCTTGAGCAGATCCCACGTTAGCCCCAAGATGAGGATCTCTAACTAGAAAGGTAAATGCTTGAGCTTGAGAAGCTTCTGGCCAGTAGGCCCATAAAACTTACTAGGATAAACGGCATTATTGAACCATAAAAAGCAGAAAGCGATAAAACCAAAGACAAATAAAGCACCAAAACTATAAGACAAGTAACCCACCTCAAGTAGAACATATACATGTCAGATCCCACCAAGTATATAAATAGAACCTAACCATACATGTCCCCCAATTATATCTTCTAAGGGGCTGTTTGGATAGTGAAAGAGGGCTGAATTCACTGTCAATTCAGCCCTCTTTCAGGTGAAAGAGTGTGAAACAGGTTTGTGTGGTGAATTTCAGGTGAATTGAAAAATTCACCTGAAAGAACAAATTCAGGTGAAAGAGCACTTTCAGGTGAAAGTCCTCATGAGGACTTTCACCTGAAAGTGAATTCAATTCATCTACGAAAATACAATTCTGCCCTCATCATGATTTATGAACAGTATTCCCTCCATCCCAAATTTGTACCAAGATTTAGTTTTCCAAATTAAACTAAAATTAATCCATTTTGGAAAATTATATGGTATTACTAATGTCGGACGGAGTGTAGAAAAGAGGTCATGCAGGGGTAAAATGGTCAAAATGTAAAAAATTACTTACTGTATCACATTCACTATCCAAACACATGACCAATTATATTCATCTTAAAAATTCCACTATCCAAACGAATTTCACATTCATCATGAAAGCCAATGAATTTTTTCACCTGAATTTGATTTCACATTCATGACTCTTTCACTATCCAAACAGCCCCTAAATCGTCTACACTGAAAATCTGAAATCCAACCTTCTCCCCCAAAGAAAGATTTTAGTAAATAACTAAATATAAAATACCTGTGCTGAGGGTCAAGTTGGTATTTTTTCTTACATCTCCCCCTCCGGGAGCCCAAGTGTCGCCTCCAAAATAAAGAGCTTTGAATACTAGAAGAAATGCACCTATACCTAACAAAATTAAGTGAATACCTAAAATAATAGTAATTTTATTTCTATCATCCCGTACATAACCGAAAAATGGAAAAGATTCTTCAAGAGCCTCAAGTCCTAGAAGCGCATGATAAATACCGCCAAAGCCTAAAACTGCACTGGAAATTATGTGAAGTATTCCGTATACAAAGTATGGAAAGGAGTCTATAACTTCCTGACCCAGACCTCCCCCCCGGCTTAAGTAGCTAGATGGGGAAGTAAAATTAATCCTTGTTCATACATGAGTTTCTCTAGTACGAAATAGGCCACTTCAAATAGGTTCATTGCTCTGAATCTGGCATGGGCTAAATGGTATATCGGATAAATTGATGAGTCGAGCATTTCCCACCCACCAAGTGAAACCCTCTTCGGCTTGAGTTGGGTTAAAAGCCCGGAACGTATTTGCATTTTGCACCGTAACCATCTTCAAATAAAGTACTTTCAACTGTGACACCGCGAATATGAATTGGGTTGAAGATCCAATTATGAACCAGGCCGATTGACCTAGTGGATAAATTAGGAGTACGGAAACGACAACCGCAATTGGGCCAGAGAATGCGATTGCATTATAAGGTCCCAACCCAACTCGTTAAGATTGAACCGTGGTTCTCCGATCGATTTCCACGTGTCACATAGTCATCCGGCCGATCAACCCACGCACGGGATCCGGCTTCCACCGTGCCAACAAATGCCCGAAGCACGCGCCGCACGAGCGAAACCCTAACCCTCCAATTCCCCCCCCCGGCCACGCACCCTTCCCGCCTCCGTGCCGGCGGCTAGAGTCGCCGGCAACCACCGTCCATCGCTGAAAGCTTCCCGGAGCTCGCTGGAGGCCTCTCCAACCTCTCCAAGAGGTCGCCGGAGGGTGTCCCGACCAGCTGCCGGAATCCGGTTCGTCGCCGGATGACGGGACCGCAAGGAGCACCTGGTCGAAAGATCGGATTTTGAGGGAGGAATTGTTGTTCTGGTGTCGGAAATGTCGCCGGGGAGTAGCGGATTGGGCTTTGGCGGCGAGTTCTGCTGTTTCCGCAGCCTGGAAATGGCGTTCGGAGAATCCTAGAACATGTACGGCAGGAACCCTAGGATCTGCGAATGTCAGGATTTTGAAGTTCTACGGGATTTGGACTCAGAATACTAAATTAATACCTCTTTTGGAGGTTGGATTGTTGGAATTAGGGCTAAAGCAGCATCTTTCTTCAGATTGTTTCAGTTGAAATCCTTGTATTGTTTCAGTATGCTTCTTTGATTATTGGTGGGAGTTTGTTGGTTGAGGCTTGGTTTTAGGGTTTTGAATGGCACAAGAAATCGAGAGATTAGTGAGTGGGACAAGCGAGGAGGAGGAAGATGAGGAGATGGATGCTGGGGTGAAGGAAGAGGAGGATGAGGAGGAGGAGAAAGCCATGGCAGCTGCTGTATTTGCAGCCAGCAGCGGGACCCTTGGAATGATGGAAACTGGTACCCCTGGGGAGATGGATGGAGGAGGGATAGGGTGGTCGGCAGGCGGACCACGACGGTGCCGACCCAAGGAGGAGAAGGAGAGGACAAAATTGCGTGAGCGGCACCGGAGGGCGATCACTGCCCGCATCCTTGCCGGGCTCCGACGGCATGGCAACTACAACCTCCGAGTCCGGGCTGACATCAATGACGTGATTGGTGCATTGGCGCGTGAGGCGGGCTGGGTTGTTCTCCCTGATGGCACCACTTTCCCCTCTAAGAACCAGGTGCATATTTCCAATAAATGTCTTTGATGCAGGAAACAGCCTTCTCTTTTCTTTTCAGTCTTGTTTGCTTCTTTTATCTAGGTTTATCTGAGCATTTAGTGGATTTGAGCTTACCTTTTCATTGAGGGTGAGACTCGGTAAGTAATTGCATGCTGGACCCTATTTTGCCTTGCCGAATTTTATTATGCCAAGAGTGAGCGAATTAAGCACTATGCAAAATTGTTTATCTGAGCCTGTGAAATCTTGATTCTGTAATAAGGTTTGGTTGGTATGCGATACTAGTCCTAATTGATTTTTCCCTATTTTCAGCAAATAGATAAATTAGAGGGATATGTTAGTTCTTATTATCATACGTGCCTCAGTGTCTGCCGTAGATGTATTTTCAAAACTTTAAATTTTATTTTGGTCTGCCTGGGTGACTGTAAATGGAGCATATGTGAGTCATAAGATGACCTGTTGTGCTTGGAAAAATAGTTTATACAGGCATTGGCGCCTGTATTCCAATCAGAATCTCATACTGTTGGTATGGTGATTGCAGCACCAAAAGAATTTTGAGCACAAACAGCTCTTTGGTGTCAGCAACTTGAAACATCAATGCATTGAAGTTTGCTTTGCATCTTTTCTGTTATTCGTTGACTGTATAGTGTACTGTTGAATTTTCTATGCTGTGAACATGTGCTCTTTGCCTCTTTTGCTACTATTTTACAGCAAAATTGTCTCTATCTTTTCTGCAATTAGTCAGTAACTGCATTAAGTAGTTATCATCTGCTTTCCTGTTTTAGAACCCAAGGCCTATGGATAAGTTGATGACCTCGACTTCCTCACACGTGGTGCAGTTGATTACAACACCTCCTCTGAGAGGGTGTGTTGCTACTCCAGCTCACAGCAGTTCTGTGGATTACCCTTCATGTCGATTGAAAGGTGTATACACGCCGGCTTCTGTGTCTACATACGATGGGGCTCTGTCTCGGACACTAACAGCTAAAGGAGACAGGGACAGGAGGCCTGATAATTTGCAGATGGTTGCAAGCAGTATGGATGCAGTAGACAACAGACTGGTATGAAAAGCTCTGTTTTCTGGATCAATCATTCCTTCTCTAAAGAGTCTCTAATGTTCTACAATTTCCTTTCCTCAACGTGATTATAAGATACAAGCTCTGGAACTCTCTGATTTACGTTTTGATTTGAAAACTGAGAACACAGTGTATCTGCTCCAGAGCAGATGGACTGCTTGCCAATCAGTCAAGGCCCAGTTGCAGCAACAGAAATATCCAATGTTCCCATGTGCTTTAAGGATTAGGTTTCACTGTCCTCTACGAGAGACTTCTAAGAGTGATGTGCTGCTTACACTGAGTCGTTTGTATTGATGGAATCTTACTAATCAGAGAAGCTAACTGCTAGAAGAAACCAGACATTAACTTTTGGATGAAAGAAAACAACATTCAACATATAGAAGACAAACATATGACTGTATTAAATAAGAGAGCTGATCAAGTCTTGTAGAAGTGAACAGGTTGAATTGTATGTGAAAGACTTAATTGCCCCTAAGTTAAGTGATATAATGCATACTGATACATTAAGGACCTAAAGTCTGACACCTATAAATTGCACTCTGTACATAAGTAAACACGTAGACTCTTGACCTGCCCTGAAATTTAATGAGGATAACATGGAGAGTTTGCTCAACAGATATCGAAAATGTGTCGTACAATTGCACTTGCTGATGAAATCTGCAAATTGAATGTGAGACAGGAAGATAAGCCCAAGCTGATACTTTTTGCGAGCAAAATGAAATCCATCTCCATTTGCTTAGTCCGCTTGTGGAACCCCTATGGGAAATACTAATTCTTGTGGTCATAAACAAAGGAAAAGAATTGAGACACCTAGATCGCTAAGAAGCTAGCAAGGCTAGAGAAGGCTGTTGGCCATAGCACAACATTTTAACTCTACTGAAGTCCGGGAATGGCATTTTGTTTTTCCTTATGCAAAAGGTAAAAGTATTACCAAGGAGGAAACATTTACCAGTGGTAATATAATCACATCTTTTAGCCAGTTGGCTTTTAAAAATACAAAGTGCAAAGGCCGTTGATACATGGTTCCATGTATGTTAGCGGATTAGAAACTACAAACAACATGCGGAGAAGATAATAAGGAACTTGGTGAAGAAATCTGCAAGGTGCAGATATGATTGAACATGAGTCAGAAAACCAACTTCAAAGATACTGATTGCGAGCAAAATCACAATCCATCTTCATGTAAATAGTTCGTTCATGTAACAACTAATTGTGGGATTGGCATCTAGAGCATAGGAGTAGGGCTGAGACACCCAGACCACTAAGAAACAAGAAAAAACAGGCAATCCTGCAGTGGTCATGGGCCTCATGGCCATAGCGCGACACTCAGCTCTGCTAAAACCATGAATGAAATATGTGTATTTGGGGACAGCTTTTGCAAACTTAGCGGCTGATGTTGTACTTATGAATAAAAAAACTTGAATCCTTTTCATGTTGTGTGAAACGTAGAGTGTAAAGATCAACCATTTAATTCTGACTGTGTTTAAGGAAATATTTGATCATCTAATTTAAGTTAATATAAGAAGTGTCTCAATAAAATGCTCAGACCAATTGTCTGATGAATGTCTTACCAGAGACTCAGATGAACTCATTATTTTAAGTGACTGGGGGAGGTAAGGCGAGGCGTGGGGGGCTAGTGTGGCTGTGAAGAGAAAAGTATAGGCAGAAAAGTTGTGGCAAGGAATGTAAACAGAAGAAAAAAAATTAAGAGGGTCATCTCTTGTTTCCAGGTGAGTTTCCTTTTTCGGGTAATAGCAAAAGTTCTGACTGTGGTGATCTATGTAAGGAGAGGCTTTGACAATGAACAGCAAAAAACGAAAGAGTTATTTTTTTTCTTTTCCCTGTATATATTAATTATTCCCTCATTTCTACTGCTTTATGTATGGCTGGTCTTTTGTAACTAATGACTTTTACTTATCTCCAATTTGGGAAAAGTAAATTCGATAGTCATATCGACTGCCAATTTCCTTTAGTGGAGGACTGTGGGTAACTAATTGCTATGTATAACCCTCATTGCTTCAGATTCCAACAGTATTGCATGGTTTAAGTTTGCCGCCATTGAACTCGTCCTGGAAATTGGATAGTCCGGCTGCAGTTTGGCTAGTGCCTTATTTTCTCTGGTGATTCTTCCATCATATATTTCTGCTAGATTGATGCCTCCCAAGGGAGAAATTTTCTCTAGTTACTGACATTGCTGAAGCTGATGAACTTTGACTGGTCCTTTTTTATTTCTTTTCCTTCGTTTCTACTGTTTTATGTATGGCAGGTCTTTTTAACTGATGACTTTTTACTTCATCTCCAATTTGGGAATAGTAAATTAGATACTTATATCGACTGCCAATTTCCTTGAGTGGAGGTCTGTGGGCAACTAATTGCTACGTATGACCCTCATTGCTTCAGAATAACTTTTGAAATTCTTACGTCATTGAAGGGGCTCTCACATTATCATTTTTGAGAAACCCCTTGAGAGTTTCATGACTTAAACTTATAACCTCAAAATTTTCTGTTTATATTTAGTTTTATTGAGCAAGGAACATTTGCTAAACATTTTGTGTTCTTAGATAATGACCATACAGTCTAAGGTGCATGAACGTGATTTTGCTGGCACACCTTATGTTCCAGTTTATGTCATGTTACCTGTGAGTTAGAAACACTTTCTCTCTCTTTCTCTCTCGGATTTCTTCTTGCTCTTTTAGTAGGTATTCATTTTTAATTGATTGTCATGCAGCTAGGCATCATCAATACAAAGTGCGAGCTAGTTGATGCAGAAGGCTTGGCAAAGCAGCTAAAAGTCTTGAAATCTATTAATGTGGATGGAATAATGGTCGATTGCTGGTGGGGCATTGTTGAAGCACATGCCCCTCAAGAGTACAATTGGAGTGGTTATAAGAGACTCTTTCAAATTATTTGTGACTTAAAGCTAAAACTGCAGGTGAATTTTGCAAACTTGTACATGTTAACGTACTCCCATTGTTAATGATGTGTGTTTTCACATATTTCTTTTTCCTCAGTACTCCTGCTCTTTACTAGCTGTTATTTGTTAAAAAAATAGTATATATTGTTCTCCTGCTAGTTATGTGGCAAGGACAACTTTTTACGTGTTATCCTAAGAGAAAGTTCATCATACTGAGTAAATAATGGCTTTGAGTTTTGTTATAATAAGAACTTAAGTACCGTAACGTTTGATGAGAGCTTAGGTTAGGATCTTAAGGCGCACGCTTATCTGCAGGAAGGTAGTTCCCCATAAACCAGACAGAGAAGACATTCTCTTCTGTGCTTTAAATTCCACAAATCTGTCTATGTGATGAAATAAATCTGCCTTCACATGAAACCTTGTTCTCGCCATTGTTTCTGTAGGATGTTCTTCTTCATATTGCAATAGTATAAACCTGGAATTCTATTGATTTGTTTAATTAAGATTCCCTGTTAATGCCCTTTTAATTATTCTTTGTGCTTTTAATGAGTTGGTGTCCATGGCAAGATAGATGTTTATATCAATGTGGTACTCTTGAAAATGTAATGTTACACAGGTGGTTATGTCTTTTCATGAATGTGGAGGCAATGTGGGTGATGATGTTTGTATTCCGTTGCCTCATTGGGTGGCAGAAATTGGCCGAACCAATCCAGATATCTTCTTCACAGATAGGGAGGGAAGGCTCAATCCTGAATGCCTTACATGGGGAATCGATAAAGAAAGAGTTCTAAGGGGACGAACTGCTTTAGAGGTATCTAGTGTCATCTCAATATCTTGTCCAATCTTACAAGCAACTTGATGCTTGTAATAAGTTCCTTGTTTTATAGTCTTTCGGATTAATTTGTAAAAAGGAAAAGAAAAAATCGCAAAAATGAGTTACAAGGAATTTGTGAGAACAGACTTAGTGATGTATGACTAGAATCTGGATATGGCATCTGATAGGGACAAACGGGAAAGTGATAATCTGTGGGTGTGTTTGGAAGCTGAAATATTTCTTTCACCTATCAGGCGTCAGGGCGAAAATTTTTAGGCCTGATTTGTGAAAGGTGAAATATGTTTGGGAACTGAAAATAAATCACGCTGATTTGTGTTTGGAAAGGAATATTCGTTAGCATCTGGTATCGCGTAATCGATTACATGATAGCTTTTTAATGGGTCAAACTTCAACGATGCGTTTTTTACTCATTTTTTATCCGTTTTGGCCCTTGCTCTTTCTTATAATGATGATATCATAAATATTTTAATCCACCACGTGCTATTTATCATAGATTTTGCAATATATTTTTTTTATAGGATATTAAGGCCATTATGATATCATGATGATCAGAAAGCATAAAAAATAAAGAACAAAAAAAATAGCCGAAATCGGACTAAAAATGAGGGAGATATAAATTGTTGAAGTTTGTCCCATTTTAATTGAGAATTACACGGTAGAGTGTGCTATCGTGTAATCGATTACACTATAGCTCACTGTATTGTGTAATCGATTCTACGATAGCTCACTGTAATAAATTACTGGCTATCGTGTAATCAATTACACTATAGCATTGGCTATCGTGTAATCGATTATTGGCTATCGTGTAATCGATTACACTATAACACTGGTTATCGTGTAATCAATTACACTATAGCATTGGCTATCGTGTAATTGATTACTGGCTATTGTGTAATTGATTACACTATATCATTGGCTATCGTGTAATCGATTATTGGATATTGTGTAATCGATTACACGATAACTGTTTAAACGGGACAAACTTTAACGATGCGTTTCTTACTCATTTTTTATCCGTTTTGGCTTATTTTTTTTTCATTCTTCCTCATTTTTAGAGCTCTTTCTTAGAATGATGAAAAATGGCAAAAGCGGACTAAATTTAAGAGAGATATGACCGGGGGGGCTCCCTCCGCTCAACGGTGCGGCGGCGGGGGCCGGGATGAGGGGGGCACGATAATCGACCCGAGCAGTTGGCCGGGATGAGGGGGGCACAGGCTCCCACGGCTCAACGGGGCAGCGGCAGCGTCGAGGTGGGAGGCTCAACACGGCGACGACGGGGGTGGGGTGGGGGGGGGGGGACACGGGTTGGGTTTTGTCGGCTCAACGAGGCGGCAGCGTCGAAGTGGGGGACGAGAGCTTTTTTTTTCGTCAGCCTGATTCTCACTTCGGTGAGAATCAGTTTTTCAGGGGTAAAAGATGACAATTGTCTCCTATCACCGTCACCGACCATTTACAGCACTTTCAGCTATCCAATGTTTTTCAGCCTGATAGCTCTTTTTTCAGGTCTGAAAGGGCCTGAAAGGTGATATTTTTCGGTAAACAAATGCACCCTATGTTGTTGTTGACAATGTTGCTGTTGTTGTGCTAGTCGTAAATGAATAATGCTTTTGTTGGTTGCATACTTGCATTGACGAAGGGTCCTGTCCTAGTATTTAATATGTTCCTAGTTTAATCACTTTTGAGCATGGCAAATCAAATTGTTGAACAAATTTTAAGTCTCCTTTGCCTTTTTCTTCCTAACCCTCAGTTTGTTTCCTTTACCTCTTCTTCTTCTCCTCCTTGTTTTAATATGTTTTCTGTACTGGTTCAGCATGTTTTTTTTGTCACTTTCGTTGTCTTTTCTTCTGCGAAAATTGTTTATGGGAGAATGTGGTATCTGCTCAAGTTTATTGGCTTAATGTCCATTTCTTACAAGTTGAGCACTTTCTAATGAATTAGTTTTCTTGCTTGGTTTCTTTCCGTGGCATGATATATGTTGTTTATGCATTATTTGTCTTACATGATATCGCGAAAAAAAGTTTTCTTGCTTGGTTTGTTCACATTGTATGACATAGTTTGTTTATGCATAAATTGTGCAGGTATACTTTGATTTCATGAGAAGCTTTCGTGTTGAGTTTGATGTCTTTTTTGAGGACAGTGTAATCTCTAAAATCGAAGTTGGATTGGGTCCTTGTGGAGAGTTAAGGTATCCATCTTATCCTGTAAAGCATGGTTGGAGGTACCCTGGCATTGGGGAATTCCAGGTACTTATTGTTGTGAATTTCTTACTATGGCGGCATCTTAATTTTGCTTGAATATATTGAGCACTATATAATCCTATTATGAAAAAATAATACAGTGTTATGACCAGTACTTGATGAAGAGTTTGAAAAAAGCAGCTGAAATAAGGGGCCATACGTTTTGGGCAAGAGGACCAGATAATGCCGGCACATATAACTCTCAGCCACATGAAACTGGCTTCTTTTGTGATGGAGGTGACTACGACAGCCACTATGGCAGATTTTTCCTTAATTGGTATTCTCGATTGTTGGTTGATCATGGTGATCGTGTCCTATCCTTGGCTAAATTGGCATTTGATGGAACCTGCATTGCTGCAAAGGTAAGTGAAAAGATGAAGAAAATCAGCCTAGACGGCTCTTTACTTAGGAAAGGGATGATTTTTGTAGCTTAAGTATTCTAATCCCAATGTAAAACTTTCCAACACAAACCCAGTCTACTTAATATGCTATTTACCAAGTAACTCTTTTATTGGTGCAGTTAGGGTGATTTAATAAAAGTTCAACTAGATGACTGTTTAAGTGTAGAAATGCATGCCCGTGGACACTACACTGTCTAATGAGCCAAGGAGCACATTCTTAGCGAATTTGTTCCAATGCCTCATGTATTTTGTGCGATCTTGTGCAGAAAGAGGCTAATATTGGATTGGGTGCCAAAGGGCTGAGGAAGTGGAAATTAAATCAGGTTGAAATTTATAACTTAAATCTGATTGAACCCTAGCAAAAATGAAAATTAAAACTCGGAATTGAACTTGCACTTTCATCCATTTGTGATCATATAATGTCACTGACATTCTATATGTTAGGAACTAAGTCTCCTCAAAGCTTAAGATGTTAAGGTTAAAACCCAGCAATGCGTTCAACCAAAGAAACAACCAAATTTGGCGTACCTTGAGCGATTCTTCGCCTTTTTTTTTCCTTTTTTGTTTCTGAAAAGATGGTTTACGGATTTCTTTTGGTGTCTATTTTTTGGTCTGTCGTCTTTACAGCAAAGTGCCATCATGTACGATTCTGATTCAGTGAATAGTAGATGATTTGCATGTCTAGCAAGATGTTACTGGATGAGCAATGGTATCTTGACAAAGGTTAAAAACAATAGTCAGCTTGATGAATTTTAAAATTGACCAAGTTGTCAGTTCTCGTTTTTGTAAACGAGTTATCTTCGTAGCATTCATTAATGTTCTAATCCACACATATCTTTCTAAGTGGTAATTTGATTTGATCTCTTGTGTTTGGGTCAGTTTTCAGGTATTTATAGGTGGTATAAAACAGCAAGTCATGCTGCTGAATTGGCTGCTGGATTTTATAATCCCTGCAACAGAGATGGCTATGCTGCAATTGCTGCAATGTTAAAAAAGCATGGAGTGACCCTAAACTTTGCATGTGCTGATTCGCTAGCTTTGAACCAACATGCGGAACTCCAAGAAGCTTTTGCTGACACTGGCGGATTGGTTTGGCAGGTATAAGCAACAAAAAATGTATTTCTGTGGACATATGTGACTTGTGGGGCTTGTGCCTAGGGCTGCTAACGAGTGAGTCTAAATATGGAATGATATAGGAGATAAGTATCAATCGTATGACTGATAGAATATATGCCGAGAAGATCAAATCTTGCCCCATATCGGTGTACAAAACATATGGGAAAGAAATCTTTCCCCATATCGGTGTACAAAACATGAGAAAGATTTTGAATATTTTGTCTTTGCGTAAAGGCTTGCATGCAGCCGCCTTACCTGTGCATGTGCTGCTTTTAACTAAACGTTGCTTTTCTTTTTAAAGAACTGCCGGCCACACCTTTTTTAAAAAACAAAATAATTAATCGCTTTAATTATTAGAAAAAGATAGTGTTGTATCTATTACTACAAAATTCAATAAGAAGGGGAGTGAGCAGCATTAAGGTCGGTGCAATAATTTTAGATATTTACATCAAAATCTGCAGACTTGTTTGACATTTGCTGAAGTGTTTTACACTTGATGTAAATAAATCGACCTCAGAGAAGCTGACCATATACCAAGCAATCGTTCAGAATCAATGTACTGTTCTTGACGATTGAAGAGCTATCCTGTGGGAATTCATAATGCCAACAATCTGTACGGTTTTCTAATTATTATCAAAATATTTGTTAGAAACTTCCTTCTGATTTGAAACATAAAGCTTACTCTTATTAGCTAACGTTTGCATCAAAGAAATGCAGACGAAGATATTTAATCATCCCTCTATAAAAGAGCTATCCTGTGGGAATTCATAATGCCAACAATCTGTTCGGTTTTCTAATTATTATCAAAATATTTGTTAAATATCTTGATCATCGAGAAGTAACATATTTGTTGTTGTGAACTCTTCAGGTGCTAAATGCTGCTTGGGATGCTGGGATTTCTGTCACCAGTGAGAATGTTTCCCCTTGTCATGACAGGGATGGTTATAACAAGATATTGGATAAAGTGAAACTCATAAATGACCCAGATGGGAGACATCTATTTGCATTTACCTACTTGAGGCTCAGTCCTGTTCTCATGGAGAGAAACAGCTTCTTGGAGTTTGAACGATTTGTCAAGAGAATGCATGGTAAATATCAGATCTTATCTTTGTGAGTTTTGACATGATTTCCAGAAAGATATCACTAGGTGGTAGCTTGCTCTATCATCTTTTGTGTTTTTACCATAACTTTTACAATATGGACAATTAAATCTCACATGTGGGGGATTAACCTATTTTGGCTGAAACAATATTACACCTGTTATGTATAGAGAAATTTTCTTATCCATAGATTAGTGTTGTGAATATGCAACACAAAATTTGGTTAGTGGAAAATGTCAATAAACTTTATGAATATGAGTCACCTTGTGAATAAACAGTTATCAATAAACAAAAAGAAATTAATATTTTAAAAGGGGTGGAATTTGAATTTGTTATTCTTTTGATTTTGAGTGAAATCTCTCTTTTCCTTGGCAGGGGAAGTGGCTGCTAATCTCCAGCTGTAAATGAACAGAAATGAGTTGAGGTGTGTGAATTAAAAGGGGAGAAGAAAGGATTTTGGTTTTGGATAGTTTGTTTTTAGTGGGTCACGTTCTTGTTAATCATAATTGTACTTGCCCATTAGGTAAGTGTTTATCAGTTGGTAGGAATTTTTATTACCTTCTTCCCCTTCTGTAAAGCAATTCTTCAGAATGAAATTTAAATTATTTCTAATTAAGTGGTATTTCTGCTGCCTTTGAAAGAGTCAATGATACTTATGAGCAATCTTTTCTTTAGCATGATTGTTATGATTGATTTGAATATTGGAAAGTGTGTATAGCAAAAGTAAGGAGTTTCCGGTTACGGTAGGTCTTCATCAATGGTCAGCCTTAAGTCCGTATCTTTTCGCTTTAGTTATGGATGAGCTTACTAGTCATTTGCAAGATAATGTACCTTGGTGTATGCTTTTTGCAGATGATGTAGTTTTAATTGATGAGAGTAAAGTAGGTTTAAATGCGAAATTAGAATTGTGGAGGGTTGCTCTAGAATCAAAAGGTTTTAAAATAAGTAGGACTAAGACCGAGTGCATGGAATTTAATTTTAAGGAAGGTAGAACTATAGATAGAGCCCTAGTTGAAATAGATGGGCAAGAAGTGCCAAGGTGTGATCAATTTCGTTACTTAGGATCCATTACCCATAAAGAAGGGGATATTGATAGGGATGTGGTGCATAGGATAAATGTGGGGTGGGTAAAGTGGAGGGCAGCCTCGGGAGTGTTGTGTGATAAGTGGGTTCCAAAAAGACTTAAATATAGGACGGCTATTAGGCCTGCAATACTCTATAGAGCGGAGTGCTGGGCACCAAAGACGAGTCATATAGATAAGTTGAATGTAGCCGAAATGAGAATGTTGAGGTGGATGAGTGGGATAACTAGGAGAGATAAGATTAGAAATGAATATATTCGTGAGAGCTTAGGAGTAGCGCCTTTAGGGGAGAAGCTGAGGGAATGTAGGTTGCGGTGGTATGGGCATATGCAAAGAAGAACTTTAGATGCTCCTGTGAGAAGATTAGAAGGGATACAGGTAAACGATGCTAAAAGAGGGAGAGGGAGACCTAAGAGAACTTGGATGGAGTTAATAAGAAAGGATTTGACTTTATTATCTCTTACAAAAGAGGTAGCCCAAAACAGGTTGGAATGGAGGAGTAGGATCTGTGTCGCTGACCCCAAATAGTTGGGAAAAGGCGCTAATTGATTATGATTATGATTATGATTATGTGTATGTGTGTATAGCAAAACTGGAAAGTGTATGCGGTACCAATAGTCTGATTGTTTCTCCATCTAAATCCTCCATACATAGGGTGAGACGCAAGTGAATTATTGTTTTTTCTCTCTATTCAGCTTGAAGCAGTGGATGGAAACTGAACCTCAGAATTGGGATTACATATCCTTACGCAACGGAATAAAATATGTAGTATGTCTGGAAATTAAGCATGGAACAAAAATAGTGGATGAAATTGCATATATTAAAAAGACAGGTTTTTGTAAACTCTTTTTCCAATTGAGAATGGAAGGTTGGGCAGATTCTCCGCTCTTTTATATGGAAATTCGCCTTTAGAGACGTGGTTTCTGAAAATCATATTTTGTTTTTTCCAAAATGGTGCATTGAACTAATACGACTGTGGAAGATCAGATGGCTTGCAGGTTCGGAGAGAATAAATTTCTGGAGATATGAAACTTGTAGAGGTTTTGATGGCCTCGTCTCTATACAAAGTAGTGAAACTCTCTTATCACAATCTACAGAGCCCGTCGACAAGTAAGCAATGCTCGATGTGTGTACTCTGCTTCAAATCTCATGTAGTTGTTCTGCACTCATTAGCATATATATCAACAATTTAAGTTCCTGAACAAAAAGATGCAGCCAAACCCTTCATTTGCACATTTCACAACAGTTCATAAATTGACGGAATCGTTCATTTGTCATTACTCTAGGGAATTAATTGTACATTGCGTTTTTAAAAAATTGAAGGGTTATGGCATTAGAAGTATTTATTATGGTAGTCACTGTCCTAAATTTTCATTACTAGGTGCAAATTATTGTCTTTTCCAATGGGGCCGGCAATGAAATAGCCTAATTTTGGCTTGGATCATACTGTCGAATTTTTTTTAGTGGAAAAATTGGTGGTTTAGTGTAAAGAATTTATAAACTATAAATCTTATTTTTATCAAAATTCGACGACCATCAAGGCTACACTTGTTAGATTAACATACTCCCTGCATCCAAAATTACATGTCTGGAGTTATGAAAAAAATTACCTGTTTGGATTAGAAAATCAAAATGAACTGATTTTAGTCCATTTTGGTTTTCAAATCCAGACAGGTAATTTTAGACTAAGGGTGTAAATGCTAGTTTGGCAACAAGATTAACATAAATGAGTTGATTCAGATAGAACAGATACATGTATACACAAAATTCATTTGGGAAGATTTTCATATGCTTGCTAATAGTCCCTTGTCCTACATTAATAGTCCGATTTGATTTTTTTCATAAGGAAATAATTTTAGTTCGTGCAAACCTCATATTGGACTCTTAAAGTGGGACGAGGAAGTGTATATGTACTTGAGTAATAGATTAATGCTGAAGTGGTTTCTCCCCTCTTTTTATTTTTTATAATGGATGATTTAAACTTAGGGACCGTTTGGGGCGTGATTAAAAGCAAAACATCCATTGTGGATATTTGCTACAATTAGGGCTGCTCACGAGCCGAGTCGAGTCGAGTTTTGGCTCAGCTCGACTCGAGCTCGATGTATATAATTTGGGCTCGAGCTCGGCTCGACTCGAGTCGAGCCCTCGATTCGGCAGCTCGACTCGAGCTCGTGGCAAAAACAATACATTTGCCTTTGGGGTGATTTGAACCCAAACACAACCACACCACACGCCTTAACCAATTGGGCTACAATTTTTTTATACCTTTTATGTACAAAACAAATATTTATTACATATTCGAAGTGGGCTTTTTTGATATATTTTTTTTATAACGACGGGTATCCAATAAGACCCGACTAGAAGGGGCAAAGAAATTGATCTCTTAGAGTACTATATCCCGCCGCCAATCCCCTTGGGTGCATATAAGGCTCACCCATCATACGCATCGAGTAAATCAGGAAGCGTGTTCTATTCATCACACAAACACCTCATTGATCAACTTCACTAATGTCGCCTTTTAATATCAAACCCCGGGTCAAATCAGTTATCGGGGACCTCCACATTTACAACATGAGCTCATCTAACGTGACCGATTTTCAATACCATATTAAATGACCTCAACCCACGTGGGCATGGGGCCCAGCAATTGGGTAACCTCCGCTCAAAGGAAACATGTTCTATTCATCACACAAACACCTCATTGATCAACTTTACTAATATTTTCTCTTAATATCAAACCTCGGGTCAAACCAGTTCTCGAGGATCTCCACATTTACAACATGAGTTCGTCTAACGTGAACGATTTTTAATACCAGATTAAATGACCTCAGCCCACGTGGGCATGGGGCCCTGTAATTGGGCAACCTCCGCTCAAGGGAAACGTGTTCTATTAATCACACAAACACCCCGTTGATTAACTTCACTAATGTTGCCTCATAATATCAAACCCCGAGTCAATCCAGTTCCCAGGGAACTCTGCATTTCCAACATGAACTTGTCTAACGTGACCAATTTTCAATATCAGATTAAATAACTGGGCTAATTTGGTAGGTCCCAAACCCACGTGGGCTGATGTCATTTAATCTGGTATTGAAAATCGGTAACCTAAATATTTTCCTTACAACATAATATAATAATAAAAAAATATACAAAAATACACAAGGGGAAATCTAATAACTCATTTGAATACGCAGACAGGTTTTAAAGAGCCTAATTTATTTAAAATATTGAGATTACGCGCCAAATAGATTTAAGTCGCTGATTTACATCCGAGAAAACTATGGGCTTTATTTTAAATGAAGAGTCGTTCAGATTAGATCTGGCGGATGAAGTTGATACAACGGGTGACTTGACCCAATAAAAAAAAAAAAAAACAAAACAAAACCCGAGCTTTTCGGCTCGGGTGTTTTACCAGAGGCCAGAAGCTTCTGGACTCTGGCCTCTGGGTACTGGCGACGGCGAGGCGACAGGCGGCGGGGCTCAACGGGCGACGGCGACGGCGACGGCGGGGCTCGATGGGCTCTGGGCTCACTGCGAGGCGACGGGCTCACGATCGCTGGGGCTCGAGCTCACGGCGAGGCGAGGCGAGGCGACGGCGACGGCGACGGCGGCCATGGGCTCGAAGCTCGAGCTGACGGCAAGGCGAGGCGAGATCGACGACGAGGTATGGAAAAGTTTTGATTTTTTTTTTCGAGCTGAGTCTCGAGTCGAGCTCGAGCTCGAGCTATTTTTCGAGCTCATTCTCGAGTCGATCGAGTCGAGCTTTCTCGAGTCGAGCCGAATCGAGTTACGGAGTGGCTCGAGCTCGAGCTCGAGTAAAGTCGAGTCGAGTCGAGCTCGAGTCGAGCTGGGCTCGAGTCGAGCTAAAATTCGAGTCGAGCCGGAAAAACTCGCGAGCTGACTCGGCTCGTGAGCACCCTTAGCTACAATGTAGCATCCATGTTTTTTTCCTATCCAGCTGATAGGGCAGTGGATCTAAAAAATCCACTGTGGATATTTGCTTATAATCACACCCCAAACGGCCCCTTAATAGTGCATGGAAATTGCTAAATCGGTGGAAGAATTATACATCTTTTATATATATATATAATTGAATTGGTTCCTATGTGTTTTTGCAACAAAGTTAGACTACAACCAAGATCTACTTCAAACGTAAGTAAACTTCTTTGCATTCTACTGAAATTTAAAATTTGAGTTGAGTGCTTTACTTGGACATTGCTGAAATTTCCACACTGAAGTCCTCAATTTGCATAAATGTTCAAACGGTATTGGTGTTTGTCATACTCTGTCTGTCCTTAAAAAACCTGGCTGTATTTGAAAATGAATCAAATTTATTGCCCTATAGGGCCCACCCACTGCATTTCAAGCCTCCGCTTCCCCTGCACATGTAAGTTTGCGAGTATCTATTGGCCTAATGGCAAATTCAGCCACCTAATTCTGGATCCATAGTTTTTCAAATGAAGCCTGGGTTTTTTTGGATGGAGGGAGTAGTTAATTACATCACGTTTGATGTTAGACTTTGTAAGGCCCTTCAAAATTCGTTGGCATCTTTTAAATGGTGCAGTGCTTTAGATCAATGTATAAAGTCTTTGCCCATTCAATTGATAATACCAAAGGGATTCATGTTTCATATGGGTCCTATAAATGTTGGTATGCGCTCTGTGCTTTTGGATGCAATTTCGATCATGCGCCACGCGGTGGCCAATAATACATAGGGCAGGCGGGCACGGCTGCTTCTGTCTGCCTACATTTACACGTGAGTCGTCCGATCACGTTCTGATACTTCACCGGGCGTTTATGAAGGTAAAAATGTATGCCAAATTTATACGCCAAGCTCATACACCCATGAGGCAGTAATATTATAGTTTATGAAAGGTGAAGGAGCATGGGTGTAAGTGCAATTTACCTTTTAACTTCTTCCTTTAGTTTTTCTAGTACCAATAATTTTAAGAAAAAAGTTCCCAAAAAAGCAATCTTGCGTTGGAGAGTTTTGATCAGTTTCACATGAAAGAGTTGGCCCTCCAACACTTTTCTCTTTGCGGTAAGAACTGGTGCGTTTGAGCAAGCAATTTGCTGTCTTTCCCTTCCCTCACGCCTTTTTTGCAGCCATTTCCCTCTTTCGGCCTAATGCTAAAGGCAGTGGACAACTGCTAAAGGCAGCAGTGGACAACTGCTCAAGGCAGTGGACAACTCACACACACAAACTTATTGTTCTAAGAACCCCTTTGCGCCTAAGGTTCGAACCCAGACTGAAGACAATGCGCAAATGTGTTTCGGCGAAGGGGTTGTTCTCTTGCCCAAACGTTAACAGAGTTCTCTTTTACAAACTGTTAAGAATCCTGTTTATATGGAAAAAAATTTCAATATACTTCTGATACTGGCCTGGCCGTGTGTTTTACCATAAACACATTATTCAAAATGGCCCTGCGTATCGGCCCTTGATTAAAACCACCTCAAGTCTTGGTCACTAACGTATTCGTCAGTGCACGATGAAACACGGCCAGGCTGGTGTCATATGTACACTGACAAATTTCCCGTTTATGTGTGAGCTGAGACAATCTGAGCCATCCATTTTGTTCTGATGATATAGGAGGCAGGTAGTTTAGAATCTCTATTTGCCCGTGTGCCATTGGATCTAAATCCCAAGTGTCAAGATCGTCTTGGCTCATGTGTTTTGTTGGCTCACATCAGGGTGTTAAAGCCAACTCGAAAGCTCGACTTGAATCATGCTAAACTCAAGCTCAAAGTTGGGCAAGCTAAGCTCCATCTTAACAACTCAACTTAAAGCTATAGAAAAGCTCAAAGTCACCATTTGTACATTATTTTTCTCGTATGTATATACACATTATACTGTATACATAGATTTCATGTCAATCAAGTCTCAAGTTTTATTATATCTTATATCAATTTTTATTTTTTAATATCCAATTACTACATTCTTTTGTGTTGGTAAGAGAGGTAAATGTGTTTCATGAGAAGTAAGACCATTTTTTAACACCTATGGATTCCAACTAATTAAAACACGTCCTCCCTCTGTCCACATAATAGTGACATCATATGAAAATGAGGGAAGTTTATTTCCTTGTGATGCCCGCAACATCATAATAACCACTGCGCATGTACTGCACATGCAAGTTCGAGGAACTATTGGCCTAGAGGGCAGATGAGATCACTCCTTTGTGGATCTTTAAAGATGAAAATGGGGTCACTATTTCATAGACAGAGGGAGAATATAATAGTCTCTCCTTCCGGTATTCATATCCCAAATGTCGATATGAAAACCAAAATCAACTAAACGAAGCCGGCTCGCAAACTAAAGTGACTATATGAGTGGTCACTTTAGCCATAAAATTTATTACAAGAGGTCTAGCAGGGCAGCTGCATTATCTTCAATATGGAATTCATTAAAAATAAGTTCTTGCTGCAGTAAATTGATAAAAGTTTTGTTTTTAGCAAAAAGAAAGTTGATACAGTTTTTTAGGTTGGTTGATATATATTTGAGTTTGCTTAACACCGATCATTATCCTTTGTAGAACGGACTTCTTGGAAGCTAAAAGTCTCGTAAGCTCATTGGTGAACCGCTACCAAACACAGCCTTCGCCTCATGTCCCAATTTTTAAGTGCATTTGCTTAAATTATTGTGTTAACGAGGAAGTTTAGACTCAATTCGGCTTCGTGCTCTGCTGGAGGTTCAAATTGAAATTTCAAGCTCAAGCTGAATCACCCTAAAGGATTGGCTCCCTAAGTAATACCCCTAGACGTGCATGAGCCAGAGCTCATAAATTTTTGCCCTTAGAAGAAAACAAGTCTCTGTCTAATTTATTGAAGCTAAACAAAAACAAATCTCCTTTTTTAATAAATCCAAAAAGCCACCTTACATCGAAGCTTGTTGAGCCTGTTGACCCTCCGAGACACTTTTTCTTCCCTCCTCCGAAACATCCGTTTATCGCCCACTTTGTGTCCACTTGAGATAAAACCCCATATGGGCCTTTTGTCTTCCCCACTGACCCACTTCACCCGCTCGGCAACGGCATCGGCCCGCTCCAGCATTGTGGCCGACGCTGGCTCTGCCGCCTCCTCCTCCGCCCTTCTTCCGCCCTCCAACCACACGCTACTCGCGGGTTTCCATCTGTTCCGGGCGGCGGATGACAATGCCGAGAAGTTGTTGGCACTGTCAGAGAGTTGTATGGACAGTGTGGATTGTGATGAGGTATTGATTGATTGTATTTTTAACTTTTTTTATTCGCAATCGCATGAGACTACGTATAGACTAGTAGAAACGAGGTCGAACCCAAAGGACTTGATTGATTAACCTAATTCTAACGAAAGATTTGAATTTTACGTAACAAGTTATAACAGAATGAAAATTTCTAATTTTTAACTAAACAAAGTAAGAAAATTTATGTGAAGAAAATAATCTAATGAGAAGCATACTAAGGGGCCGTTTGGGGCATGATTAAAAGCAAAACATCCAGATGGGATGTTTTGCTACACTGTAGCATCTGGGTATTTTATATATCCAGCTGAGGTGTTTCAGCTGGATGTAAAAATCCACATGGATGCTACAGTAGATATCCAAAATCCAGTTTGGATGTTTTTGCAATAATCACACCCCAAACGGCCCCTAAGACTTCGAATCCACCCTAACCAAATAATTATCCTCTCCGTTAACCCGTATAAGAATCGATACTAAGACTTCGAATCGACCCGAGCAAAGCTAGGGCCTTTCGTTCCAAACAGAACCGGAAACTTTTCTTATTGAACCGACCGGTTATGTTCTGCTCGAGACTTTTTTTCTTTTACTGAACCGAACCGGAACTGAACCGGTCGGTTCAGCTCATATTTCTTTTTTTTCTTTTTCTTCCTTAAAACCCGTCATAACCATCTCATCCATCGAATCTCATCTGAACTTGTTTGACGTGTTTCACTTTGGCGATCTGCAAATGGAACTTTTAAAACCTGCATAGATAAAGTTAAAATATAACTTAGACGCATTATAAAATATAAATTCATTAAATCCAATTAACACATCTAAATTAATCAATTAAACGTATTTATTTATTAAACTCTTAATTGCTTACCATTAATTATCCTTATTTCAACTAAAATTACGACTAACAAACATATAGGTAGAAAGGCATATAAAAATGTGAATATTTTGTAGATATCAGGTATGCCGTTCTTTGCTTGGTTTCTTTGGGTTTTAGCGTTCTGGTTTGATTCTTTTGGAGGTGGTGGTGAGTGGGTACTATGAAGTACTCCCTTTATCCCATATTTATATCTCTATTTCAGAAAAATTTGTCCCAAGTTAATAGCTCCATTTGGCTGAATTTAAACGTATGGTAGAAAAAAAATGTGTCTCTGAAACTTTTTTTCCATTCGTTTACTGTGGTCTCAGCAGTTAATAAAAATCGCTATTTTTCCAATTGGAGGTATTAATATGGGATGGAGGGAGCATATTTTTAATACTGGCATTCAGATGATTGAATGATGGTCATCGGTTTTGTAGTTATTGTTTTGTTTATTTTTCACTTTATGACTATGAGCTTTGATTTTCCTGATCGGTATTGGTTGTGTATTGCATTGTCTTCTAAGTACGGTTTTAATCTTTGGATCTTCCAAGGGATAGATGATCTCCTGATCAAAATTGTCTTCTAAGTACGGTTTTAATCGTTGATCATTAACTTTGAAAGTACTGTCATCCTTGGGGTTTTGAATTTCCACTACGCCATAGGGAAATACTAGTTTTACAATGAATGGTCCAGACCATCGAGAACAAAGTTTCCCAGGAAATAGATGCAATTGTGTATTATAGAGCAAAACTTTCTGATCAGGCTGAAAAGACTTTCTTAAAATAGATTTTTCATGAAAAATCTTAGTTTGTTCTTTATACAGTTTTACACTCTCATACGCATCAAGTCGCATTTCTTCCAATTCATTGAGTTGCAGTTTACGTTCTGATCCTGCTTTATGCATATCAAAATTCAAAGCCTTGATTGCCCAGTATGCACGGTGCTTGATCTAACCCCAAAATAGGTTGACAAATTGTAATATATACTCGGTAAGTCCAAGGTCGAACCACAGGGAATGATGTAGGACTATTCCAAACTAATTTAAAATTACTTAACTCAGCAAATTAAAGTTCTTATCAGAAAATTTTGTAGAGAGATTCTAATTTAATTAACTACTAAAATGACGATTATAAATTTAATTAAAACTAATTAGAGATAGCAAAGATAATCGATGGGAGATATCAAAGCTTCAAGGATCAATTATTTAATTAATACTCTACGTCTATTTAATTACGCAATTAGATTCAAATAATGATTTGACCTAATCGGATGATATTTCATTCACGTTCATCATAACCATTAACATAAAAATATTGATTGAATATTTATCATAAACAAGCTCAGTCAAATAATCACCGGGAATTATAAGCATTCGCCGTACCTTACGTTAACGACAAATCAAATAATTATATAGATTATGACTTTATCAAAACATCTCTATTCAACCAAATAAGCAATAAAAACACTTCTTTATAGACGTAGAAATACTAATCAAATAATATCACCTTTAGCTTTGACAAAAGATTTAGCTATTCATATTCATGAGAAAAATCAGATTCGGAAGAAATTGTATCGGGAAAAACACTGTAGCAATTTTACTATTCACGGATACTATTCACATAATCACTGTAGCAGTGCACTGTTCACAGCAAAAATACTATTCACAACGAGCACTGTTCATCTTCCCCAACCCGGTGGTTACTATAGCAGTTCGCAGGTACTGTTCACAGCACTATTCACGGGCAAAAACCAATGCTTTCTCCTCTTCAATTTCTACTGAAATCCGGCCAAATCACAACCCAAACATGATCCAAAATCACCCAAAACGAAGCTCTGTTGTTTCAAAACAGAACACCCACTTCGTTCAAAAATCCGTCCTCCTCCTTCCAAAATCACCCCGTTTTTATAAGCATATCGAAAGAGAGTCCTAATCCTTTCTAACTTTGATATGGATGAACCCAAATCATATCCAATTTAAGCATAACACTGTTTCAGCACGATCCTTCCTCTTTAGTTTCCGAGTTGAGCACGGCTCAGTTCCATTTCCAAATCCGCCGTCGATTCTAGAACTTCCGCCATTGTCGTGCCTCAGCTTGCTGGGCCGATCGTGACCTTCGATTCGAGCTCCGCCGCCACTTGATTTCGAGCATCTGCTATTACCTCACCTATGACTGCCATAGCTGCCGTCATTCAAGCTCCTCTTTGTCCGCTGAAATCTCCACAGTCGCCGCCATAGCTGCCGTCTTTTCTCCTCTGTTTTCTCTCGGTCGCCATGATCCTCATCACCGCCACTTCGAGTGACCGCCGCTGCTCATTGCCGCCATGAAACCAGAGCCGCCGTGAATCTCGATCGTCGCCGAAAACCAGAGCCGCCGTCGTCAAACCTTCAGGTGGACACCATGGCCCTTCTCCATTAGCGCTCTAGCAGAGAGCTCGAGCGCTCTGCTTCTTGTCCGAAACACCCGAGCTCCGGCTCGAGTTGGTTTTTTTATTTTTTTTTCTTTTCACTGAACCGGACCGGTTCATTTCAGTTTCTTTTTTTTTCTTTTCTTTCAATCAAATAAAACTCGTCCAAGCAATCTCAACCACCGGATCAAATCTGCACATCCGTACTTTAATTTCGCGCCCGTCTTCTCTTAAGTGACTCATCAACGGTTCAGATCTTCGATGTGTGTGATATCAGCTCTTGAGTCACTTTGGCACTTCAAAACACGTCTAATGCGCTCGTCTGTTGTTGATCTGTAATCCGCATTTTTAAACCTGCAATAACAAAACCAAACTAAAATTAGACGCATAATAAAAATATGATTCCTTAAATTCTTTAATGCATCTAAAATAGTTAATTAGAGTAAATTAATTATTAATCCCCTAATTACTACCCTAATCACAAATAACCTGTTTTATTCATATTTTATCACAAAAACTACACTAGCATATAGGTAAATAGGGCATATAAATATGTATATTTTATGCTTATCAAATACCCCCAAACCAATATTTTGCTAGTCCCCGAGCAAAACAATCAAAACAAAATCACACAAAACAAAACAAAACTAAATTAAACTAGAAAAATAAACGCCACTTTCGTAGGGAACACAATTGCATTGGGCGTATGCAACAAGCCGTTAAACCTCTAGGTATCCCTAGTAGGACGAGTTTTGTCTCGTGAGGGTTTACAGCCATGCTACCCACAAACATGTACTTATGAAATTAACCTTATTAATCTAAGTGCAAAAACAAAATCAAAATAAACATGACAAAACAAACAATCTTATTATCCCTTAAAATGCAAACCACATTGTTTAAGAAAATCAACCACATGTACTTGCATTTATAATCAACTGGAATATAGAAGCCCTTAAGTAAGTGGTTTTATTCTACACCTTCATCTTGGAAATTTCTGCTCAATATAATATAGCATGATAATTTAAATAGTAAAAGTGTAGAACATTGTAGCAATACATTCTAAATTTCTGTTTTACACATATCCAGTGTTACCCATCAACCAAAGAACATCAGAATTTATACAGTCATCGTAATCTTTAGGTTCATGATAGCACAAATCTGTGCGCCTCCTTCAGGTCCAACATTCTAGATTTGAGAGGATAATACACGATAGACTTTTTTTTTCTTTTATTTTTTTTTTCAATTGGACCGTGTAAGGCCTGACTTCAAGATGCTTAGGTTTAGCAATGACTCAGGCCAATGACTCCCAGCACAGTTGGCTTAGGGCATTAGGTTTTAAGAGACCGCTTCGGGCCCGAGCATCAGCCTAAGTTAATCCTATAAAGTCAAGCAGCCCCTTTCTTTCTTTTTTTTCTTTTTTTTTTCATCAGCATTCATATTTTTCAACAATCTTATCATGACCAGGTTGTATTATACTCTCAACCTATTTCCGGTTCCAAGCCCTTGCCATAGCCAAGTAAATGATCTATCATGATCTTTTAAGCTCAACAATAACCATATATCATCTATTGACTTCGACCAAAGACATCCCACTGCAGATTAGTACTCAACAAATTTTTAGAGGGTATTACTTTATGTACTAGTGTATGTGAGTGAGTTTTATTAGCTCAAGCACATGATCCAAGAGGACTGTAACAGAAAGATATGCTCAGTTAAGTGTTTCTATCCTCCAGTATACTTACTCACACTTCCAATGTAAATTAATCTCTTAAAAATTGGAATATGCATCATCACGGGATAAACTATCAAAACCTATAAAAAATACTAACAAATAACCTAAAACTAATCAAATATTTATTTGTTTTTTCTTTTTCTGTTTTTTTTTAAAATAAACAATGTTATTCCTATATACCCCCAAACCTAAACTAAACATTGTCCTCAATGTTAAGAATGAAATGAAGGATAAAATAAATAAACAAATAAAATCAAGGATAGATGTAACCTGGAGAACTGCAAATTGCTAAAATCCCATGCGAATGAAAAACATCAACAAATCAGAAGATGAGAGCAATCACAATATCCAACAAGAAATCATCATCTAACTAATAAGTAACCTAAAACAAAGAAAACGCTGGGCTGCCTCCCAGGAGCGCTAAGTTTCTTGTCTTCAGCCAGACTGAGTGTAAGAGTATTCAATCATGATAAGTGGGATCAGATAGAGGAATACTCTCCATTTCTGATGGAATCAATTCTAGGAATGGCTTAAGTCTTTGACCATTTACTTTAAACATATTGTCATTCAATGGATTTTCAATTTCTACAGCACCATGAGGATAAACAGTTTTAACAATAAATGGCCAGTCCATCTAGACCGTAGCTTGCCAGGAAATAAATGCAATCTAGAGTTATACAAAAGAACTTTTTGTGAAGGTTCAAAAGTTTTTCGCTGAATGTGTTGATCATGCAAAACCTTCATTCGTTCTTTGTAAATTTTTGAATTCATATATGCATCATTCCTTATTTCTTCCAATTCATTTAGTTGAAGCTTACGCACAGAACTGACATCATCCAAACTAAAATTAAACATTTTTATAGCCCAATATGCCTTGTGCTCCAACTCCACAGGCAAGTGGCAAGCTTTTCCATAAACAAGTCTATAATGGGACATACCAATAGGAGATTTAAATGTTGTACGGTATGCCCAAAGTGCATCTGTTAACCGCAGAGACCAATCTTTGCGATTTGGGTTAACCGTTTTCTCTAAAATAGGTTTAATCTCTCTGTTGGCAAGTTCAGCTTGCCCACTTGTTTGTGGGTGATAAAGGGTAGCCACCTTGTGAGTAATTCCATATTTTTTCATTAATGCCTCAAAAGGTTTATTGCAGAAGTGAGAACCCCCATCACTTATGATTGCACGGGGTATACCAAACCGTGACAGAACATTTTCTTTCAAAAAGCGTATAACAATTTTATGCTCATTATGTCTACAAGGGATGGCCTCAACAGCCACTAGGATGTACAAATAGCTAAAAGAAGGTGGAAATGGACCCATGAAATTAATTCCCCAACAATCAAATACTTCAATCACTAAAATGGGGTTTAAAGGCATCATATTCCGACGGGTTATCCCACCAAGCTGTTGACAACGCCCACAAGTACGACAATAATCATGAGTATCTTTAAATAGGGTAGGCTAATAAAATCCACATTGTAAAATTTTAGCAGCAGTTTTTCTAGCAGAAAAATGGCCACCACAAGCTTCTGAATGGCAGAAGGAAATGACACTATGAATTTCCTCATTTGGTACACATCTCCTAATAATTTGATCTAGATAATATTTGAAAAAATATGGATCATCCCAAAAGAAAATTCTTACCTTCACCATGAATTTCTTCTTGTCTTGTGTTGTCCAATGAGGAGTTTGACCTGTGACAAGAAAATTAACAATATCAGCAAACCATGGTAAATCAGAAAGAACAAAAAGTTGCTCATCTGGGAAGGTGTCTTTAATTGGAACTATTTCATTGGAATCATCCACAGTCAACCTAGATAAATGATCGGCCACCACATTTTCAACTCCTTTCTTATCTTTAATGATAATATCAAATTCTTGCAGCAGGAGTATCTAGCGAATCAACCTAGGTTTTGCATCTTTCTTTGATAGAAGATATTTCAAGGCAGCATGATCAGTAAAGACAACAATGGGATATCCAGTCAAGTAAGCCCTAAATTTATCCAAAGCAAAGACTATAGCGAATAATTCATTTTCTGTGGTTGAATAAATCATCTGAGCATTGTTTAAGGTCTTACTAGCGTAGTAAATAATATAAGGTTTCTTGTCTTTCCTTTGCCCCAAAACAGCCCCCACAGCAAAGTCACTAGCATCACACATTATCTCAAATGGTAACGTCCAATCTGGGGGTTGCATAACAGGGGCGGAAGTAAGCATTCCCTTCAGTTGAGCAAAAGCTTTTTCACAATCAGCATTCCATTCAAAAACAGTATCTTTAGATAGGAGATTGCATAATGGTCTAGAAATAGAAGTAAAATCTTTGATGAATCTCCTGTAAAACCCTGCATGACCCAAAAATGATCTAATATCTTTAACAGTCTTGGGTGTAGGCAAATGGGTAATTAAATCAATTTTTTATTTATCAACTTCAATTCCCTTAGAGGAAACAATATGACCGAGAATAATTCCTTTAGAAACCATGAAATAACATTTTTCCCAATTAAGCACAAGGTTCTTCTCTTCACACCTGCTCAAAACTTTCTGCAAATTAGACAAACAGTCATCAAATGAATCACCAAATACAGAAAAGTCATCCATAAACACTTCAAAATAGCGTTCAACCATATCACTAAAAATACTCAGCATGCATCTTTGAAATGTTGCAGGTGCATTGCATAAACCAAAAGCCATTCTCCTGTAAGTAAAAGTGCCAAAGGGACATGTGAATGTGATTTTCTCCTGGTCTTCTAATGCAATTTCAATTTGATTGTAACCGGAGTAGCCATATAAGAAACAGTAATATGTGTGGCCAGCTACCCTCTCCAGAACCTGATCTAGAAACGGCAATGGAAAATGGTCTTTCCTAGTGACTGAGTTCAGCTTCCTGTAATCAATGCACATTCTCCAGCCAGATGTAACTCTAGTGGGTATTAATTCATTATTATCATTCTTGACAACTGTTACACCAGATTTCTTAGGCACTACTTGTGTAGGACTAACCCACTTGCTATCAGAAATGGGGTAGATGATCTCCGCATCAAAGAGTTTAAGAACTTCAGCTCTAACTGCCTCTTTCATGTTTGGATTTAACCTACGTTGCATCTCCCTAGACGGTTTGGCATTATCCTCCAAATAAATCCGATGAGTGCAAATCAAAGGGCCTATTCCTTTTAAATCAGCAATTGTCCATCCTATTGCACCTTTATGCTTTCTCAAAATATCAAGCAACTTACCCTCTTCGATAAGATTAAGATGAGACGATATTACCATCGGAAGAGTTTCACCATCACCAAAAAATGTATATTTGAGTTCAGTTGGTAACTTTTTCAACTCCAATATAGGTGCTTGAATGCTTGATGGGGTGGGCAATTTGTCTCTCAATGGCAGCTCCTCAAACTTGGGTTTCCATCCATTCACTTCTAATACCTGTAAAGAATTCAGCAAAGAACAAATCTCAGCCTCTTCAAACTCCACTTTAGATTCATCATATAAAGAATTCACTAAGCAAGATTCTAATGGATTAGAAAGAGATGAAACATGAAATTGATCTCTAACAAAGGTATCAACCCAACTAATTTCTTGAACATCAGTATCATCGCCTGGTTGTTTGCAAACATTAAATATGTTCAATTCCAAAGTCATATTGCCAAATGAAAGTTTCATCACACCATTTCTACAATTAATCAAAGCATTTGAAGTGGCAAGAAATGGACGACCTAGTATGACAGGAATATTTGCACTTCCATTTACAACAGGATGTGTGTCTGAAATAATAAAATCAATAGGAAAGTAAAATTTGTCTACTTGAACAAGCACATCTTCCACTACTCCCCTTGGAATTTTAATATAACAATCAGCAAGTTGAAGAGTAATGGTGGTGGGTTTAAGTTCCCCAAGACCTAACTGAGTGTACACTGAATAAGGCAAAAGATTAACACTAGCCCCAAGATCAAGCAAGGCTTGGTCTACCCTTAAGTTCCCGATCACACATGAAATAGTTGGACATCCGGGATCCTTATATTTGGGCGGGTTTTTGTGTTGAATTATAAAACTTACCTGTTCAGTTAAAAATACTTCTTTCTGCACATTAAACTTACGCTTAATAGTACACAAATCTTTCAAGAACTTAGCATAAGAAGGTACCTGTTTGATTGCATCTAACAAGGGAATGTTAATTTTCACCTGCTTAAAAAGTTCAAAAATTTCAGCATTTTGGTTCATCTTTTGAAGTGGTTTCAACCTCTGTGGAAATGGAGCTGGAATCGAACATCTCACATCTTCACTTGACCTAGACTTATCAATTTTTTCATTATCATATTTTGATTCATCATTCACAGAAGATTTTTGGGCTTTAAGTAGGATTGTTTTGTCAATTTCTTTTCCATTACGCAGAGTGGTAATTGACTTAGCATGTTCCAATTGTGAATCAGAAGATTGTGTGTCCATTATGTGAACTTGCCCCTGCGGGTTGGGTTGGGGTTGAGCAGGAAACCTACCTTTCTCTTTAACAGCTAGAGAAGCTGTCAATTTAGTGAGAGAGCTCTTTATGTCATTAATGGCTTCTGAGGTTTGTTGATTAATAGTAGCTTGCCCTTGCACGAAAGTTTGTAGTGTCTCCTCAAGTGTCTTCCTTTGAAGTGGAACATATGAAGTATAATTGGAAGATGCATGAGGAGGTGGTGTTTGTGCAGCACTATCATTCCCGCAACTAAAGTTGGGGTGATTCCTCCATCCTAGATTGTAGGTGTCTCCATAAGGAGATTGCCTCTTGAAAGGGGTCATAGAATTTGCTTGGTCATGTAACACCTCCTTGAAAGCAGGAATAGTAGGGCACTCATTAGTCGGATGTCCCATGACATCACAAATTCCACAGACCTCTTCTATAGCAACAGACTTAACAGCATTAATTTTCCCTAATTCCATGGCCTCTACCTTCCTAGCCAAAGATGCTAGCCGAGCACTCAAATTATCCTCCTCCCTAAGATGATGCAGACCCCCACTAGTAGTTGAAGACTTCGGCATATTAGAAACATCAGAGGGATCGGTGGGATCCCAAGAATCTGAGTCTTCAGCTATTTGATCTAGAAAATCAAGGGCTTCAATAGGGTCTTTATCAAAGAATTCCCCATTACACATTGTTTGCACAAATTGTTTCATTGAGGGCGTCATCCCATCATAGAAGAAACTGATGGTGTGCCACTTCTCATACCCATGATGTGGACAAGAATTTAACAAATCTTTATAACGCTCCCAACACTGATAAAACGATTCATTTTGTTTTTGTGCAAAATTTGTTATTTGTCTTTTCAGAGCATTTGTCTTATGAACAGGGAAAAACTTTTTAAGGAATTCAGTTTGTAGTTCTTTCCAAGTTCCTAAAGATCTAGGCCTAAGGGAATTCAGCCAAGTCTTGGCTTTATCCTTCAAGGAAAACGGAAACAATTTTAGCCTGATAATGTCTTCACTACAAGCCTGCTCAAATGTTGCACATACTTCCTCAAATTTCTTTAAATGCAAATAAGGGTTCTCAGAATCTATACCGTGGAATTTGGGAAGCAAGTTTATCATTCCAGGCTTAAAAGTGAAGTGATGTGCTTGTAGAGGCAATATAATACATGAGGGTGTGCTAGTGCGTGCAGGTTGAAGGTACTCACACAAGGGCCGCATTGGTGCATCATGTTCAATCTCATTTACATTAATATCATGGTTACTACCCTGATCAGCCATATTGTGTGGTGTGTGTGATGGAATAGAAAATTCAAACAAAGGATTCTCAATCAAAATAGCAGAATTATCTCTAACCAATCGTCCACTGGTATCTCTATTCCACGAGTGCATGCACAACCAACAGAAATTTCAAAAAGAGATATGGAACGAAGTTACCAAATTTGAAGAAAAATCCAATGAAAAGCTTTTTGTTCCAGATCAGCCTCAGAATACTCCAAATGTCCTACAAAATAGGCGAGCTAAATTAAACTAAGAATATTTAAAATTAACTAAACTATACTAGAAAGAAAGAAACTAATTGGAAGATTAATCCTAAACTTCACTCCCCGGCAACGACGCCAAAATTTGATCTAACCCCAAAATAGGTTGACAAATTGTAATATATACTCGGTAAGTCCAAGGTCGAACCATAGGGAATGATGTAGGACTATTCCAAACTAATTTAAGACTACTTAACTCAGCAAACTAAAATTCTTATCAGGAAATTTTGTAGAGAGATTCTAATTTAATTAACTACTAAAATGACGATTATAAATTTAATTAAAACTAACTAGAGATAGCAAAGATAATCGATGGGAGATATCAAAGCTTCAAGGATCAATTATTTAATTAATACTCTACGTCTATTTAATTACGCAATTAGATTCAAATAATGATTTGACCTAATCGGATGATATTTCATTCACGTTCATCATAACCATTAACATAAAAATATCAATTGAATATTTATCATTAACAAGCTCAGTAAAATAATCACCGGGAATTATAAGCATTCGCCGTACCTTACATTAACGACAAATCAAATAATTATATAGATTATGACTTTATCAAAACATCTCTATTCAACCAAATAAGCAATAAAAATACTTCTTTATAGACGTAGAAATACTAATCAAATAATATCACCTTTAGCTTTGACAAAAGATTTAGCTATTCATATTTATGAGAAAAATCAGATTCGGAAGAGATTGCATCGGGAAAAACACTGTAGCAATTTTACTATTCATAGATACTATTCACAGAATCAATGTAGCAAAACATTGTAGCAGCGCACTGTTCATCTTCCCCAACCCAATGGTTACTATAGCAGTTCGCTGGTACTGTTCACAGCACTATTCACGGGCAAAAACCAGTGCTTTCTCCTCTTCAATTTCTACTGAAATCCAACCAAATCACGACCCAAACATGACCCAAAATCACCCAAAACGAAGCTCTATTTTTTCAAAACAGAACACCCATTTCGTCCAAAAATTCGTCCTCCTTATTCCAAAATCACCCCGTTTTTATAAGCAGATCGAAAGAGAGTCCTAATCCTTTCTAACTTTGATATGGATGAACCCAAATCGTATCCAATTTAAGCATAACACTGTTTCAGCACGATCCTTCCTCTTTAGTTTGCGAGTTGAGCACGGCTCAGTTTCGTTTCCAAATCCGCCGTCGATTCCAGAACTTCCGCCATTGTCGTGCCTCAGCTTGCTGCGCCGATCGTGACCTTCGATTCGAGCTCCGCCGCCACTTGATTTCGCGCGTCTGCTATTACCTCACCCATGACCGCCATAGCTGTCGTCATTCAAGCTCCTCTTTGTCCGCCAAAATCTCCACAGTCGCCGCCATAGCTACCGTCTTTTCTCCTTTGTTTTCTCTGGGCCGCCATGATCCACATCACCGCCGCTTCGAGTGATCGCCACTGCTCATCGCCGCCATGAAACCAGAGCCGCCGTGAATCTCAATCGCCGCCGGAAACCAGAGCCGCTGTCGTCAAACCTTCAGGTGGCCACCATGGCCCTTCTCCATTAGCGTTCGAGCAGAGAGCTTGAGTGCTCTGCTTCTCGTCCGAAACACCCGAGCTCCAGCTCGGGTTGGTTTTTTTTCTTTTCACTGAACCGGACCGGTTCATTTCAGTTTCTTTTTTTTTCTTTTCTTTCAATCAAATAAAACCCGTTCAAGCAATCTCAACCACAGGATCAAATCTGCACGTCCGTACTTTAATTTTGCGCCCGTCTTCTCTTAAGTGACTCATCAACGGTTCAGATCTTCGATGTGTGTGATATGAGCTCTTGGGTCACTTTGGCACTTCAAAACACGTCTAATGCGCTCGTCTGTTGTTGATCTGTAATCCGCATTTTTAAACCTGTAATAACAAAACCAAACAAAAATTAGACGCATAATAAAAATATGATTCCTTAAATTCTTTAATGCATCTAAAATAGTTAATTAGAGTAAATTAATTATTAATCCCCTAATTACTACCCTAATCACAAATAACCCGTTTTATTCATATTTTATCACAAAAACTACACTAGCATATAGGTAAATAGGGCATATAAATATGTATATTTTATGCTTATCAGTGCTCTAACTCCACTGGTAAGTGACAAGCTTTCACAAAAATGAGTCGATAAGGTGATATACCAATGGGAGTTTTGTAAGCAATCCTGTTAGCCCACAAAGCATCATTTAAGCGTACGGACCAATCTTTCCTATCGGGTCTAACAATTTTCTCAAGAATCTTTTTAATCTTTGATATATGCAAAATATACACATTTTTATATGCCTTTCTACCTATATGTTAGTCGTAATTTCAATTAAAATAAGGATAATTGATGTTTATCAGTGTTAAGTGAATAATTAAGAGTTTAATGGATAAATGCGCTTAATTGAGTTATTTAAATGCATTAATTGGATTTATATTTTATTATGCATCTAATTATGATTTAATTTTATTTATGCAGGTTTTAGAGCTCCAGATTCAGATCGCCAAATGTGAAACACGTCAATCAACTCATGTGAAGAGATCGAAGATCCGACGGACGAGGTTGCTACGACGGGTTCAGCCCAATGAAAAGGAAAAGATGAATAAGAGTTGAACCGAGTCAGCGGTTCAGTACTTCGGTTCGGTTTAAATAAAAGAAAAAGAAGGGCCCGAGCCGATGGCTCCGGCGTTACCCAGAATAGAGAGCTCGAGCTCTCTGCTCGAACGCCTGCGACGGGGGCTGGCAATAATGGCGACCAAGGCGATGGGTCAGTGCGGCCGATGGTGGAGAAGACGCTCGGTGGTGAGGTCGACGACGACGACCCAACATCGGACAGAGGCGGTTGTTGGCGACAGTCACGGAGCCGGAGAAGAAGACAATGAGGACGATTAGTCGAGCGTTCATGGCGGCCGATAGACGACGACAGGGCCCTGGCAAATGGGTCTCGACGGTGATTCTGGGTTTCACGGCAAAATACTGCGGCAAGGGTGTTCCAGACGACAACGCCAGTGCGACGGTGGGCTCGAGATCTCGACCGTGACAGAAAGTGGGCATTGCTCTGCTCAAGCGCGGGAGGAGGAGGAGGAGGCGAACGGCGGAGATTGCAGACAATGGGTCTCGACTGTGGCGAACGCGGCAAATGGGCGACGGTTTTGGCTTGATTTGGAAGGGCAGAAGGATGGAAAGCTCCTGCTTTGGATGGTATTGAATATGGAAAATTGCTGCTTTCAGAAAGAGGGACTCGTCTATAAGAGAAGTCGAGAGGGGGGGTGGTACTGTTATGCTTGTCGAGAGGGAGAGAAGGGAGAGGACTGTGTGGTGGAGGCGGCTCTGTTTCGGAGGGTCGGTGGAGGTACTGCTCGTGGCGGCTGGAGGAGAGGCTGTGCAAAGGGGGATTTTTGGGTGGTGGCTCCTCAGACGAGAGGCAAAGGAGGTAGAGAAGAAGCCGGAGTTGAACTTTTCTTCTGTTCTGTTCTGGGAGGCTGGAACAGACGAGAGACAAAGGAGAGAAAGGCAAGGTGGAGCTGTTGCAGTTGAGAGGCTGGGTTTCGGGAGAGGTTGCTTTGGCTCGAGAGAGCAAAGCAGACTCATTTTTTGCTGGTAGTCTTGACGAGGGAGAACTGCTTCTGTGGATCTGCCGCACAAACTGAGAAAAAAAGGGCTGCTTTACTTTGGCTGGAATTGGGGACTGTTCTATTTTATTCGAGAGAAAGAGTAGAACGGTTGAGGCGTGCAATCGAGAGATTGTTGCAAAAGGTGGATGAGAGAGCAAAGTAGGACAGGATTACAGATGAACTAAAAGCAGAAATCAGGATTTTTCTTTCATTTATCTTTTATTTAGTCAATTTCTGTGTTTTAAGTTTAGTTGATCATCTGATTGCTTAATTAGAAAATAAAAATTAAAACTTTTCATTTCATTGTTGCTTGTTACATACTCTTAGAATTAGGTTGAATATCTTACTAAGTCTCTGAGGGATCGACCTCATAGCTATTATTCTGCATTAGATTCATGCGCTTGCGAGTATTATATTAATTACATCAAGTTTTTGGCGCCGCTGCCGGGGACTATGTAGGATAATTTACCAGATTCTTAGAGTAGTTTAGTTTCAGTTTAATTTAGTTTAATTTTTGTTGCTTATTAGTATTTTGCTATTTTTGTAGGAGTAAGAGAAGGCGCTGAGTTCTCGCCAACGTTGGAAAGGCCACCCCTTCCCCTCGTTTGCATTCTTTTACCTTCTCTTTTAGTTTTTTTTAGGTGTTTGATATTTTTATATTTCTTTCTGTGACTCCATGCTTGTGTTAGTTGCGATGTTTAGGATTGTTATAGGTATTTAATTTTTAGTGGTATTAATTAGTGTATGCTTGGTCGTCGGTCATTGGGTGAAAAGCTTGCACCTCTTGACTTAGAAATTGAAAGAGCTTTCAAAGCAAGATTAAAACATACAATGGATATTGCATTTTAATTAGGTAACATAGAAAATGAGAATGTGAGGAAGGCATTAAAAGATTATTCATCCCCCATTCAATTCAACTCACCTTCCTGCATAGTGTTGCCGCTCACCACGGCACACCACTTTGAGTTGAAACCAGGGGTAATGCAACTTTTGCCCACATTCTATGGTTCCAATAAAGAAGATCCCTATAATCATGTTAAAGAGTTCCTTGACATTTGTGTGACATTTAAATTCCAAAATTTCTCTAATGAATCTGCTAGGTTGCGCCTCTTTCCCTTTTCTTTGAAAGAAAAAGCGAAAGCATGGTTGAACTCTTTAGAAGTCAGAACAATTAGGAGTTGGGATCAATTAGCTGAAAAATTCTTGAACAAATTCTTCCTGGTTCATAAAACTCATGCCCTTCGTAGAGAAATTACAAATTTCATGCAAAAGGAAGGTGAACGCTTTTATGAGTGTTCAGAAATATGGAAGAATTTGCTTCTTAAGTGTCCACACCATAGATTTTTAAAGTGGCAACATGATCAATTCTTCTATGACGGTTTAACACCTCAGAACCGTCAAATGGTTGATGCCGCTAGTGGTGGGTCAGTTATGATGAAGAGCACAGAAGAAGCGTGGGATTTTATTGAGACTCTATGCGAGAATTCTCAGCAATGGGATTGCTCAAGTAGAGTTGACAGAACGTTTCCTTTTCAAAAGAAGGGACGCGTATATGAGGTAGACAATAGTGCACATTTGATTTCCAAGATAGATAGCCTGACACAACGTTTTGATGCGTTGATGTTTGCTGGTGGGCCCCAAATGCCATCACATGTCAATATGTGTGCTATTTGCTCTAACCCCTCCCATGTCACACAAAACTGTCCTTCTAACACCTCTAGAGTGGAATACAATAGTGATCAGGCTAATGCTATCAATGCCTTCCCTCGACCTAGCAATAACACATATTCGGAAACTTAAAACCCAGGTTGGGCTAGGCATCCGAATTTTTCATGGTCCAAAGGACTACATCAAGGAGGACCACCAGGGTTTTCTCCCAATCAGTCTTACCCTCAACAAGTTCAAACATTCCCTACACAACCCAAGAAATCATCTCTTGAGGATACTTTGAATTTGTTCATGCAAAGCTCTCTACAATTTCAAAAAGATACCCAACATTCTTTACATGCCAACTCGCAAGCAATTGTGAAGCTGGAACTTCAAATGGGTCAATTGGCTTTTGCATTAAATGAGAGGGAAAAAGGTAGGTTCTCTAGTCAACCTGTAGCAAATCCCAAAGGACAATTTGAAGTGGGATCTAATTCTTATCAAGACCAATCTCCAGCACAAGTTAAAGCCATAACTACACTTAGGAGTGGCAAACAAATTGACAACCAAGTTGAACCACCTAAGACGGTCATAGAAACAACTGCTAGAAAGGGTGAGGAACAAGAGAGCACTACTGGACCAGACGTGAGTCCTGTTACATCGAAGAAGAGCTTAGAAGCTTCTTCATGTACTATGTCTAGCCATATGCCACCCTATATACCCAAAGCACATTTTCCCCAAATACTTGCAAAAACATCTCAAGGGAACAAACTTGATGAGACAATGGAAATTTTTAAGAAAGTGCAAATCAATATTCCATTACTCGATGCTATTAAGCAAGTTCCCGCTTATGCAAGATTCCTGAAAGACATGTGCACCCAGAAAAGAAAATTAAATGTACACAAGAAAGCGTTTCTCACTGAACAAGTTAGCTCAATTCTTAAGCATAACACTCCTCCTAAGTTCAAAGATCCAGGATGTCCCACAATTTCATGCATTATAGGAGACCATAATGTGGAGAGGGCATTGTTGGACTTAGGAGCTAGTGTAAATTTGCTACCATTTTTTGTTTATGAGCAACTTGGATTAGGAGATTTGAAACCGACTACCATAACATTGTAACTTGCAGACATATCAGTTAAAGACCCACGCGGTGTTATTGAGGATGTTCTGGTTCAGGTGGATAAATTTTACTTCCCTGTAGACTTTATTGTCTTAGATACCCACCCTATGCAGAATCCTGGTAGTCAGATTCCTGTGATTTTGGGAAGGCCATTCTTATTCACATCCAATGCCATAATAAATTGTCGAAATGGGGTTATGAAGTTGTCTTTTGGCAGTTTAAAGATCAAACTCAATGTTTTTAATGTTAGACAACAATCCCCGGAGTCGGATGATTCTTTTGCAGTGAATATGATTGAAAGTTTAGTACAAGAATCTCTGCAAATTGTTTTAAATGATGATCCCCTCCAGACATGTTTAACTCATTTTGGCTTAGACTTTGACATCGAAGGGTCCATTAGAGAAGTCAATGCATTGCTTAACTCTACCCCTGTATTGGGCCCAACCAAATGGACAGTAAGGGTGGAACCACTTCCAGTTCCCGAGTCTAAACTTGTCCCATCTATTGAAAAACCACCCCAACTTGACCTAAAACCATTACCAGAGACACTTAAATATGCATTTTTAGGTTCTTCTGATAACTTGCCTATGAGCATCTCTTCAGACCTTAATTTAGAACAGGAAGGAAAGTTGCTTAATGTTCTTCGCGAACATAAGACAGCTTTGGGGTGGACAATAGCAGACATTAAGGGTATAAGTCCTGCTCTGTGTATGCATTACATTTACCTTGAGGAGCATGCAAAATCTTCCCGCGAAATGCAACGCAGACTTAACTCTAATATGAAGGAGGTGGTCAGAGCCGAGGTGCTAAAATTGTTGGATGTTGGCCTCATTTACCCCATATCAGATAGTACTTGGGTCAGCCCAGTTCAGATTGTTCCTAAGAAGTCAGGAATCACAGTAGTAAAAAATGATAATAATGAATTAGTCCCCACCCGAATGACCACTGGGTGGCGAGTTTTTATTGACTACAGAAAATTGAACTCGGTTACAAGGAAAGATCACTTTCCTTTGCCATTCATTGATCAGATGCTTGAGAAACATGCTGGTCATAGCCACTATTGCTTTTTAGATGGCTATTCAGGCTACAATCAAATTCCCATTGCTCCAGAGGATCAAGAAAAGACCACATTCACTTGTCCTTTTGGAACATATGCCTATCGCCGCATGCCATTTGGGTTATGTAATGCACCCGCCACATTCCAGCGGTGCATGATGAGCATATTTTCTGATATGGTTGAGCGGTTTCTTGAAATTTTCATGGATGATTTCTCTGTGTTTGGATCTTCTTTTGATGAATGTTTACACCACTTGTCTCTTGTCTTGGCAAGGTGTAAAGAAACAAATCTTGTGCTAAATTGGGAGAAATGTCACTTTATGGTTCGTCAAGGGATAGTTCTGGGGCATGTAATTTCTAATAAAGGAATTGCAGTTGATAAAGCCAAAGTTGACTTAATTTCAAGTCTGCCTCCACCAAAATCGGTAAAGGAGGTTCGATCTTTTCTTGGCCATGCGGGGTTTTACAGAAGATTCATCAAAGACTTCAGCAAAATTTCTGGACCTTTGTGTAATTTGCTTGCCAAAGAAACTCCTTTTGTCTTTGATGATGAATGTTCTAAAGCGTTTGATCAACTCAAGCAATTCCACACATCTACACCCATCATCCAACCACCGGACTGGAATTTACCTTTTGAGCTTATGTGTGACGCATCCGGTTATACGGTTGGAGCTGTCTTGGGACAGCGGGTGAATAAAATACCCCATGTCATCTATTATGCAAGTAGAACTCTCAATGATGCTCAGCTCAATTATTCTACTACATAAAAAGAGTTGTTGGCTGTAGTTTTTGCTCTAGACAAGTTTCGATCATATCTCTTAGGATCCAAGGTCATAGTGTTTTCAGATCATGCAGCTTTGAAATATCTTCTTTCAAAGAAAGACACAAAACCTCGTTTAATTCGTTGGGTCCTATTACTTCAAGAGTTTGATATTGAGATAAGAGACAAGAAAGGTTCTGAAAATGTTGTTGCTGATCACTTGTCTAGACTTATTGATGAGTCTGCTGAGGAGCCCTTACCTTTGAATGAGTCATTCCCTCACGAACAACTTTTTGCTGTCTCTCAATTACCTTGGTATGCTGATATTGTTAATTATCTTGTCACAACTCAACTTCCTGAACATTGAACAAAACAAGATAAATCTAAATTCTTCGCCGAGGTTAAGCAATTTTTCTGGGATGATCCATACCTGTTCAAGTATTGCCCGGATCAAATTATTATAGGAGATGTGTGCCGGAGCATGAGGTTGTTAGTATCATTTCTTTTTGACATGCTCATGCCTATGGCGGTCATTTTGGTGCGAAAAAGACTGCTGCAAAAATTTTACAGAGTGGTTTTTATTGGCCTACTTTATTCAAAGACACTCATGAGTTTTGCACAAAATGTGACAGATGCCAACGTATGGGTACACTATCACGTAGGTCCATGATGCCCCTTACAAACATTCTGATTGTTGAACTTTTTGATGTTTGGGGTATTGACTTCATGGGCCCATTTCCTCCATCGTTTGGTCATCTCTATATCCTTGTTGCAGTAGATTATGTTTCCAAATGGGTTGAGGCAATTCTCTGTAGAACAAATTATCACAAAGTGGTGGTTCGTTTCTTGAAAGAGAACATATTTTCTCGTTTTGGAACCCCTCGTGCAATTATAAGTGATGGTGGTATACATTTTTGCAATAGAGCTTTTGAATCACTTCTGAAAAAGTACTCCATTACTCATAAAATTGCCACCCCATATCATCCGCAGACTTGTGGGCAAATTGAAGTTTTTAAATAGGGAAATTAAACGCATTCTTGAGAAAACGGTTGGTCCTAATAGAAAGGATTGGTCTGAAAGATTACATGATGCATTGTGGGCTTACCGTACTGCATTTAAAACACCGATTGGAATGTCTCCCTATAGACTTGTATTTGGAAAACCTTGTCATTTACCTGTGGAATTGGAACATCGTGCTTACTGGGCCATCAAAACTTTTAATTTTGATATGGACAAGGCTGGATCACTTCGCAAATTGCAACTCAATGAATTAGACGAAATTCGTAATGATGCTTATGAGAATGCGAAGATTTACAAAGCAAGGACCAAAGTTTTTCATGATCAATCAATACTGAGGAAGTCATTTGAGCCTGGTCAAAAAGTTTTGATTTACAACTCCAGGTTACATCTCTTCCCAGGAAAGCTCCGTTCACGATGGTCTGGACCTTTCATTGTGCTCAAGGTATTTTCCCATGGGGCGGTTGACATTCAAAACCCTAAAGATGGAACTATTTTCAAAGTTAATGGTCAAAGATTGAAACCATATTTAGAGGGTTTTACTGAAAGGGAGGAGATTGTTCTAGATTTGGATGAACCTAATTCTCCTGCATGATTTTTGGTTACGTCTGGCTGAAGACGTAAAACTTAGCGCTCTTGGGAGGCAACACAAAATTTTGTTTTCTTTTATTGTTTCCTTTTTGTTTACTATGTAGGTTGTTTAATACCTGTGTGGGGATGCTACAATCTAGGTTTGAGGGTGTACTTTCTTTTTCTATATTTTGTACTCATTCCTCATTCTTAGTTTGTGTGTTTCAATGCTCTACATCTACCATGAGGCTTCTCCATTCAGGTGATTTCTTTCTTTACACTGCTTTTCTTTTACTAGTCATTATAGTATTTATCTTGGTAAACATTGAGGGCAATGTTCAGTTTAGGTTTGGGGGTGTAGAAAAGAAAAGTAGTATTCCTTTGGTTTCTATCATTTGAAAAAAAAAATTTGAACAAAAAAACCATAAATAATTTACTTAGTTTTAGGTTATTTGTTAGTATTTTTCTTAGGTTTTGATAGTTTATCCCTTTATGATGCATACTTCAATTTTTAAGAGATTAATTTGCATTGGAAGTGTGAGTAAGTATACTGGAGGATAGAGAACTTAATTGAGCAGTATCTTTCTGTTACAGTCCTCTTGGATCATGTGCTTGAGCTAAGAAAACTCACTCACACACACTAGCACATAAAGTAATACCGTCTAGAGATTTGTTGAATGCAAATTTACAGTGGGATGTCTTTAGTCAAAGTCATTGGATGATGTGTAGTTGTCTGTTGAGCTTAAAAGATCATGATAGACCATTTACTTTTTTATGGCAAGGGCTTGGAACCAGAAATAGGTTGAGAGTATAATACAGCCTGGACGGAATAAAGATTGCTGAAAAAATGAATGCTAAAAAAAATGAATGAAAAAATGAGAAAATGAAAAATGAAAAATGAAAGAAAGAAAGGGGTTGCTTGACTATTATAGGATTAACTTAGGCTGATGCTCAGGCCTGAAGCGGTCTACTTAAAACCTAATGCCCTAAGCCAAACTGGCTGGGAGTCATTGGCCTGAGTCATTGCTAAATCTAAGCATCTTGAAGTCAGGCCTTACACAGTCCTATGAAAAGAAAAAAAAAGTCTATGGTGTATTATCCTCTCAAATCAAGAATGTTGGACCCGAAGGAGGCACGCAGATGTGTGCTATCATGAACCTAAAGATTACGACGACTGTTTTGATTCTGATGTTCTTTGGTTAATGGGTCACACTGGATCTGTGTGAAACAAAGATTTAGAATGTATTGCTACAATGTTCTACACTTTTACTATATAAAGTATCATGCTATATCATATTGAGCAGAAATTTTCAAGATGAAGGTGTAGAATAAAACCACTTACTTGAGGGCTTCTATATTCCAGTTGATTATAAATCCAAGTATTGTGGTGTGCATTTGATGGGAAAATAGGATTGTTTGTTTTGTAGTGATTTTCTATTTCTTTGTGCACTTAGATTAAATAGGTTAATTTTATAAATACATGTTTGTGGGTAGCATGGCTGCAAACCCTCACGAAACTTCACTCGTCCAGCCAGGGACACCTGGGGGTTTAAAAGGCTTGTTGCATACGCTAAATACAATCGCAATTTCCTGCGAAAATGGATTAGTTAGATTTCTTTGTTGTTGTTTTTGTTTTGTTTTGTTTTGCTCGAGGACTAGCAAAATATATGTTTGGGGGTATTTGATATATGCAAAATATACACATTTTTATATGCCTTTCTACCTATATGTTAGTCATAATTTCAATTAAAATAAGGATAATTGATGTTTATCAGTGTTAAGTGAATAATTAAGAGTTTAATGGATAAATGGCGAACGGCGGAGATTACAGACAATGGGTCTCGACTGTGGCGAACGCGGCAAATGGGCGACGCTTCTGGCTTGATTTGGAAGGGCAGAAGGATGGAAAGCTCCTGCTTTGGATGGTATTGAATATGGAAAATTGCTGCTTTCAGAAAGAGGGACTCGTCTATAAGAGAAGTCGAGAGGGGGGGTGGTACTGTTATGCTTGTCGAGAGGGAGAGAAGGGAGAGGACTGTTTGGTGGAGGCGGCTCTGTTTCGGAGGGTCGGTGGAGGTACTGCTCGTGGCGGATGGAGGAGAGGTTGTGCAAAGGGGGATTTTTGGGTGGTGGCTCCTCAGACGAGAGGCAAAGGAGGTAGAGAAGAAGCCGGAGTTGAACTTTTCTTCTGTTCTGTTCTGGGAGGCTGGAACAGACGAGAGACAAAGGAGAGAAAGGCAAGGTGGAGCTGTTGCAGTCGGGAGGTTGGGTTTCGGGAGAGGTTGCTTTGGCTCGAGAGAGCAAAGCAGACTCATTTTTTGCTGGTAGTCTTGACGAGGGAGAACTGCTTCTGTGGATCTGCCGCACAAACTGAGAAAAAAAAGGGCTGCTTTACTTTGGCTGGAATTGGGGACTGTTCTATTTTATTCGAGAGAAAGAGTAGAACGGTTGAGGCGTGCAATCGAGAGATTGTTGCAAAAGGTGGATGAGAGAGCAAAGTAGGACAGGATTGCAGACGAACTAAAAGCAGAAATCAAGATTTTTCTTTCATTTATCTTTTATTTAGTCAATTTCTGTGTTTTAAGTTTAGTTGAACATTTGATTGCTTAATTAGAAAATAAAAATTAAAACTTTTCATTTCATTGTTGCTTATTACATACTCTTAGAATTCGGTTGAATATCTTACTAAGTCTCTGAGGGATTGACCTCGTAGCCATTATTCTGCATTAGATTCATGTGCTTGCGAGTATTATATTAAAATTTACATCAATCTCCCGATTAGACAATTCCACCTGACCACTTGTTTGGGGATGATATAGAGTGGCAACCTTATGTGTAACAGAGTACCTCCGAAGAAGAACTTCAAAAGATCTATTACAAAAGTAAGTGCCTCTGTCACGCCCCGAAATCCCACACATCGATCGAAGTACGGAAGCCAACAAAAGAAGTACATTTCAAGGTAGAGATCCCGACATGCGACTGACCAGTCGATCTCACCACCAATTACAATAATCTCAAAAGGACATGTAACCGGTTATGCCCACAGTCAGTGTAACACAATAGTAGACATCATTAAATAATATGAAATAAATTTCTTACCTTTTAATCCAGCAAAAATTCTTTAAGGAAAACAAATAAAATAAACTTATGAGTCTATGGCACACAACGACCAACAATGTCAAAAGCATGAAAATAAACAAAGCAAATAACTAAGTAAACTTCCAATCTCTTCACGGCTCCTCCAACCGCCTTTCCTTTATAGCAACTTCCTGAACTCAGCTTTCTTTTGCGCCTGTATCAGAGGATGCATGAGTATTTCATAGAAACACTTAGTAGGATGTAAAAACCCACTGATGAGAAAACAAGCAATATGAAGAGAAATAAAGACAATCAAAGGATTATGGATATACAACAACATTTGGACTAAACCAAAGGTCTAAACACCTGAAAAGAAAGGTCAGTCAACACAAAAGGATTCCTGGCTCTCAAGTATAGAGAAAGGATAGCAGCATATACCACTCCAAACATGTCAACGGTGCAAGGAGAAGAATCAACAATAATAATACCTCTCAACATCAAAAGTGCAAAGAGATTCAATTTTTGCTCGTTGTTTACCAACCATGTGGATACTTACCATAACATCCTAGAGGTTCTCCCTTCGCAACCCGGCCACACGTCTAGGCATGCTAGCCCCATCTGTGCTTACAGGCACAATGAGCGGAGATTGCAGACCTTCCGTAATGTCATACGACCTAAACGTACATATTTGCCTCCCTTCGGGCAATAAAGAATCAAAATTCCATAAATATCGGAGGTCACGCTGGACCTAGCAATGGCTCGTGAGCACACTATGATTCCACTGAACAAGTAGTGGAGAAATAGGTCAATGTCAACCGGACAATGATACAACCAATCGCATGGGTCTCAACTTTCTGAGAATAAAGTAACTCTTACCATAATGACTTATTCATGGAGTACAAATAGAACATCAAGGTCTTGAACCACATATGACTTACTTACTGGAGTAAAATAGGACAATAAAGCTTTTTAAGATATATAACTCTCTCCTCGGGATGACAAGGAAACTCAACCACCTTGGATAGTGACAACTCATCATGAGAATATAAATACAATCAATGCATACCTTCATGCTTAGCCCTAGATAAGAATTCTTCATAAACATTAGATTTTATAATACAAATATCAGAGACAAGAATACTAATGAGTCTTAGATGATTTGAATTCAGAGTGGAACCTCAAACCAACATCAACGCTTTAAAATAGATGGTTATCATTCTCTTGATCAAAGGATTATCCCTCCTAATTGGATTAACTCTAACCCAACCTTACTGTGATATTTCATAAACATATAGTTCAATTACTGATGTTGACACGTTAATTATCCTCATACCATAATACATAATATTATTTGGATACTTAGTATTTTCTCTCAGATTCGACTCACTGTCTTCTGCACAATAGTCCTCTTCCGATGGCTTTCGTACTCTGTACAGTAATAGTTAACCTCTGAAATTTTTACTGATAATACCCTTACGAGTCTAGTTTCTAATCCCACTGATTTTATATTTTTATGATTTATCTTGAATTAGTTATGATTTAATTACTATAGACTATTAGCATAAAAATAGTTCTGGCCGAGATTAAGATTCTTAATTAAACTTGATTATCTCACTTAATAACACATTGTAGGTGATAATATATCATTAACAGACAACAATACTCCCCTCCTAGATCAATTACAGACCCTAGGATTATCTAGAATTACCAAAGTACCCTTTTATGGTGTTACCTAGCATATAACCCAATCTTAGATGTTAATACATCATAAATAGGACAATTAATACAAGACACTCAATATCACACAAGAATCAACGTGGATTAAGGTCAACAATATGAGATTAGGACTTTTGGACTCTGAATCATGAATAAAGCAATCAACTTTGGACATGAATCCCATCTAAACACTTAGCATGAAAGCATATATGATCATATCACAAGATGAATGGAAAATAAAGTCATAAATTAAATAATTTCACATGAATCAAAATAATACATCACGGTACTGGATAAGAACACTTATAAATATCACATAGATGAAGAAAAGAAAATGGAAAAAATTATCCTACTCTTATCTCGCGAAAATCCTCCTTCTTCACATGTCGTAAGACTTCCTCGCTTGCAACTAAGCTCTCGCGAATCTCCCACCAAGAAGAAGCCTTTAGGAGAAGGATGGACGTGGAAAGGAGAAGAACAAGGCTCTGGACGTTCTAAGGCTAGGGTTTCAATAGCACAAGCCAACTCCTCAAGGGTTTATATAGAGTTTGGGAAGATCTCTTCTTAAAATAATCCTCCCATATCATGCACTCTTCCCACCAATAAGAAGGTTCCAAGATCCCTCTAGGAACGTATAATCCAAGTCTAGTTAGGATCTGTCATCTTTCCCAAACAAATCCAAGCCAAAAATGCCAAGAAAAACGCAAAACCGGACTAGGCGATCGATCGGCGACACGGCGATCGATCATCGCATGCCTTTCGCAAGCTACAGCGTTACAGCCGATCGATTGCAAATGTTGTCGATCGATCAGTTGCTCCGAAAATAAAACAGTCACAAATCACAATAACTACGATTGATCGACGAAACGATCATTTCGCGAGACGATCGATCGGTTCAATCTGCCGATCGATCGTAAGTCATGGCGATCAATCGCAACCACGGCGATTCAAAATTCAATTTCTCATATCTTTTTACTCCGAACTCCAAATCGCGCACAGTCGGTGGCGTTGGAAAGCTCTCTTCACCCTATTTAACACTATGAAGTAAAACAGAACAAAAACAAGCATCAAGAAGGTCTAATATTAGTTTTACTAAACTTACTAATTTTTCGGGTGTTACAGCCTCCATCACTGATAATAGCTCGTGGGGTCCCAAAGCGACAAAATATGTTATCTTTTAGAAATTTTACCAGAACCTTATGATCATTTGTCTTAGTTGCAATTACTTCAATCCATTTAGAAACATAATCTACAGCAACCAGAATGTAAATGTGCCCAAAGGATTGTGGAAAGGGTCCCATGAAGTCAAATTCTCCAAACATCACACAATTCTACCACAATAATGGGTTGGAGAGGCATCACATCTCGTCGAGAGATAGATCCTAACCGTTGACCTCTATCACAAGATTTGCAGAACTCATGAGCATCCTTAAATAAGGTTGGCCAATAAAATCCACTCTACAAAATCTTGGTAGCAGTTTTATTTACTCCAAAATATCCCCCGCATGCTTGAGAATGACAAGAATGGAGAATGCTATGAATCTCATTCTCATGCACACACCGTCTAATCACCTGGTCCGAACATATTTTAAATAGGTAAGGATCATCCCAAAAGTAAAATTTAACCTTAGAAAAGAATAGATCTTTGTCGTGTTTGTTTCAATGGGATAGAATCTGACATATAGCAAGGTAATTCACAATGTTGGCAAACCAAGGGATTTTAATATGGGAAATAGAAAATAATTGTTCATCAGGAAAAGAATCATGTAGTGGCTCCTCATCGTGAGATGTTTCAGCAAGGATTCTAGAGAGATGATCGGCCACCACATTTTCAACACCTTTCTTATCTCGGATTTCATAATTAAATTCTTGTCAAAGCAAAATCCATCTAATCAATCGAGGTTTGGTGTTTTTCTTGGACAAGAGATGTTTTAACGCAGCATGGTCAGAGAAAATAATAATCTTAGATCATAAAAGGTAGGATCTAAATTTATCCAGGGCATAAACTATTACTAGAAGTTCCTTCTACGTAGTGGTATAATTCAATTGAGCATCAGAGAGGGTTTTATTAACATAGTAAATAACATGGGGAGCCTTATTCACTCTCTTACCTAGGACAACACCAATGGCATAGTGTGAAGCATCACACATTATTTCAAAGGGAAGAGAGTAGTCAGGGGGTTATATGATAGGTGTAGTAGACATAAGGTACGAAGAGTGTGAAAAGCTTGCCTACATGCATCATCAAATACAAAAGGCACATTTTGGGCTAGTAGATTGCTCAAGGGGCGAGCAATCTTACTTAAGTGTTTAATGAACCGCCTATAAAAGCCTGCATGGCCAAGGAACGATCTAACTTGTTTCACCGAAGATGGTGGTGGCAGGTTAGTGATGAGTCGACCTTGGCTTTATCGACTTCAATTCCCCTCTTTGAGACTACATGTTCCAAAACAATTCCCTCTTGAACCATGAAATGGCTCTTTTCCCAGCTCAAGACAAGATTCTTCTCTTCATATCGCTTGAGCACCAACAACAGATTTTGTAGACATTCATCAAATGATGGACCAAATACAGAGAAATCGTCCATGAACACTTTGAGAAATTCGTCTACCATATTAGAGAAGATGGCTAGTATACACTGTTGACAGGTGGCAGGTACATTACATAGCCCACAAGGCATTCTTCGGTAAGCAAAGGTACCGAAGGGACACGTAAAAGTGGTCTTCTCTTGATCTGCCGAAAACATTGGGACTTGATTATATCCAGAGTAACCATCAAGAAAACAATAGAATTGTTGACCTGCTAATCCAGATAATTAGAAAGTCAGGTGATGATGGAGAATTGAATTAATGAAGTTGAGATGATTGAATGATGCCAATGTTTTTTGTTTTTGTTTTTTTATTTTTTTTCTCTTTTGTGACAATGCCTGATCAATCTCGATAATATGTTGAATTTTTATAGTTTGGGGCGATAGTGATAGTTATTTCATTGTTTGAACAATTGTTTACTATATGATTAAAAGCACTTTTTGTGTCTTAGATCATAAAATTAAAATAGAAGGTACAGGAGCAAGATTTTGCTGGCACTTCCTATGTTCCTGTTTATGTGATGTTACCAGTGAGTTGTCTGGATAATGTTTTTTCCAATGCTCTTCAATTTCAATAAATAAATATTCTGCTTTATATTACAGCTAGGTGTAATAAATATGGACTGCGAGCTGGTTGACCCAGATGTTCTGTTGGCGCAGCTAAGAGATTTAAAGTCCATTAATGTAGATGGAGTGATGGTTTATTGCTGGTGAGGCATAGTTGAAGGTCATGCTCCACGGAAGTATAACTGGAACGGATATAAGAATCTTTTCCAAATTGTGCGCAACCTCAAGTTAAAGTTACAGGTAAATTTTGTCATGTGCATGTGCTAGCATGAACATTGGACTCAACCGCACTGTAGTATGATTACTTTTATCTCATTCTTAAACTGCCTCTATTAACATTCTAGGGATCAATCATGCATCTTTCATTCTTTTTTTTTACTTCTTTCATTTCTTCATTTTCTTGAAAATTATATGGGTCAGGTGGTAATGTCATTTCATGAATGTGGGGGTAATGTGGGAAATGATGTTCACATTCCATTGTCTAAATGGGTGGCAGAAATTGGCCAAACCAATCCAAACATATATTTCACTGACAGAGAAGGAAGATGCAATCATGAATGTCTTACATGGGGTATTGATAAAAAGAGGGTTTTGAAGGGTCGGACTGCACTTGAGGTATGTTGGATTCAGTGTACAGATTTTTTTTATTCTTCATAAGCTATGAATGTAAACACATTTCTCAATCAGTAGTTGATTTATTCTTCATAGGCTATGAATGTTAACATATTTCCAATCAGTAGTAGTGGTTTCATTCTCGGCCTATTTCTCTTTAAGATCAAATGTTACTTTTGTACTTGATATAAATGCAGTATTTCATCTATATTGAATCACACGGGCCAAATCTGTTCTTGTTTCTTGAAAAGTACCACTTATAATGTTATTGGAAAATAGCTAAACTACCATATTTATAACTTGTAACTTTGACGTCATTGTACACAGCTCATATTGTTCTATTCAGCGTGCCATATATGACATTTTAATATCTGTTATACCTTTTAAATTTACAAAACCAATAAAACTTAGTGTTTTTGCCTGGTAAGTCTCCCCTCTAAGTCATATGTGCCATTTGGTTTAGTTCATTGGCACACATTGTGCTGGGGCTATTTATTAAATGCCCCAGTACTTAACTTTCTCCTAATACCAGCCTTAAATTTCAAATTAAAAGAGTAAATAGCCTTGTAGAGTGAAAAAAATTGAAGGAAGCAGTGTGCGTAACCACCATTTGCCATAGGTGGTGCCCACAATCGTCGATGTTGGGAACTCCTAACACTGGCATTGCTACCTCCTGCTTTCATGATTTGAATTATACAAGGTGTAGTTTCTGTCCTCTACTCTTTGAGAAGGTCTCCTTGTCATCCTCAGCTTCATTGCTTTCCCCTTCGTGTAGAGCATCCCCTAGCCACTCGACATCACCTTCCCTGGAGATCTATGTCATCTCGTCCAGCCATGCCTTCTGCCCTTTTGAGCTTACTCATATGCTACTCGAAGCTCCTTAAAGGTGCCATCAATTCCTCCTACCCTGTCCTTCGTGTTGACCACCTCAAGCTCGTTTTGCTAGCCTTCTCTGTCAGGGCCTAGCATTAACTTACTGTTGTTGTCATCAACCTCCTCCCTTCCCTACCTTCCTCTAGTACACTGGGCTCACTGTGGTGGGCTATGTTGGAAACCAAGTTCCTCAATAGCTTGAGCAATTAAGGAACAATACAACCATGTCTATCAAGCCCAGACTGGGGCATATAGACAGTTGCAGACGGGCCAACAAATTGTCACCCTTCGTGCACATGGCAACACATTTTCATAGAACACAGAGCCAGAGCCAGGGTGGGAACCGAATGCCAGAGCTCCTGTCATTGATACCATGTTAGAAACCAAGTTACCTCGAAAGCTCGAGCTACTAAGGAATGGCACAATGTTGTATATCAAGCTCGTTTTGCTAGCCTTCTCTGTCAGGGCCTAGCATTAACTTACTGTTGTTGTCATCAACCTCCTCCCTTCCCTACCTTCCTCTAGTACACTGGGCTCACTGTGGTGGGCTATGTTGGAAACCAAGTTCCTCAATAGCTTGAGCAATTAAGGAACAATACAACCATGTCTATCAAGCCCAGACTGGGGCATATAGACAGTTGCAGACGGGCCAACAAATTGTCACCCTTCGTGCACATGGCAACACATTTTCATAGAACACAGAGCCAGAGCCAGGGTGGGAACCGAATGCCAGAGCTCCTGTCATTGATACCATGTTAGAAACCAAGTTACCTCGAAAGCTCGAGCTACTAAGGAATGGCACAATGTTGTATATCATGTAGATAAATGCAGATGCACAGGCAGATTATCAAACCCCTAAACTGCCCCCCCCCCCCCCCCCCCCCCCCCCCCCCCCGACCTTGGCCTGGGGAAGGGGGGTAAAGAAGGATTCAAACCCTCTTCTGGAGCCTAAACTTTTGGGACCACAGCAGCACTCTAGCAGGTGAGGCTGACCGCCCCAAAACCACCTTTCTGACAAAATTTGCTTTCTTGGTTTCAGGTGCCACATTTAGCTAAAAAACTGAGATGTTTTGAAAATAAAGTTCTTAGAAAATGGCTCTACACAATGTGTCTAACCCCTTTTGAGGGAGAGCGTTCATCTCATCTTAAGATACTACATGAATGTGCAATTTGATGGGATGTTCTAAACAAGTTTCCCCTACCAAATATTTTTAAAGGTCCTCTCCAGTTTTCCTCTATGTAAAAATTGATGGGAAGTTGTAATATAAAGTTTTCCTCCATATATGCCTCTAGTATGGCCGACCGTGGCCTTACCATGTCCCCAATTTCTTATTTTTCTTGTCTTTATATCTTTCACCTAGAAAATTAGTGGTAGCATTAGTTTTTGGATAATCTAAAGAGTATGACAGATAACAAGTTGTCATATATGGGCTTGTTGGATAGAGAAAATATGACTTGATGGAAATGGAAGTTGTGAAGAATGGGAATGTAGATGTTTCCCCCTTTTTTAGTGTTAGTTTTTTATTTTCCGAAGTCTGTCCGATTATGTTCTATTTTCCTCTTTGTCTGTATAGATCATCACCATGATCTGTCTCATCCCAGCTATCTGGGATCAATGACATGGATTATATGCCGTATTCAACTTGTATTAACGTCTATGCAAAGAAGCATAGTGACAAATTTTTTCTGTATAGATGCATGAGTACTTCTTTAGGGTGCTTAGAAAGCTCTGTCAATGTTCTTAGTATTTGTTCCATAAGAGTTATTTTTCTTGAACTTCCCTTGTGCCAATCTATCTCCTTGCCACTTGTTCATTTTTATGATTCAATTACTTCTATTTTGTCTTATGCAGTATGACTTCTCCATAGGTGTATTTTGACTACATGAGAAGTTTCAGAGTAGAACTTGATGAATTTTTTGAAGATGGTATTATTTCAGAAATGGAAATTGGATTGGGTCCTTGTGGGGAACTATATAGGGTACCCATCCTATCCTGCAAGTTATGGTTGGAAATACCTAGGCATTGGAGAATTTCAGGTACCACTGTTAAGGAATACTTCATTTTGGCAATATTTTACTGTCAACCATAAGATACTAACGCGTCCTCTTAATCCTTACATTTAGTGCTATGACGGGTACTTGATGAAGAGTTTAAGAAAAGCAGCAGAAGCTAATTTTGGACAAGAAGATCATATAATGCTGGCACATATAGCTCACAACCTCATGAAACTGGCTTCTTTTGTGATGGTAGATTTTTCCTGGATTGGTATTCTCAGGTTTTGATTGACCATGGTGATCGACTCTTATCCCTTGTGAAGCTGGCTTTTGAAGGAAACAACATTGCTGCCAAGGTGATTGCATATTTGAGCCTTCTGCTTCTGTCTTTTGCTTAAATGGAAGTATGATGTGCCTGACTCAGATTTCTTGAGTGACAGGCTCTTTGAAATAACCTTTTTTTATTGATTTTTGTTTTTATTATAATGAACCAATTATTGCGTGTGACAGTAATAATATTATTGTTATTGCATTTCTTAAAAGTACTCAAAGAAATTAGAATGCATGATTCGTAGTTGTACTTTGGGTTGGGTCGATTAGTCCGTCTTACGGTTTGTATCCTTTGACTCGTCCCAACTGCTGACGATGCACTCCTGGCCTTAACTAGCTGGGTCGTGCCTCCGATGTTGTTACTTTGAAGAAATTAGAGTGCTCAAAGCAAGTAGATACATTAGCATAGGATAACATCATAGGATTTCGGTCCTATTGTTTTGACTTTTGGGATCGGAGTAATGATTAACAGGGACAGTCAAGGGCATTCGTATTTCACAGGCTGAAGTGAAATTCTTGGATTTATGAAAGATGAACAACTCTGAAAGCATTTGCCAAGGATGTATTTCATGTGCAACCATCATGTCATAAAGCCAATCCACATTTGGAAAGGTGTATGATGAATATGATAATGTTGAATCTTCTTATCATCCTCCCCTATTCAAAGGGCAGGCATCCGGCTTAAAAACTTACCACTATGTTTCTTTGTATGGATTTTGTACCATTTTGATTCCGATAAGAGTCAAACATGGTATCTAATCCATGCCGCCAACCCATAAGGCGTATTATGACGATGATAATTTCTTAAAAGTACTAATAGTAATAGCTATAGGAATTTTAACTTGAAATCTCGCCAATCCCATAGGGCACGTACAAGACCCACCCATCATAAATACCTTTTTTATAATTAAGAATTGAATTAAAAGAAAACAGAGAGCAACATAGATGGGAACATACATAACCTCTCAAAAATAGAGAAGACAAAGAAAAGCAAAAGAAGATCAGTGGCTAAGAAGAAACCACTTAAGAGAAAGCCTTGAATAAGAATTAATCATTCTAAGGCTCGTCAAGGAAATGAAAAGAAAATAGCCTTTAGTCTTCCCAAAAAGCTTATAAAAAATCACAATGCATAACACATAACTCCTTCAATTTATAAGCCTCCAAGATATACCTAGATTGATGGATGATAGAGGTGCCCAAATCAAGGCTTTCTTGATCTATAAAGAGTTTTTTCACTACACTTTTCTCTTATGTATAGTCATCCTGTGTGCCTCAGTTATCACTGTAACCCGTCTTGACTTGTATTTGGGTTTATTTATGCTAGGTTTATGGTATTCATTGGTGGTACAAAACAGCCAGCCATGCTGCTGAACTGACTGCTGGATTTTACAATCCATGCAATAGAGATGGCTATGCTGCTATTACAGCTATGCTGGAGAAACATGAAGCTGCACTGAACTTCACTTGTGTTGAGTTGCTGACTTTGGACCAGCACGAGGACTTTTCAGAAGCTTTGGCAGATCCAGAAGGTTTGGTCTGGCAGGTATATAGGAAGCAGTACATATATTCACAATCTCTTCCACTAATTAGGCACACGCATTCTATAGAAATATTGTATGTTTGTGTTCTTATTTTAACACTCTTAGATTTGGTTTAACTTGATTGTAGTTGTATAGGAAACGGTGAACCGTAAGAATAGTGTTGTCAGTGCAATCTTTTTTTTCTCCTCCACTTAATAGTCATGTGCTTCTAAAGTGAGTGTTAAAGCAAAAAGTGGGAGTTGACTGAACACAAGAGGTACCTAGCTTCAATCAAGTAAAAAGGAAGGAGAAGATAAAGGAAGTAGAAGAAGAAGTTTTTGTATTACATAATTGATCGTTTAAATATAAACCCTTCCAAGTGCACAAGAAAATTGTACTACGGCAAGTATAGAAAGGACTTAAATAAAGAGCACATGGTTCCGACATGATAGGAGTTATAGATTGTAGGGAAGATATGCTACTCCCAAAGTTAGAGTGATTATCCCAACCACGGTTGTAAGTATTAGCATATAAAGGATATGGGGGTAGGGCACTTTATAGGGAAGAGGATTGGGTGTGTGTGGGGAATAATAACCATTAAAGCATCTATAGGGGTTCTCATGGCTAAATCCATAGAAAGGTGAAGATATTTTTCACCATGCATTCATCAACACCCAAACTACAATATCACACATCCACAAATCAGATAAAGAACCGTAGATATCCACAACTAGCAATCAGTCGTCCTAGATATCGACAACTAGCAGTCCTAATAGCCACAACTAGCACAGCATGCTATCACAGAAAGAAAAGAAAAACACCAAATACCAAAGTTAATCAAGAAGATATGGATAAGAGAGTGCAAACAAAGGGAAGGAATGGCATTTCCACGTTGGCGAGAATTTCACGTCTTCCCTTAATCCTACACTAGAAAGCAAAATACAAATTAAGCTACTGAAAGTTAGATTAAATTAAACTAAACTACTCTAAAACTAAGCTAAGCTAAGAATTTAGTAAATTATTGGCTTCTGTTCCTGGCAACGGCTCCAAAACTTGATCGTTTAAATATAAACCCTTGCAAGTGCACAAGGCAATTGTACTACGGCGAGTATAGAAAGGGTTGTCGAACCTCAGGGACGGTTAAATACTTCACCAAATTTAAGAGAAAGGTTACAGTTTGTTTAATTAATCTAGAGAAAGCTTAAAACTTTAATTACTTCTAAAGGATTTGAATCAATGTAGAGAATTATTAAGGCAATGAATCCACCACTAGACATGCAATTACTACTCTTGATTATTATTACATGCAAATTGACATGATACGGTAATTCGTGTTCTTGGTCAGACACACGAATCACTAATGAATTCACTAACGTTCTTGGTCGGACATGAAAGTTCATCCATTATTATGTAATCAATTCTATCCTTGGTCGGGTATAGAATCAATCACAGACCTATTCTTGGTTAGACACAGGAATTAAAAAGGTCTAATTTCATTCATATCTAATAAGTCTATGGTCAAGCACTCAAGAGAAACTCATGAAATAGCATTAAACATAAATTATAATCAACTTTATTAGATTAAACTATCAAGAATGGCAATACACATCTAGGGCTTCATCTAGCCTTTAATAAAAATTTAACTACACATAGGAAAAGAGAAAAGAAAAGTCTATCTATGTAGATCCATTAGCGTGAATCCTTCTTCTTTAGCTCCAAAAGGCTCCTTCTTCTTTACTCTTCTCTAGCCTCTAAAATAGGCTCTATAATCTATTCTCTAATACCCAATACGTTCTCTCTTAAAGCATATATATAGGGGTGAAAGAAAACCACGAAATCCCCTTCTAAATTCGAGTCAGAATAGGGCAAAACGCAATTTTTGCATAAATTGGCATTGTTCACTGATCGATTGATTACTGTTCATAAAAATTTTCCAATAGATACGATCGATCGAACGGCGATGATCGATCGCAAAAATTTCGATTTTTTTCTCAGGTGATCGATCGCCTCATTTAGCCGATCGATCGGTTACTATTTATGACTGCAGTACAATCTTCCAATAGTCATAATGTTTTGCTCCAAACTCCGAATTGCACGTGGTTGGTGGCATTGGAAAGCTAACTTCTTAAAATTTGATATGAAACTTGAATCAGTCTAATCAGAGATACACACATGAAGTTATGAAGATTCAAATATTGGAGTCATGTTTCACCATATTTTTACAACTTTCTCTCATTTTCCTACAAAAACTAAAAACTATATTAAAGTATCACTAAATCTAATCAAAATACTAACATAAATATAAGTTTAGGAGATAATAAAATGCATATTTTAAATGTATATCAATAATCCAAACAACAAAGGAAGACCTCCTTATAAAGAAGGGGGACGTGCCAGCTGATGGGTCACGTGTCTTGGCTGGCCATCAGCTGGTCTGTTACAATCCTATCAAATCAAATCTCAATCTTGCCTGTAATACAGCTTATTGATTCGCAACTGAAAAGTAAACGAGTCTTAACATGGAAAGTCCTAGCTATGGAAATCAATACGTCCTCCTAAAATAGATCACGCTCCTGAGTTGTGTTGGCGTACACAACACTCTACCAATCTTCCGCTTTCGCCTTGTCCTCAAGGCGACCAAGTAGGAAAGCGCTCTATAAACTCATCCTCCAACATCGAGGTGGCATCCTCAAGAGACCGACCCTGTCAAGCCACGATTATCTCTGTAACAATGCAGCCAGAGCGACGTACCCGTCGCTTATCAACCACAGATGCAAGTGTGAGCACCTCGGACTCCGGAGGGCCCATCAATGGCGGAGGCGGAGCGCTAGAAACAAGGTTTGGATCCCCAATAAAACGACGGAGACGAGATACATGAAACATTGGATGTACCAATGAGCCAAAAGGCAAAGCCAAATCATAAGCCACTAGTTCAATATGATCGACAACGGCATATGGACCATGATAGCAAGGAGCTAACTTAGTCTGCTCCACCCGAAACAAAGTGGTCTGTCGCTGAGGAATCACCGAAACATAAACAAGGTCACCCACCTGAAACTCTCGATCAGAATGCTTTTTGTCATACACTTGTTTCATGTGATTTCGCACAGAGGCCAAGTTACGTTTGAGCTGCCTGATTACCTCATCCTGAGTCTGTAATATATAATCAACTTTAACTACGGAAGATCAGTGAGGCACATACGATAACACGGTAGGAGGATGGCCATACCACCTCAAATAGGGTGAATCCATCCCGAATATGATAGGCCGTGTTATACTACCATTCCGCCCAAAGAAGAGAAGCCATCGACGAGGTTGATCCCCTACACAGCAGCGCAAGTACTATTCCAAGCAGTGGTTAACCACTTCAGTTTGATCATTGGATTGTGGGTGGTATGCAGTGCACATATGAAGCTCAGTGCCTTGGAGAGCCCAAAAGTATACTAATTCATGAGGAAGCATACTTTTCTAATTTTAACCGATCCTACTACGTATAAAACTGCCATAAGCATTAGATGTAGATTAAGAAGAATCCGATGCAATTGAATTAAGTAAAAACCCTAGAGAAAGACTAAGAGTGACACTGTATATCAAGGTTTAAAGCTGTTGCAAGACACGAATTCAGATTGGGTGACTGATCGTTTACATATAAAACCCTTGCAAGTGCACAAGGCAATTATACTACAGTGAGTATGGAAAGGGTTGTCGAACCTCAGGGACGGATGAATGATTTACCAAATTCAAGTGAAAGAAAGTTTGCAGTTTGGTTTAATCTAAGAAAGCAATAAATTTTAACTACTTAAAATGAATTTAACTAATATGGAGAAGTAAAGGCAGAGAATCCACCACTAGACATGCAATTACTACTCTCAATTATTATTACGCACAAATTGACATGATACGGTAGCTTGTGTTCATGGTCAGACACACAAATCACAATGAATTCACCAATGTTCTTGGTCGGACACGAAAGTTCATCCACTATGGTGTAATCAATTCTATCCTTGGTCAGGCATAGAATCAATCACAATATGTAATTCTATTCATAATCAATCAAGTCTATGGTCAAGCACTTAAAAGAAAATTCATGAAATTGCATTAAGCATAATCATATCAACTATATTAAATGAAACAATCAAGATTAATAAAACAAATCTAGGGCTTCATCTACGCCTTGGACGCGAATTTAGCCGGCCATCGGATGAGGAGAATGTTGTTGATTTGTCGGAGTCATTTGGCACTATTCACCAAAAATCACCGTTCACTGTGCACTGTAGCAATTTACTGTTCATCGATTACTATTCATCATCTTCCTCAATCGGCCACGCACTGTAGCAATAGAAATCAGTTCAAAACTCTGAGCTTTCGTCCCTTTCTTCTCCTCCTCCTCTTCCTCCGGCGACACCAACTCTTCCCTCTCTCCTTCCAGCGGAAACCACGCCGAAAAGCCTGGTTTTTCCGACGAAAACCAGTCCAAAGTTCTCTGTTTTTTTTCGACCGGGAGTCCTCTCTCAATGCTCTCCTCAAATCTCCCATTCTCTTTAGTTTTTATAAGCACTTCAGAGTCCAAGTCCTAATTGAAGTCGATTTCTATTCAGGGAAAGAGTCCAAATCGAAGCTTTCCAATTCCGGCATAAACAGTCCTCTGTTTTCCCGATTCTGGCACTGACTTTTCCGATTGAGCACCTACCCGAACACACCGTCAGATTCTCCACCACCATCGTCGTCGCCATGACGGATCACCGCTGAGCTCTACCCAGAACCACCGTCAGCCTCCGTGAAGACCCATCGCCGTCCGACGAAGCAAAATAGAGCACTCTGTTTGGGAACGAAAGGCTCGAGCTTTGGCTCGGGTCGGGTTTTTTTTTCTTTTACTAAACCGAACCAGACGGGAATGGAACCGATTCAATTCTATTCTTTTTTTCTTTATTAAATGAATATCCATTGTATCGATCTCATCCATCCAATCTCATCTCGATGGTTCTTCTCTTTACTCACGTCTCTTTCGTGTACTATATTTCCAATGATCATAACGTTTTGCTCAAAACTCCGAATTGCGAACGGTCAGTGGCGTTGGAAAGCTGACTTCGTGTACTTTAACATGAAGCTTGAATCAGTCCCATCAGAGATATGCAATCGAAGTAATGAATATTCAATCATTAGAGTCACGTTTCACCGCAATTCTGCATTTTGCTCTTGTTTCCTACAAAAACAAAAAACAATATTAAAGTAGTAGTAATTCTAATCTAACACTAGCATAAATATAAGTTTAGGAGATAATAAAATGTATATTTTATGTGTAGATCAGTGACCATCAATTGAGTAGAAAAGACCGAAACGTCAAGAAAGATAGAAAGTTATGATTTCCTAAACCTAATAACCAGGTCTCGGTCAACATAATACATATTATAGGTTCTCCATCCCTCTCCCTGTCGGATTTTGCAGTGGCCGCTCCTAGTGCGGCTATCGGCCTCATCTCCTGATTCTCCACCGACAAGTTGTCGTCTTCAGTATTCATCAGAGCATCCATCTCCATCGGCTTTGGAGTGGTGGCGACTTCAATAGCCATGTCGTCCAGAGGCGATTTCAACTGGGGTGGTGGTCTCCCTGATGCCGGTGACGACGACCTGCTTGTTGGCGGTGAAAGCCGATTGGGTTGGTGGTGACGACGACCGATGGTAGCGTTGTTAGGAAGAAAGCCGATTGGCAGTCGGCTTGAACAATGGGAATGCCATTGGAGGAAGGAGATAGGGCGATGGATATGGGAACCACTCCATCTACATCATCGGCAAGTTCGTCCTCCTCCTCCTCCTCCTCACCTTCTATGTCGTCCACATCCATCTCGATCAGAGCTGTCGACAGCAGGACCATCGTCTGAACGATGGCGTTGGCGGCTGGGACCGAAGGGGGTGATCCTGGCGGCTGTCGGGTGGCCAATGGAAGAGATGTATTGCTGCCCCAGCCAGGCCTAGTTGAAGGATCGACATACGGAGAGTCGACCCATTTTCCAGCACAAACAATAGTGGCGATACGAGGAAACTGAGGTCTCTGATTTTGACGGGGGTGGTGGTGGTTTGAGTTCACCACGAAACTGCTGGCGGCGATGGCTGAATGGTGACGTGTCGGTGGGAGGATCGGAGTTGTTCAATCCCTCGTTCGATGTCGGCACACAAGTCGAGCACCTCGTTCCTCGTTCCGGTGGATTAGAATTGCTCTGATACCAATGTTGTGTCCCCGTATGGGACACAAACCGGAATTGCTCTGATACCAATGTTGTGTCCCCGTATGGGACACGAACAGGGCCAGGAGAAAGGGAAGAAGACAATAGAAAAGTAGAGGAAAAGTCGTTTCTTTTTATTGCATACCCTAGACAGAGGAGGATGACCTCCTTATAAAGGGGGAAAGGTGGCGCAGTTCCCTAGGGGGACGTGCCACTAATTAGGCCACTAACGGGCCTGAATTACATCCATTATTCAATTAAACAGATACTCAAAGCAAATCTAATATCCTAATAAAGCCCAATTAATTATCCAGCGTAATGTCCGTTCATGTGACGTGTGCATGCTGACGTCCTGGGCCTGCATTCACAACAGCCACGAAGGCGTATCATGGTCCGGTTTCTACACAGGAACAAAGGGGGTTGTCAATCCCAACAAGCTGCTCGCCCTGGACAATCCTGGCCAAGGATGCCCGAATCTCACATAGAGAAACTAGAGCAGGTGTGTTCGCCCTGGGTAGTCTCCTGCGGTGGGGGAGAGCCTGAATCTCTTCACAGAGAAACTAGAACATGTGGTAGCTGGTGCACAAGAGCCTACCACCCAGGTGCTCAGTGTCCGGTATTTTGACATCTCAAATCTCTACAAGGCAAGTCCATCCCTCGCCCCCATATATCTCAATCAAACTCAACTTGGGGAGTGAACCTGTTCCAGGAGGGAATGAAATCGAAAACATGTCCTTTCGGACCAACTAAGTTTCGATTAATCCATCGATCGATTAATCCGGCATACAATCTCACACATTGCATACAATCGATCAATTCCATTTAAACAACGATAAAACTTCATCCATGAAGTCCGATACATGATGCATGCTATCATGATACATCCGTGAGCAATCCTACATGGGTTCCAACACATGGAACGTGCTCCCAATCCATCTCCTCATGCATCATAATCAAAGCATAATCAACTAAAATTTCATAATAGATTCCCATATGTGTGTATAATCATGCATATTCTAATCACATGATTCATGCTTCAATATAAACTCATTGAGCAATATTTGCATGCTTAAATACCTTCCAAAATAACAATTCCAAACTGACATCAAAGCAATTTTTATAATCAAGCTTAAATCCATCCATGTAGAGTTGAAGGCTTACTCCTACAAGCATGCTCTTTTACCATACAATAAACCATAAGATGAATCAACTCAATTACTCATAAGCCATATGACCTACACATGAATTATATATTTTATAAGCCCATTAACCAATGTTTATGTTGGTGTTTGATTAGAATTAATGGTACTTTAATGTAGTTTTTAATTTTTGTAGGAAAATAAGCGTAAGATGTAGAAATGAGGTAAAAAGTGACTCTAATGTTTGAATCTTCATAACTTTGCTCACATATCTCTGATTGGATTGATTCAAATCTTATGTTAAATTACGAAGTCAGCTTTTCAACGCCACCAACCACGCATAATTTCGAGTATGGAGTAAAAAGTTATGACCATTTGAAAATCGGGCTGCAAAGACAAACCGAAAAAACGATTGATCGCGGGTCATCTCTTCTATTTTCAAATTTTCAAAAATCGAGACTCAATTAACACATCTTGAGAGCTTAATACATGCCTCAAACATTAACAAAAAAACCATCAAACATCCCAGAATATATCCACATATCATTCTAAGATGAAACCCCAAGAAATCATGGCAAAAGATTAGCATTTATTAAACCTAGTATTAGAGCCCTAAACAAGAACACTCATTCAAGTAAATACTATTAAAATAAACCATTCACTACCCAAAGCTGAGATTGAAGAACCCATTACCTTGACTTGATTAGAATGAACCTTCAATCACTTCCAACACCTTCCAAAAAAATGATTTTTAAGTTAATACATTACTAATCTCGATTTAGCTTTGAACACAAAAAAAAACCTTAGATCTAGGGCTTTGGAAGCATAAAAACAAGATTTTGAAGATTAGGCTTCGAGAAGAGATATAAAACAGTGATTTTTATGCTTTCAAAATAGATTGAAACAATGGAGAAATCAAGATTAAGGAATGATTAAGAAAACTTTAAAGAAAATAAGCAAAAATTAGGCTAAATACTTTTAATCTTTTCCTTTCAAGCAATGGGGAAAGAGGTTCCTAATCTCCCAGCCAAGCCTATTCCCAAATTGGAAAAGGGCACAGCAATTTTCTTTTATAGAAAAAGTTGGGGTAACCCAAAGTAAATTGTGGGGTAGAAATAGGGTTTTTGGCTAAAATTTGAAAATTTGGCTATTTTAATCCGAAATTAAGTCAAAAAAATTCTAAAATTTTTTATAATGACATTCTTTAATGTCTGGGGCATTTTGGTCACAAAAACTTAATTTTGACGGCAGGGCCCGTAGGGGTCCCCGTCAAACCCTAATTTTTGGAAAATTGGTGAAAAATCAAAAAATCTCAAAAATGCAGGTTTGATCCAAAATCACTTAAAACTTATGTTTGTGAAGTTTATTTTGATTAAAACTTTTGTAAACTCATTTATTTTTGAAAACAACCGAGTTAAATCGGAAAACACTTAAACCACACAATAGCCGATACTTAACATTAAAATAAACCGGTTCAAAGATGAGGGATCTTACAAATACTATTCATAGGATTGTTATATAGATCTTTATGTGTTCTGGAACTTAGTTATTACATGCTTTTATACAACTTTCATTATAATAACTGATTTAGGATACTCTCCTTTGTACAATGAAGATCTTAACCCAAGAATCCCAGCCTATAATCATATCGTACAATTAAACCTGAACTTTTATAGAATCAAAAGATAACTTTCTGTCATCCAAAAGATGAAGAGATGAATAATGTTCCCATCTAAAACCATCATGCAAGCATTAGAAGAGATAACACTCAACGAATATCAATAATCATACTCACAATCATAATTAAGATGAAATCTTTCACCAAATCAAGCATATATATAATCTCTACTACTGAGATGGAATCAAATAACTCATCATAGAATAGATAGAAAGAGTTTAGAATCAAACTTAGTAGGAAAAACTATCCTACCCCCTTCGTAGAATGAAAAACTACACGTTTAACTTAGCTCCACTTCTTCTCTACGCAACAAGACCTTCGCTCCTTCGAATGTGACGAGGCTTGAATGAAGAAAAGGGGCTGCTGGGACAAGGGAGGAGAAAAAAATAAGGCTGGGGCATTCACAAACTCTCTAGTGTGATAAAACACAAGTTAGCCCCTTATGGGTGTTTATATAGATCTTATGCCTATTCTAACTAGGATATTTTCCCCATAGAATTCCTTCTCAATTCTCCAACTAGAAGCTTCCTCATAGCTAGAAGGGACATTCTAAATGTAATCCTCCTTGATTAGTTAGGATTTGATGTCTACTTTAACTAGGTTTATCAAAAATAGCACTTTCCAGACTCAAAATCCGCCGATAAGATTGATCGCTTCAATGGGCGATCGATAGCATGATCACAGTACCAGCGATTGATCGCAATCGCCAAATTTCCAGTAAAAACGATCGATCGGAGACAAAGGCGATCGATCGCATACCCCGACGATAGATTATATACCAAAATTCAAACTAGCATAACTTTATGCTATAATCTCCAAATTGTGCACCGTCATTGGCGTTGGAAAGCTCTCTTCGCGTACTTCAAGCCTAAATAGCAAAAATAAGCATCAAAATTTTGTATTTTAGGTCAATCAATTTTAGTAAGCATACCGATTTTTTTTCAGGTGCTACACAGTTTAACCGTAAATTCACTGTCACTATAGGAGTGGAGCTTTGCTGGCTTTAGAAATACCTTAAAAACACTTATAAAAAAAGGATGATCATGCTAATAACTTATCAGAGTGATATGAAGTGCGCAACTCATTTTAATATTATCATAAGTTATATTAGAATAGTGTTTATAAAAGAATTGTTTAAGGCAATGATTGTATTTGTGAAGTTCTAAGCCTACAAATTAAATAAAAAACATCACGCTGATTAGATTGATTGGCATCCTATTATGGGGTCAGACTATCAAATACATACTATATGAGTTAACACAATAGTATTAGAAGTTGGTTGTGATCAGTTCCGGCCGATCACTGTTAACCATAAAAACTGATGTGACCTAATGATTAAAACAGAGTGTTGAGTTATACTAGCTTTCAAAAATACAAATACACTACACCTAAATTATTGAACACTTTCATAATTAAACCAAGAGTCTTCCAGGGATTGACCGAGTCTCTAAGGTCAGACTTTATCGCCAAATTGATTATTTTGGTTCTTTATGACCTTTTCTGTTTTTCTGTCTTTCTTATTCAATTCTTCATCTGAAACTTGAACATAATATTTCATCATAATCAAACTCTAGATTCTTAGAGTCATGGGGAAGTTCCTTATCCGTCCTTTTTCAAAAGTTCTTATCGATAGTTAATCACGTGTAACATGTTCGAGTATCAATTGTCTCAGTTTGTGCTGCCATTTGCGAGCCGGTTGAAAGTAAGGATGTTATTTTACAGAGGATATTCTTATATCTTTGTCTTGAATATCATTTGCTTAGTAATTCTCCACAAATACCTTACGAGATTTTGCCCATTAGAGGCAGTGAATTAAGTTTTCCAGATTGAGAGACTAGTTTGCTCAAAAGTACTTATGTAGAGACTTTCATAGTATGCTCATAAAAGCCATGATAGACTCTGCAAGGGTGAAAAGTTTTATATGCTCATAAAGCCATAATAGACTCTGCAAAGGTGAGAGTTTTTACCATATTCTAAGTCTAGACTCTCATAGTTGTACATCTGAGTTAATCCAGGCTCCGATGCCAAACTGTAACATACCATATTTTCAAAATCAATTTAACATGATGCATATTTGAGATGCAGTGGATCCATTTTGTGTTCTACATGGGTAAAACAATGCATCTAGGGCATCACCCTAGTTTTCTACGTTCTTTTCGAAAACATCAAAATTATAAATAATATTTATATTCATTCAAATCTAAAATATAAAAATTCCCATATCCATCCAGAAAGTGCAATCGTACAACTCATCCTAAGACGTACTATAAGCTTAAAATATAGGCTAGCTCACAAGCTTACATTAAAAAAATTAAAGCTAACTTTATACTATGATATTTCACACACTTTTCCTCACGCTTTCCCTTGCACATGCAAACTATAAAATGATGCAACTGAGTACTTTTACATACTCAGCAAAAAAACAACATAATATGATAGTTGTTTTCACGTGATACTATCATCATTTCATACATCAAGACAACAAACATACATTCTTTTATTAGAACAACGAGCATCCTATGTGCATATCTATCCTAGATCCATTCTAAGTTCTATAGCTATTCTAATCTTCCTATAGGTCTACGAGATTTGTCTATATCTCTAAATTCTTCTCTCTATCAAGGATCTACTCTTAATACATGGCCCTATTCCTTTCTTTTTAACCCCAGTTCACCACACAACTGAAGGTCCCAAGGAGAATTTATGGTTCTCATCAGTTTGAGTTTCGGGTACCATGAACTTCGTCATATCTCTGCATACAATACTTGATCTCTTTTAGATCTAAGCCCTCAAGATGGCTAACCTTAATGTAGGGCTTTGTGTCAATCCTCTTGCATGATAGCTCTTGTGGTATGTGGTATTCTTCCTTTATTTCTTTCCATCAACGAGGATCTTCCTTAATTCTCTTTCTCAAGGCCCATAGATGGAATATAAGGGTTGACTCTACTGGTCATACTTACATGTCACTACATGTTTACTGTCTTTGAATGTGACCTAATGATTACTAAATCACTAAAGTCTTGATATGTGTATTGTCCTAAATATCATCTCTCTTCTGGACTTCCTAAGGTCCTCGAATATATAGCGTCACTAGCGTATAGAATAATATACAGATTACTTAATTAGCAATCGTTGAGACAATTCATCATGCATATATATTCCTTGCATTTCTAGTCCACTATTGCGCTTAAAGACAAGGTTTCTCTTACTACAAGTTGTTAGGGCCTCATCAATAAGCCCAATACTTAATACTACTTGGACCAACATAAGGAGCCCAATTACTAATCTGGCTACGGGATGGGTAATGAACCAAACAACTTTGTTGTTGTTACAGCTTGCACTTAGCCTTCAAAACCAAGTCCAACCTGCAAACCATAGCTAGTCAATCATACTATACCTTCCTTACTTGATATTTGTGGTCTAGGGAGGGTTCATTGCCCATTAACAAATATTCACGTATCAACCAATTGATTTTATCAGCAACCTCTCTACAACAAGACTCTTGTCGCTGACCCTGCAACATGCTTATGGTTCATTACAAAGCACAACATGTTGCAGGGTTAGCAATAAGCTACTTGTCGTAGGGTCAGTGTCACTGGGTTCACTTCCCAAATTCTAAATTCCCTTCAATTCATTCCCAATTGTTGTTTCTCATATTTCATTGATTACAATTTACGCACATGAAATACCAAGTAGTTTTAATTCACGTGAGGTAGGACTACTTTTTTAGGCTTTTGCTAGTGCAAAGGCCGGAAGGGACAAATATTCAGAAAAATTAGAAGATTTTTTCTCAGCTGAATAATATTCAGCAAGAGAATTAGAAGAATTCATACAACTTGTAAATTAGAAGAATTGAGGATAGTTCGCCGACTATTCTTCTCAGCTGCAATTCATAGAATTTGAAGAATATTCAGCAAGAAGTTGGGTACTGTTAGAAATAGCACCCAAAGGAAGAATCGAAAGGGGGCTATGGTTGGGGACCAGACAACCCACGCCCACTCTCTCGTGTTGCAGGTAGACGGCAAGGACCAAGGGTGGGTCGAACATCGCCTGACCAATGTCTCTAGCATGGGCATTGAAGAGGAAATGGGCAGGGCAATAAATAAGACAGTAAGCGGGAGAGAGAAATGAGAAATCAAAATATATAAAATATAACTTGTCGTGTTGGGGGCAGTAGAAGTCTAAAGGAGTCCATATAGTCCTTCAAAAATAATACTACTACTGGCAAACATAAATAAACAAGAAATTGCTTGTATACATAAAAAAACTAGCAAGAAATTTCATTCCTTCAATAAAAACAACATAACACCACTTCTGCAAACGTCTTCGAATTTGAAATTTATGTTAAAATTATATCAGCCTTTATTCAAAATTAAGTGTCCATTGACCAGTCAGCATGAATTTCTTGTCTAACACAATCCCTTGATCCAGCATGGCGAGGGGAGACCGAAGGAAACCGTAGAGTAAATTTTATTCACAATCAGGCTACACCAGCAAATTTCATTTACAACATCCGATGTGCCATCAAGGTGTTCCATCTGCATGGTCCTTGCGATGATTGTAAAGCATTTAATGCAAGTCTTTACTCAATACAATGTGATTCGTTGAACTGATTGTAGCAAGATTGGGATGTATATCGTTGTCTTAATGATGATGTTTATGCCCTCGGGGGACATAAGAAACAAACCATATTCGAGGGTCCATGCAATTTGATGCGATTTAGATCTATATGCCCGTTCATTAAATATTTGTTCTCTTCAATACAAGAAAAAAAATTAACCCAAATTACAACTCAGATCCTCACTATAACAAGATCTGCAATCCACTCTAATGCCAAAAACAACGATACACTCAAATTATTGCAGAAAAAAGAACAAAATTGGCAAAAGGGGGGCAACAAAGATGGTCATACTTTATGGGGATCAATAAATAACTTACTTCTATTTTTAATTTCACAGAATTTCTGCACTTTCAAATACCCGAACAGTCCCATCAATAGAACCCGAAACTAGGAACTTGCCATCCGCAGATATCGCAATGGATTGAATAGCATCAGTATGCCCCTTGAACGTCCTGACACAATTTCCGGACAAGCTGTCCCACACTTGTATATCCCCATCTCTACATCCAGTAGCGATATACTGGGAGGTTCCCAACCATGACAAACATGTAACAGCTTCCTACAAAACCAAAGTTTTCATTTGCACAAATCTATGTAGATAATTAAATCAAATTTTTTGGAAGGATGAGTAGTTCACCACCCCACAGTTTAGCCGGTCCACCCCATCACACGTTTGGGTGATGTCTACCGAATGATTTCCTAACAGAAGAATAGGTTGTGTTGTGTGACCGCATGTGTGTGTGCAGGGTGTACGTACATGGTGGTATTTGTGCATGAAGGGAGAAAGAAACTTAAACAAACCTCATGGTTGCAGGTACAGCGAGGCAATGCATGCTGCATGTCCCATATAATGAGCTTCTCATCCAAGCCAGCCGTTGCAACCCAAGGGAAGCTGCACAGATTAGATTGTTCATAAGCTCCTTACCAATCCTCTTTCAGGCTGAATTTTAAATTCAGCCCAAATTCATGAACAGAACATGATTCAAGAAATTCTCTCCCAATTCAGGCTGAATTTGGAGCCAAATTCACAAACCAAACAGCTCCATAATTATAATCGCTGAAAAGCAAATGTTCTATAAACATTGGGAGGAATAGTACCCATATTTATCCACTAGTAAATCCATGTAAAAACATTGACATTATATAGCTTCGTACTACTTCGCTAAGCTGAAGTCTTATAACATATTCACCACGGTTATAGCTTTGTTTACCAGTATAAAATATGATCAAAGAACCTTCATATATATATATATGAAAAATTGATAGACCCCAGCTCATTATATTTCAGGTCGCATTTACATGGCAAATAGAAAGGTCGAGCCAAACTCGTTATTTAACCAAAAGTGGCCACCCGTTCAATGGCACATCTTATGGAAACAAAAATGTAATAAAGGAATCATATGCATCAGAGAATTATCATGTGGTAAGAATTTGCCTGTTACTGGGTCCTAGAAAACGACACCTCCAGGAAGTGAGGCATACCTAGGTGAAACTCCGACACATTCCACAGAATCAGAATGACCAGTGAGAGAAGTTACAACCTACCATAAAAAGGAAAATTTGTAAGCATCAATTAACAAGTTCCGTTTTCTACTTATTAACTGGAAAGCTAACAGAGCAATCCGTTTAACAAAAATTACATAATCATAATCATAATCAATTAGCGCCGTTTCCCAACTATTTGGGTCAGCGACACAGATCTTACTCCTCCATTCCAACCTGTTTTGGGATACCTCTTTTGTAAGAGATAGTAAAGTCAAATCCTTTCTTATTAACTCCATCCAAGTTCTCTTAGGTCTCCCTCTCCCTCTTTTAGCATCGTTTACCTGTATCCCTTCTAATCTTCTCACAGGAGCATCTAAAGGTCTTCTTTGCATATGCCCATACCAACGCAACCTACATTCCCTCAGCTTCTCCCCTAAAGGCGCTACTCCTAGGCTCTCACAAATATATTCATTTCTAATCCTATCTCTCCTAGTTATCCCACTCATCTACCTTAACATTCTCATTTCGGCTACATTCAACTTATCTATATGACTCCTCTTTGGTGCCCAGCACTCCGCTCCATAGAGTATTGCAGGCCTAATGGCCGTCCTATAGAACTTGCCTTTAAGTCTTTTTGGAACCCGCTTATCACACAACACTCCCGAGGCTGCCCTCCACTTTACCCACCCCGCATTTATCCTATGCACCACATCACTATCAATATCCCCTTCTTTATGGATAATGGATCCTAAGTAACGGAATTGATCACACCTTGGCACTTCTTGCCCATCTATTTCAACTAGGGCTCTATCTATAATTCTACCTTCCTTCAAATTAAATTCCATGCACTCTGTCTTAGTCCTACTTATTTTAAAACCTTTTGATTCTAGAGCAACCCTCCACAATTCTAATTTCGCATTTAAACCTATTTTACTCTCATCAATTAAAACTACATCGTCTGCAAAAAGCATACACCAAGGTACATTATCTTGCAAATGACTAATAAGCTCATCCATAACTAAAGCGAAAAGATACGGACTTAAGGCTGACCCATGATGAAGACCTACTGTAACCGAAAATTCCTTAGTTTCCCCCCCAATAGTCCGCACACTAGTCACAACCCCTTCATACATATCCTTTATGATATCTATGTAACCTCTTATGACACCCTTCTTCTTCAAAACACTCCAAATAAGCTCTTTCGGCACTCTATCGTAGGCTTTTTCCAAATCTATGAAGGCCATATAAAGATTTTGTTTTCTATCCCTGTACCTCTCAACTAACTGCCGTAGTAAAAATATAGCTTCCATTGTTGACCTCTCCGGCATGAAACCAAATTGATTCTCTGATACTTTAGTAACTTTTCGCAAATGCCCTTCTAATACTCTCTCCCATAATTTCATAGTATGCCCCATAACTTTTATACCTCTATAGTTTGTACAACTTTGGATATCCCCTTTATTTTTATACAAGGGTATGAGGGTACTCCTCCACTCCTCTGGCATCCTCTTAGATTTCTAAATCTTGTTGAACAAAATAGTCAACCAAGTTAAACCCACACCTCCTACTGCCTTCCACACTTCAATAGGAATTCCATCGGGCCCTAAAGCCTTGCCTTTCTTCATCTTCCTTAACACAGCACCTAACCTATTTCCTCTATGGAGAATCTCCTAAAATAAGTCACCTCTTTAACAAGTCTAGACTCAAACTCCATCCCACTACTATAATTCTCATTCAATAAACGCTCAAAATACTCATGCCATCTCTCCCTAATTTCCTCATCTTTCACTAAGACCCTTTGATCTTCACTTTTAATACACCTAACTTGCTCTAAGTCCCTACTCCTCCTATCCCTTAACTTGGCTAACTTATAAACGTCCCTCTCCCCCTCCTTCGTCCCTAGCCTATTATATAAGTCATCAAACGCCTTAAATTTAGCTTCACTCACTATCTTTTTAGCCACCCTCTTTCCCTTAACATATCTCTCCCAATTCTCTTGATTTTTACACTTTTGCCACTCCTTAAAAATGCCCTTCTTTTCCTTTATGACTCTTTAGACTTCCTCACACCACCACCAAGTTTCTTTCTTAACGTCCACTCTCCTCCTCACTTCACCAAGTACTTCTTTTCCCACTTTTTTAATACACTTAGCCATGCTTCCCCACATCATTGTTGGCTCCTCAATTAAGTTCCAATCCCCTTCAAACCTCAACCTCTCCACAAAAGTGTTGAGCATCTCACCTTTCAAGTTCCACCACTTGATCCTAGGCTCCACTTTATCCGAACTTCGCTTCTTCCACCCCTTTATGAGAACATCTAAAACAATTAATCTATGTTGAAGTGCTATAGGTTCACCGGGTATAACCTTACAATCCTTACACTTAGTTCTGTCTTCGCTTCTAACTAAGAAAAAATCTATTTGGCTCTTGTGCAGTCCACTCTTGAAAGTTACTGGATGCTCTTCCCTCTTCTTGAAATATGTATTTGCTATGCTTAGATCGTTTGCTATTGCAAAATCAAGAATAGTTTCTCCCATTTCATTCCACTCCCCAAAACCGTACCCCCCATGCACCCTCTCAAAACCTATATTCTTTGCCCCTACGTGCCCATTTAAATTATCACACACAAAGATAAGTAGGAAACGCTTCATCTGCATACTTTACACTATCTGTGTATTGGTACAAATGTTTAAGTAAAATCAAGTGTTAACTGATATTGCTTATCCTTTGCTTCAATCAGAGACATTGATAAGATAGGCTATGTAAAATTGGTCAAAGTGTAGCTGCTAATCATGCATATGCTAGTGCCAACATAAATTTTGTGTAGCCCCTCAAATCCTGTAAGCTGGCTTTAAATCCCCAACCCCTGACAGTAGTCCAGATTAAACTCTTTCTAGGGTATAAGCTCTTTCAATATGATAGAGGCCATGTATGAAGTAAATGGAGCACATCAGTGGAAGAAATCCTGTGAATCTATGGCGTTATTGTATACAGAAAGCTAGAACTGACAACAAGTATCACACCTTTATATTAAGATTGCATTTGTAAAAAGATCTGGGTATTAATTATGTATAAATAGTTTCAGAATTTTCTTGATATGACAGAACAGATCAGGGTAAGTAAAACTTTGAAAAAAACAACTCGATAAAAATGGACATCAAATGTGAAAGAACATCGGAATATTGGAAGAAAACTCAATAGATTCCCATTTGAAGGGCATAATCCATGAGCTAATCAGGAGCTAAGGAACAATGGGATATCATCACATGCAATAATGTATAAGTAGGTTTTCTCTAGATAAATCTGAAAAGACCAGAGACATGAATCAGATCCGTTATCATTTTTAGAAGGAAAGCCAATTTTAGTTATAACTGCAGCTATTTGCATCTAGTGGTGGTGAAAGGTCGGGAAGAACATAAGACCCAGCCATGCTAGAAAGAACCATTGGAATGCACAAAATCAGGCATATCTTTTGTAAACAAATTGCAACAATAACCACTAAAAACCAAGGTCCTAGATTCAGTTCGAAGTAGCAATAACAAAAGCAGTGAGAGCAGACACACCTTGCCAGTTACAAGATTAACTACATGCACAGAGCCGTCCTTAGAACCAGTTATAGCGAGGGTAGAATCCGAAGTTATTGCCAAGCATGTCAAGCCATCAGAATGATACGGATGACCTAATATAGGAGAAAGAATTAATTTATCACAAGCAAAAAACAGATATAAACGCTAAATTCATCTTCAATATGCACTTTGCGTGGATGTACAAGTTGGGGCCTGATACATAGTTATCGAAATTAAAAGATCGAACCAGCTAAAGATTGTTGAACAAAAACTGGCTTAAAAGATAATCAAGCTACCTGCATTCTGATTATTGCTGCATCTAAAATTACAGATGCCCATGAATTATGTCATTTATGCCTGTAAAATTATGTCTTCCATAATTACAATCATGAATTGGGCCCGCTGGATGGCCATCAAAATTAAGGGTCTGATCAAGCTAAAACTTGTTGAATAAAGACGGGCTTAAAGATTATCAAGCTAACTCCAATCTGAGCATTGCTGCACTTGATAAACATTGATGCCCGTGAATGTTATCTCTTCCATAGTTACATTCATGAGGTTATTCTTATGCATCTTCATTGTAAAATTAAGGGGCCATCAAAATTAAGGGTCTGATGAAGCTAAAACTTGTTGAATAAAGCCGGGCTTAAAGATTATCAAGCTAACTCCAATCTGAGTACTGCTGCACTTGATAAACATTGATGCCCGTGAATGTTATCTCTTCCATAGTTGCATTCATGAGGTTATTCTTATGCATCTTCATAGTAAAATTGCTCAAGTAACTTGTTTTAGCCACTTAGGTGCTGTATAATCGGCTGATGAGGTGAGATATCAGTGTTTAAGTCAAGAACAACGTACTTAAGCCTCTTTGAACATGGAAGAGTTAAAAAAACTATCTTCTTCACCCAAATTTTGCCTAAGAGGTGGATGCCCTTTGAACTGCATAAAATATTCTCCTGAAATCCCTATAACTTCTACTTTCAGTTTTCTACCCAACATTATTTGGTGAAATTTCTTACGTTCATCCATAACTTCTAGCCCCCAAAGCCTAGCTCCCTAACAAAAAATTTATTAATTTCTCTATGTCATCACAACTGGTATTAGAGCTAGTGCCCCTTGGCTAGTGGACTAATTAGAGATCCTGAAAGACATCAGCAAGTAAAGAAGACAGAACCACTAGCTTAATCAGTGCTGCACACTTTCAAGAAGACCAATAACAAGAGAAGGAAAACCAGCAAAAAACAGAATGAAGATCCACAAGCCTCACAGGTTCTTGATAGGAATGCAAAGAAGTTGACAAGGACTGATAACAACTCAAGCCACTGCAGCCGCAAATACTCCTTTTCTGGTCATTAATCATAGAAAGACGTGCTGTTGGCAATGCCTAGAGCCACAAGGAGAAGAGCTCTGCCTCACTTCACAAAGCCCTTGATTAGAGATATGGCATCTAACAAAGAAACACATTCAGCACTACCACCAGCAGAAGCAGCAGCAGGTACTTTGGCTTAGCATTGTTAGTGCATTAAGCTACTCAACGATTTAGCTCGAGATTAATCTTGCCCTTGTTCAGATTGGCTTGGCTAGAACATGCTTGATTTTCTACCACTTCTTAAATTTTTTCTATCTAACTACATAATTAAATTGTAGAGGTTTTTCTAACATCAAAAACTCAAAACCACTAAAAGAATGAGGGGATATTGAGCTTAGCTGGAATGCTAAATAAGCCGGCTTGAGCCAGCCAACATTCAAATTGGTTTCAGTTAATCATACCTACAATTACCTAAACCATTTGTGACAATCTGAACAACCAAAAGTACCAACAACTCCTCTCAACATGAATAACATAAAACTAGGATTCTATAAGCTGTTGCAACTTACTAATTAAGCAAAAAAGACAACAGATCAAAGAGACATTTGGGAGATCAGGGAAAAGATAAGGACATAATTATAAGCAAAACTCGCTTGTTCCCAACAAAGGGAAAAGATCCCGATCTAGAAAAATGACTTCCAAAAGTTATAACAGCAAAAAAGTCTTTCAGATGCTATTCTACAAAGGAATAAAAGACTTCTCAATGGCTTTCAAAAAGTTCTTGCAGATCATAGTTCTTGATTAGTGGCAGCAAGATCAAGAAAATTTTCACTACAAAAAGTTGATGTCGAAGGGATCTTGCCACAATTTCTGGAAGATTTTGTCGTGAAAGGAAAACAAAGGCGGAAACCACGTTTCCAGTCTTCCAAATCTTGGTAATCCACCGAGATGTGGAATCTTGGCAAGATCTAGCAAGATCCTTAACTTTACTCGTCAGGCAATATATTGACAAACAATGTCACTTCATGAATCCTGATTTTTGTGTCAGGAAGGGCATCCGGCGTAAAAACTTGCCACTATGTTTCTTTGTATGGATTTTATACCATTTTGATTCCGATAAGAGTCAAAACGCGGTATATAATCCATGCCGCCGACCCCATATAGCTAGGATAAGGCATATGATGATGATGATGATGATGTTTGACGATTGTAACATAGAAACTAAATGAGGTTCTAATTCTCGTGAAGTGATCACAACATCCAAGAAGCACTTTTATGCAGGGCATCTTAACAACAGTTATTATGCAAACTACCCCCCAGATAAAAAAGCGGCCCCATCACCACAATTAAACTTCAAAGAAAACAAGAAAAAAAAAACAATTAGCCTAAGTCAAAACAAAAAATCACATTGTTACCTCGAATAACATGGATATTTTCTCCAGTTTTTGGATTCCATATCCTAAGTGATGCATCATCAGAACCAGAGCACACAGATTTACCTTCTCAAATAAAAGGAAAATAGAAGATGTATTAGCATAGCAAATATGAAAGGAAAATGGAAGATGTATTAGCAATAGCAAATATGAAAGGAAAATGAAAGATGTATTAGCATAGAAAATATGAAAGGAAAATGGAAGATGTATTAGCATAGCAAATATGACTTAAAGATAAAAAGGTTGAACGAATTCAGAAAAAAATAGTTCATTACCATCCGGGGTAAAATCACCACAAGTAACAGAGCCCTCATGACCAGCAAACATACTGAGAAAGGCACATTTGTCAGCGTTCCACATCCAAACATTCAAATCTTCTGAACCTGCCAAGACAATATGCCCTCTAGGATGCCACTTAATCCACTGAACGGGTAAAGAGAAAAATCAGAACCCTTTGTAAAGCTCAACAAATCCCGTCAAACTAATGGGAATGTACAACAAAACTATACCTCAATACCCCCTCCGGGCCCCTCAAGCACTCCCCTAACAGAACCACTTGATGTGTCCCACACTTGAATAATTCCATCAAGACTTCCAGAAGCTAGCAACTGCCCATCAGCACTGAAGGCTAAAGAGGACACAGATTCCCCATGACCTACAGTATATCAATCAGTTTAGATTGTAAAAGAAAGCATCTTCCAATCAAAATAGAAAAAGAGCACTCAAGCATTTAAAAGAAAACAATATATATTACTACACCTTTAAGCTCTATATTCCAATCTGCAGAGCCAATTTGCCACAAAAAACCCCTATCATCTCCACCTCCAGTGGCCACAATTGCCGTATGTACTGGGTTGCAAGCAATTGAGTAGACTTCACCTATCTCAACATCAACGGCAGCCATAACTCATAAGAACGAATGTTAAAAGGCGATAAGAAACTCAGTAGAAGTGATGTCCTGGCGAAATAATGAATCATACATATAAATTGTTGCTAACTAATATGGGAATGAACAATTCATATCGAAGTCCGATTCTTCCATATGTAGCATATACCACTTCAATTCCAGACGCCCATTCATCAAATACTGTTAGCTAATACCATTAACATGGAGGTATGCATACACAATAACAACACAATGACACCAAGGTACTCTGGATTTAGAAAGTATGAAAGGTACAGGAACTTCATATCTATCAAGCTACATATAATATTGATATACTGGATATGACAAACTACACAAAATACTCACCAGTATGACCAGTGAATGTGTGAATGGAGTCATCATCTGGAGCCAAAAAAAAAAAATTATGCATTAAAAAAGGTACCTCACTAAGATTCAAATTAGAGACACGCCAAAAAAGATTTAACTACATTTCTTTTCTTGCCAAATGAAATGGGCAAGAGACTTGCCTAATGAAACATCACGAGAGTAAGGGCAAAAGGGGTCTATATCAATTAAAAACACACGACTTGAAAGCAAAGAAAAAATTATGAACTGAATAGGGAAAGAGATTAAGCCACTTACCACCACCACCAGGAGAACCGGGCATATCACCATCATCACTGCCATCAGGAAGTTCTGTGTTCCACGTGAAATAAACATGTTACAAATAAAAACAGAGAAAAGGAGCCCAAAGAAGTTGCTGCGTCCCTTCCTTCTCTATACATCATTATATTTTTCTAAAACATTACCCTACTATTTTTTCTAAAACAGATGGAAAAACGGAGCCAGTAGAGAAAGGCTTAGTATCCTTTCTCACCTATCCTATTTAACATAAAGTTCTAGTGTCCAAAAATCACCCAATTCACTTATGTTTTCTTTATTTTGATAACCAAACATCATACCATTCGAATCACAGCATATCTCACTTCTTTTAGACTAATAATCAAGCAGCCGGAGGACATGGAGATGGTAGAAGGGCTTGGCATCCATTCTTACTCATCATACTTAACAAGAAATTCAAGTTTCCAAACATCACCCAATTCATTTATTTTTTTCTTTGTTTTGATAACCAGACATCATATAATTTGAATCCCAGCATATCCCACTTCTTTTAGTCTAACAATCAAATAGCCGGAGGACGCGGATATGGTAGAAGGGCTTGGTCTCCCTTTTAACCCATCATGTCATATCATACTGAACTTAAAATTCCAGTGCCCAAACATCATCCAATTCATTTTTTTTACAATTATTTTCATAACCAAACATCATACAATTCATTTGGTAAAAAAAATCATACAATTCAAATCACAGCATATCTCACTTCTTTTACACAAATAATCAAACAGATGGAGGGCAAGAGAGGGTACATTACAAGGGGTGGGTTTACCTTCTTCATCGATGTCGACCTCTTGAATGACATCGTCTTCATCTAGAAACACCTTTTCTTCCCCTCCATCTTCCTCCACCCTCCTAGTGTCCATCTCTCTCACTCACTGAATCCTTCTTGAAGTAGTAGTAGCTTTATGAGGGTTTGGAAGGAGAAGAAGCTATGACCGCCGATGGAAGGGAAAAGCCTGGGCGGCGAGGTAAATTAGTAAAGGGAGATGATATTAAATTATTCTCAATGGGGCTCAATAGCTATTTTACACATATAGACGTATCTCGGAAAATCAACCCAACTTTCTTCCATAGAATATTTTGAATGCAAATTAGTAAATGGAGCTGATATTAAATTATTGTCAAAGGAGCTCAATAGCTATTTTACACATATAGACGTACCTCCGAAAATCATACAGCAGCATAACTAAAGAAATAAACTTAAGCAACAAATCATCTGAATTCAAACCTTAATACAAACTTCAACTAAAAAACAAAATCGACTTCTTTCCCTGTTATATTAAGACAATTACCGTCCACGCAAAAGGCCCACACAATCAAAGCCCAAGCGAATAAAATTCTAGCATATCTTACACCTTTCTCCACATCCAACAAACAAGTTCTTGTTTTCCCCTACAGAACGATGCGACATAATACATATTCATAATCATAATCATAATCAAGTAGCGTCTTTTCCCAACTATTTGGGGTCGGCGACACGGATCTTACTCCTCCATTCCAACCTGTTTTGGGCTACCTCTTTTGTAAGAGATAGTAAAGTCAAATCCTTTCTTATTAACTCCATCCAAGTTCTCTTAGGTCTCCCTCTCCCTCTTTTAGCATCGTTTACATATACCCCTTCTAATCTTCTTACAGGGGCATTTAAAGGTCTTCTTTGCATATGCCCATACCAACGCAACCTACATTCCCTCAGCTTCTCCCTTAAAGGCGCTACTCCTAGGCTCTCACGAATATATTCATTTCTAATCCTATCTCTCCTAGTTATCCCACTCATCCACCTTAATATTCTCATTTCGGCTACATTCAACTTATCTATATGACTCCTCTTTGGTACCCAACACTCCGCTCCATAGAGTATTGCAGGCCTAATGGCCGTCCTATAGAACTTGCCATTAAGTCTTTTTGGAACCCGCCTATCACACAACACTCCCGAGGCTGCCTTCCACTTTACCCACCCCGCATTTATCCTATGCACCACATCACTATCAATATCCCCTTCTTTATAGATAGTGGATCCTAAGTAACGGAATTGATCACACCTTGGCACTGCTTGCCTATCTATTTCAACTAGGGCTCTATCTATAGTTCTACCTTCCTTAAAATTAAATTCCATGCACTCTGTCTTAGTCCTACTCATTTTAAAACCTTTTGATTCTAGAGCATCCCTCCACAATTCTAATTTCTCATTTAAACCTACTTTACTCTCATCAATTAAAACTACATCATCTGCAAAAAACATACACCAAGGTACATTATCTTGCAAATGACTAGTAAGCTCATCCATAACTAAAGCGAAAAGATACGAACTTAAGGCTAACCCTTGATGAAGACCTACCATAACCGGAAACTCCTTAGTTTCCCCCCCCCCCTCCCCAATAGTCCGCACACTAGTCACAACTCCTTCATACATATTCTTTATGATATCTATGTAACCTCTTATGACACCCTTCTTCTTCAAAACACTCCAAATAAGCTCTCTCGACACTCGACACTCTATCGTAGGCTTTTTCCAAATCTATGAAGGCCATATAGAGGTTTTATTTTCTATCCCTGTACCTCTCAACTAACTGCCGTAGTAAAAATATAACTTCCGTTCTTGACCTCTCTGGCATGAAACCAAATTGATTATTTGATACATTAGTAACTTTTCGCAAACGCCCTTCTAATACTCTCTCCTATAATTTCATAGTATGCCCCATAACTTTTATACCTCTATTGTTTGTACAACTTTGGATATCCCCTTTATTTTTATACAAGGGTATGAGGGTACTCCTCCTCTGGCATCCTCTTAGACTTCCAAATCTTGTTGAACAAATTAGTCAACCAAGTTAAGCCCACACCTCCTACTGCCTTCCACACTTCAATAGGAATTCCATCGGGCCCTAAAGCCTTGCCTTTCTTCATCTTCCTTAACGCAGCACCTACTTCCTCTATGGAGAATCTCCTCAAATAAGTCATCTCTTTAACAAGACAAGACTCAAACTCTATCCCACTACTATAATTCTCATTCAATAAACGCTCAAAATACTCACGCCATCTCTCCCTAATTTCCTCATCTTTCACTAAGACCCTTTGATCTTCACTTTTAATACACCTAACTTGCTCTAAGTCCCTACTCCTCCTATCCCTTAACTTAGCTAACTTATAAATGTCCCTCTCCCCCTCCTTCGTCCGTAGCCTATTATATAAGTCATAATACATATTACAATAAAAAAAGTCCTGAACTTTCTAATTTTTCTTGTTTTCCCCTATATTTTGACAAGTTATAGATGTCCCTCAAGTATCAAACAATGGCATGAAAAAAATGTCAAAGATACCAGATCATGAACTGCAGCTCGTGTAATTGTGAGTCAAAGCAAATCTATTCACCAGTTTCTTTCTGCCTAAATCTAATCCTAACATTATTCCTGCTCAAACATTGCACCGAATATACAATTTAACTCATAAAAATAACAGGAAGTTTAAATTAATAGAAACCTTAATTCATCAATACACCTTTAAGTGCATCCAATGAACAAGTTCTAAACATACTCAAATTACTTAAAGAAGGAGAAAAATACATAACCAGTACATCTTACAAATCTTGCCAACATTTATCCATCAATCAAACGCATAGTACAAACTACAATAAAAAACTCCCAGACTTTTGAATCTCTACTTTCTTCTCCTATACTAGCATAAGTTATAGTTTAAATTGTGAGTACAAATTCCAGCTGATACAAGTGCCACATACACTAAAAAACTCCCAGAATCATGACTTACGACTTTTTTTTCTACAATTCCACAAAAAGATGAGAGTCACAACAAATCTATTCGCAGAATTCCTTCTTCGTAAATCTAATGCTAAGGTCAATCCTGCTCAAAAATTGCGCCAAGTATACAATTAGCAATTTACATTGTAAAATTAACACAAATTTTCAAATTGATTGAACATGCTTACCTTGACGATGCCGGAGACGAAGAAAAAGAAGGTGGTGCCGATTCTTGACGGCGGAGAAGACGGCGGAAGCGGCCACTCCGGCGGTGGCGGAGGCTTGGCCTGTGTGCGAGAGAGTGGCTTTGTCCGTGGGCCGGGCGGAAGTCTGGTATTTATAGCCAATTGGTGGTGCTGGGCCAAGCTTGGGCCGGCTACGCGTTGGGCCCGGATTGTAAGCTAAACCGACTAACGGTTGGAATGGGTTAGTAGTGGGCCCAAGGACTCTCATGGGGGCCCTGCAATTTCACGCGAAAAATTGTTCATTGCGCCAGGCGCAATGAGTGGGACTTGCACCAATTTATAAGAGCCGTTGATCAACTACCGGAGTTTTTACTAGAGTGCACGTTCTTTGTGTGTGCGTCGTCGTTTTTCACCCGGAAAGTAGCTTGCACCTTCACCATTTCACGATATTTGAGTTTAATATTTCATGGACCAATTATCCAAAAAAAAAAACATTTCATGGACCCTGATCGATCAACAACACCACCTTAACAGATCTCGAACAAAAGTTCAATGAGGTAAGACTCCACCAAGATAACCTCCATTGATAGGAGTCATCGATCATCGGGATCAACGGTGCACAAGCTGTCGGTATGCACTCCATGCCGAAGTGCACAAAAAAAGTGTGTGCGCCAATGGCTCCCACTTGATGGAGGATATCCTGACAGACGTCTTTTTTTTAAATATGCTGGCAGGCATCATCTAATTGGACTAAAAATGCTTCTAAGGGACCGTTTGGGGCGTGATTAAAAGCAAAACATCCAGATCTGTAGCATCCAGGTATTTTATATATCATGAGGTGTTTCAACAGGATGTAAAAAAAATGGATGCTACAGTAGATATCCAAAATCCAGTCTTGATGTTTTGCAATAATCACGCCCCAAACAGCCCCTAATTTAGGAGAAATTTATCCTTTGTATTTGAAGCTACGACGTGCTTGGAGAGTCTTTCTGGGGTAGAGACATGGCATTACACCTCTGGTCATTGAAGGGGATTCACTATCATCATACTTCTAAACTTAAAAACTTTATGCATTGTAAATCTGTAATATTCTAATGTTGATTGTGACAATAATCAAACATTGTAGGTTAGTGACTTAGAGTGGTTAGGTGTAGGTAGGGGTGTCCACGGGCGAGGATGAACAGAGACGGATGGTTGGCAATGTCCGCATGTAATCTTACCTTGGGCTGTCCAGTTCATTCATGTCCACAATTATCTGTTAGAAGTCTTGGCTGTGTCAGTTTGCCATTGTCCGTGCGGACAACAGGACACCTAATGAGCAATAGGTCTAAATTTGGGAATATCCACTTCCTAATTCCTATACTAAAGAATATTAATTATTTTTCAGAAAAAACATCCATAGTTCATAAAATATATTCCGACATGTAAGTCATAACATCCAATTTTGCATCCATAGTTCATAAAAAATATCCCTACATGTAAAAGGTTAACAGATACAACAACTATAGGATGGACAAATAGGTCACATGTCCATTTTCCGTACATATGGTCCGTCCCATGTCTATTTTCCATACAGATGGTCCAAAAAATTATAAATGGACTAACGGACATGGACGTTCCCGGACACCCCTGGGTGTAGGCCCTCCTTTCATTTTGATGTGATTAACAATGATAGAGAAGGCATTTTTAGGTTGGCTCTTAGGCTATACTCCCTCCCAACACTTTTAATATATACAATTTTTTTCTAATGAACTAAATTTTTACTCCCTCTGGTTACTTCCAATAGATTCCATTAATTTTTGAATGAACTAAAATTAGTTCGTTTGAAAATCAACGGTGTCTATTGAATGTGAACAGAGGGAGTAATGTATTTGAAAAAAACTATATCTATTATAAGTGACCGGAGTGAGTATATTAACCTTAAGAGTTATGTTATACATTGGGAGATTGGGCAGCTTGGGCGGGCTTCAGTGATGGGACCCATATATTTGATGTAAGGCCCACGAGTAAGAACCAATTAGACTCATGGGCCCTACATAAAGCCTAGGCAGTCGCTTGCCCAGGCGACAGAATATACATTTTTTCTAATCTTTATTCACGAAAAATAAAAAGAGAAGTTATTGGAGGGTCAATCTCATAGAAGATATCAAAGTGGCGTGGCCAGGCCATTCTACCCAATAATTTTCTCCCTCCATCCTGTTTTAGATGCTTCATTTGGAACAAAGGACAATCTCGTTTTAGATACTCCATGTGGTGAATTTATGTTGATTTTGAACCTCTTGGCCCTGCCCCCCAATTAGTTAGGTGTCCACTATCCACCTATCCAATGAAAATCAGCGATTTTTCGAGATGGAGCATCTAAAGAGGATGGAGGGATCATTTTAGGAAAACAAAATGTATGATTCAGTATTTTCAGGTAGCTTTTCGGGCTTTGGGTGGGGCCCATAATTTTCATTGGTTATAGTCCATGGGCTCCACCATTAAATCCATAGGCCCTCCCCCAATGCCTGAAAAGCCGCCTGAAAAGGCAATAGCATAACTCGTATTTTAGACTTCCTTCAATATGTATGGGATTGCGCCAGGGCATCTCAGGCCATCGGATTTCATCCCACGGTGCATGAGAATATAGCGGGCCCGGTCAGGGTTTTCAAACACTGATTCTTTACCCTCCTAGTCTTCTAGAAACAAACAGGGCCATGGATTGCGTGCGTGCGTGCGTGTTGTGTCAAAAGCCTTCTTGTCCCAAACTTTCCAGTCCTACAAGCAGTTGACTAGTAAGTGTAAGGAGGCTGTTTTTGGCTGCCTCCCTTTCCATCATCCCTTCATTACACCAACGTAACATAGCAATTCCAATTCAACAAAACAAGACATACCCATCTTGTGCTTTCTCTTTCACTTCTGAAATCTCACTCAAGAAGATGTAGCCAATCCCTTCTTCTTCTACCGCTACTGATATCTTAGCTGATCATGGTCCTGGTACTTGTTGTCAATCTTCAATCTTGTTTGGTGATTTTCAACTCTGATTGGTTGTTGAGTTGATTGATCTGTATTAGCATCTGTGTGTTATTTGATTGGATTCTGCATGTAGAAGAACTGTAGTCTGTGTTGGTAAGAACCAATCAGACCCATAGTATTGGAAATCTCAGTGTTTTACTTCATTGTGCTGAGGTTTGCACTTTTTTCTCTGCCCATTTGGTGAAATCAGAGTTTCCCTATTCTGTTATTTGATTTTCTGCTATCTATATATATCTGCCGTGTGAAGGTGTTTGTTATCTGTAGAAAATTTATTTTCTTTCAGTTTGAAATCCATTTTTGATGCACTTTTTGAGTCTCTGGTGCTTGTTCAATTTGATACATAACAAATATTCAATCTTTCTGCAAGTCCATTGCTTTCTCTATGTCTAGATTACCCATTTTGAAAGTCTGCAACTGTTAAATCTCTGATCTTTGTGCAATTTGATAGATAAAGACATCGAATCTTTCTGCAAGCCAATTGCTCTATCTGTTTCTAGATTACCCATTATCTTTGATCTGTGTCTAAAGTCTCCTACAGCACGATGTCCCATTAATCTGTCCCTCCCTCTCTAGATGACCAATTTGTAGTGTAACTTCTCCCTATGTCGATTGTTTGTGGCCTTCCCCTCCTTGAATGCGTTTACTGTCTGGCCTGTGCTCGGTGGGCTTGGAAACGTTGCCTACACAGTGCAGGACATGACAGTGAAAATTGGGGCCTGGCATCTGCTCAGGAATTTGAGCCAGTTCCGCGTCTCTGCCGTCTCGTTCTGGCTGTTTACGAGGATGACCTGCACCACCCACAATGGGCTCCACCTGGTGGATACCGGATTAATCCTGACTGGGTTATCCGGCGGAAGACTTATGAGGACACTCAAGGCCGGGCACCACCTTACATTGTTTACCTTGACCATGAACACGCTGATGTAGTGCTTGCACTAAGAGGGCTCAATTTGGCCAGGGAAAGTGACTATGCTGTCTTATTGGATAACTCACTTGGGCAGAGGAAGTTTGATAATGGATACGTCCATAATGGGCTTTTAAAGGCTGCAGGGTGGGTTTTGGATCAAGAATGTGACCACTTAAGAGAATTGCTAGAGAAGTATTCAATTTATACACTCACATTTACCGGGCATTCACTTGGGTCAGGAGTGGCTGCGTTGTTGGCTATGGTGGTTGCTCAAAATAGAGACAGATTGGGAAATATAGAGAGAAAGAGGATAAGGTGCTATGCAATTGCTCCAGCAAGGTGTATGTCACTTAATTTGGCTGTTCGATATGCAGATGTTATCAACTCAGTTGTGCTTCAGGCAAGTTTATGGTTTTTGTTATGTTTATTTAACAGTACAACCTTCGTTCGTGATATGTAATTTTCCAAATCATTGGTGGAAAGCATAGATAGTGACGTCCTCTACATGATTCAGGGTTTCATTTTGTGAGCTTCATGTCTACATGATTGACAGGAAAAATATTATATATAAAATGAATTCCACCTTTATATCTATGTCAAAAAAATCTTAATCGTGTCTTCCCTTGCCTTCTCATTGACTATAAAACTCAATTGAATTTTATTTGGTCCTTAAGATTATATTCTGCTTGCTTGGATTGCTCGTGTTTGTGCCTTTTCTCATCCAATGCCAGTTACTACTGTTGTTTCTTTATATAGGAATTCCTGGAAAATTGGTATAAACATGCTGAACTGGCTTTTGAATAATTGAAATCACATAGGAACAAGATTATTATATTCAGTTAAAAACTGTGGAAGAAATTTACTGCAGTCAATTAAGGTTATTTTTATAGTGGAGGTATATTTGATGTGAAATTACCGACATAATCCTATATATATGGGAAGTATCTTGTTATTATCCTCATTAAAGCACATTCTTTCCATGCTTAAGTTTCTTACGTGGTAAAATATATGTAAACTATGTGGTTGCTTCTCTTAAACCCATCGTTATCAGTTTTTAATCGAAGGTTCATTTGATGTGGCTATTGACATTCATTTCCCTTTTCTTAGATATCTGGTGGAGGAATGCCTAAATCTTGGCCATATGTATGATTTATTAGATGATTTTTGTCGATTATAAAATAAGATCTCATCTTTTTTAAGATATGATAAATTCTCATCATCATGATCACCACTATCACCACCTTATCCCATTTGTATGGGATCTGCTACATGAATCATATACCATTTCTGCGTGCAAGTCATGCATATAAAAATTTCCTTGTGTGTGTTAGCTTTCTCTTGTGGAACTAAGATAAGCAGTTAACTAATCCAGGATGATTTCTTACCACGAACAGCTACTCCATTGGAAGATATTTTCAAGTCCCTTTTCTGGTAAAGTTTTGTCCTTGAATAGCTATGGCAAAGTTCATTTATTATATGCAAAACTTTTTCAGCTGTTGCATGTGTTTTGCACATAAATTGATTTAATCATTTGATCTTTATGGGACGATTAATGCCTGCAATTCAGTAGTACTCTAGGGTGTAGAGACTAATCAATTATAAAGACCATCAGGAACATGTTGGTGTTATGCATTGATGAGAAAGCCAATTTTTTTACATGTACTGGAGAGGATTTTGGGTCTTCATGGGGATTTTTTTACATCAGCCAATTTAACATTTGTGACAGAAAGTGTGATTAGACCAGAATTGTTTCGACACATAATGGGCATTGATGAGCGGGCCAAATTTTTTTACATGTCTTGGAGAGGATTTTTTCCATCCGCAAATTTAAAATTTGTGTCTGAAAGTGAGTTTATAAAGTAAGACCAGAATTGTGTCAACATCAATAACATCTGCACGTTCAAATAATGCCGTGATGAACTAATATATAAGTCTTAAAAGAAGAAAGAAGGAATCAAAGTGGTTGAGGTTTTAATTTTGGGCCTTAAGCTGGCTTATGTCTATTTTTTTTAACCAATCATATCTGTAACTTTCGAGTGCTTTAAAGAGTCCCAGTTAATAAAAACTCAAAACACTGGAAATTATTTTTCTGTTGTATTCTTAATTTGCAATACTAACCATGAAAAACTTGGCTATATATAAATTGTGTTGCTTTTTATATGCTTAATGAAGCTGTTATGTGGTGACAGTCACTAGAATTATGTGATAAGACAGTCAAAATTTCAGCGATTAACTGGAAAACGACATTACATTTACTGTGTACTAGACCATATATTCACATAAGCACCTTCAATGATCAGATCCTGACTTCTGGTCAGTTTAATCCAATGATTTGGTGATTAGTGGTCTGATAGATCAAACCATCCCAAATGGATTATTCTTTACTGTTTTTTTGCCAGTTTGCCATGCCTGTTATGCCTAAGATGCATGAGAGATACTTGCATTCCAGAAGAGAAGATGTTTAGAGATCCAAGAAGATTATATGCTCCTGGTCGACTTTATCATATTGTGGAGAGAAAGCCATTCAGGTATTTCAATATCACATTTATTAATTTATTTATTTTTCCAATGCACATGACCAGAAACGATACTGCATATTACACATGGGTTGAGCATGTTTTTTAAAATTTTGCGCAAGGTTGATTTAATTTCCGAAGCAAGGATCTTCATTATTGCCATATGTTGTATGAATTGATGAAAATTTGTTGATGCATCCTCGGCCTCGGATTAATGTCTATATCTTGCTCATTTTACAAGATAAAATGATTTATGTCGTCCTTGATTTCAGGTTTGGGAGATTTCCTCCAGTTGTTCGAACAGCAGTTCCAGTTGATGGGAGGTTCGAGCATATTGTGCTTTCGTGCAATGCCACATCAGATCATGCCATTATATGGATAGAAAGAGAAGCGGAAAGAGCCCTAGATGTAAGGCTTATTTTTTTCTTTCTGAAATTCAAATAGATTGTTTTTATATATATGGATAGGGTCATGATTCATCCAAGGCTTCTTGATATTTTAAACCGAAGGATTTTTCTTTGACAAAACTATCAGAAAGAAAAGACAATAGGAACTATAAAATTTGAGGAGCACAGAAGGGCTATGATAAGAGCCACTTAAAGAGAAAAAATGTAGATTTCATCTTGCTATGGGGGAAGAGGAAGAGCAACAAAGACCTTTTTAGCAAGGAAATCAGCTAGTGAGCTGGCATAAGGCTTGACATGAGGCCATTGAATCTTAAATATGCAGGAGCTAAATCATTTACTTGTAGGCTGATCATGTGGAAATGCCATGGCGAAGGAGATACAAGGCAACCCAATGAAGAACATCCATTAAGTTATCATCCATGATGATATTTCGTTGAGGAATTGAATGAGAATGTGGAACTTAAAACTAGCAAGGGCTTCACAAAAGGGTAGAGACCACGCCAAATGGCCAAAATTAAGCCAGTACAGTGTTCATTAATGATCCAGAATGTCACCACACCACCTCTAGGAAGTTCAGGATTACCCAAACAACATCCATTGAAGTCTAGTATTAAAAGACCAATAGGAGGGGAACACCACGATACTAAAGGCGATGTTGGAAATGCATTAACAAATGATGGATGATTTCTATTGACATGAGGGTATTTAGATATTTTCCTGAAGGCCACTTTCTCTTACAATCTCAGTTATGGCATCACTGTAAATGTCTTAAAAACTATGAGTTTTTTGGAGGAAAAAATTTCCTCAACCTTGGACTATTAAATACTGCCATAAACCTATTAAATTTATCCATTACCAGGCATTTCTGTGACAATTATTGATCCTGGATTTGTTTAAGTTTTAGGATATATTAGCCTGTATATAAGTAGGGAAAAGTTTAAATGACATAGCTCTCATTTGGCTTATATGAGGCTAGTTCAAGTACAGCCGTTGGATTTTGATCTGATGGCTACAAGGGTGAGTGATGATCACACTCACCACCTACCACTGATTTGATACCCACTGTCAGATTAGAATCCAACGACCCAAAAGACTATTCTCATGCCGGCTACAAGGGTGAGTGATGGTCACACTCACCACCTACCACTGATTTGATACTCACTGTCAGATTGGAATCCAACAGCCCAAAAGACTATTATCATGCCCGTTATGTGAGAACGATCTCATGTAAACCGGTCTCATATAAATAATATAACCTTGGCTATTGAAAACTGTGAAAATCCTTTCAACTTACTACGCGGGTCTGTGGGTTCTAAATACTCCCTCCATCCAAAATTACCTGCCTAGATTAGAAAACTAAGACGAACTGATTTTGATTTATTTTAGTTTTCTAATCCAGACAGGTAATTTTCGACAGAGAAAGTAAGTTGTCATCCCTTGGGCATTCAGAGCATAGTTTAGAGTACTGGGGTGGATTATGGTGCTCTAAGACGTTGTTTGCCCTGCTCCCCTTCATTCAGGCTTGTTTTGGGCTACCTCTTTTGTAAGAGATAGTAAAGTCAAATCTTTTTTTATTAACACCCCTCGTTATCATAAACAAAAATACTATAATATAAATTAGATTTGTCTAGGCTATAATTGATAGTCCTTTTTCTTACTGATAGTATGCATGTTGATGATTGAGGTCAGTTGATGTTGGAGGAGGAGAAAACCATGGAGATTCCAGTGAAGCAAAGAATGGAGAGACAAGAGACCCTGGAAAAAGAGCACAACAAAGAATACAAGGCTGCACTTCGACGGGCAGTCACGTTAGCCATTCCGCATGCCTACTCTCTATCTCCATATGGTACATTTGATGTATATAATAGTGACAGTTCAGGGCGATTAGATGAAACTTTGACAGGCTCATCGAGAAAGAGTCGCCAGTGGGAGAGTTGGGATGAGTTGATAGAAAGGCTCTTTGAGAAGGACGACTCTGGTCATATGGTGCTCAGGAAATCAACTTCATCATCTAATAGTTGATGTACAATGTTTCATTTTTTGTATTGCGTAATTTTTTCCTTGTACAAGTGATTTTTTCTGTATTATCATGTCAATCACTTTGATGAAGAGCAATAAAATGAATTTGCTGCATTACTTTAACAATTCTTTGAAAATGGTGTTGTAGTTTGTTTTTCTTGCAGGTAATGATTTGGTGGTCGAAAGATCCTACCTGTTATTACAGTTAAAGCTAATTGGTACACAACCTTTGAATGACATAATCTTGAGCTGTTTGAGGAATAACTAGCAAAATGATATTTCCTGGTGTCCATAAAAACAAGTGACATTCTATTTGTTCTCCCATGTAGGAGTGACTGTTGCATGCACATCACGATGAAGGCATAGAGTTTACATGTGACCATGGATCAAGCATATGCCTGCACAAGCACAAAGGAAGCCGATGATCCTACACCGAATAGTACACCAAAACCCTCCAACTGGTTCTGGTTGGAGAGAGAAAAGTGAGTTTCGAGTTACAATAAGAGTTTACCTTTCTCCATCCAACCAAAACCTAGTTGGAGGCTTTTGGTGTAACAAAAATTATTTTCCGCCTATGCTTTTTGCTATCTGGGTTTAATACACCATAAGGAAGACAGATAGGAACAGTTTCTTAATCATCAATTTTCTCCTCACTAACAGTAACTACTATTGAATGAATTCTGTGCTAAAGAATCAATTATGTTCAATTGATTCTCAATTGATGAACCAGTTCTACATTAAAAACAAATGGTGATGGATCCTATACAAGAAATGACTGGCATTGCATCCGTTCTAGCCTGGATCCAAATAGCGATAGATCAATTTGATTGAAACTAGTGGCATTGAATCAATGGTACAATACAAATGATGAAGGTTGAATTAGCTTAATCGCTATTGGTGCATGTGAAGAAGATTGATAAAAACCATGTTGGCTCAAAAGCTCGAGTTATAAACAAATGACCAAACAATGTACATCAAGTCATGGACTGATCCAAACAATCAGAAGCCGAAACTGTGGGATTTAAAAATGCATTGATAGGCAAGCATTCCACCTAGATGAAAGCAGCCACACAATCGGATGTGGATGAAGCAGAAGCGAGAATGTTGGCTTTAATATGGGCAGTGATAACCCTACAGCAGATTCCTACACATTTCCATACACAGCTGGTGTGTATAGAAAATATGTAAGAATCTGCTGTACAAATATCATTTCCCTTTTAATAACGCATACATTGATGAAAACCCAATGCCTCTAAAACCTAAGGGATCCTACGCAAGGTTTGTTTACGGAGTGTGAGTCAGGTCACAATGGTATACTCGATATAAACAGACAGATTATCGAACACCGCTTGGACAGGCAAGCACAATTTAACAGATGTAGTGATTGCACATGCTCAGTTTGTGCTGTGGAGGGACCATATGTCACCACCCAATCCTTAGGGGAGTTCAAGAGACATATCCCACACTTCAGAGTGCGCCAAAAAGGTTGTGACAGGGTTATTTACCACGTTTGGACACGAGGCAAATCAAAATGTAATAAAAGGAAGAGACAATAACATATTGTGAATTTTACTAAGAATCTAACTCTGATGACATTGAAATAAATTAGTCACTAACAATAATCTTAAAGAGTACCTTATTTAAACCCTCCAAGAAATAACTCTCATAAAAAAATAAAGTCACAATTTCTAGCTTTCCAATTATTCAGTGAGCGGTGCCTCTCTTTTCATCCCGATGTTCCTACTCGTCCAAGCCAATCAACATACCTGCGCATCAAATATGCACAGTGAACGGAAATTCCACCTGTGAGCTTTCACAGCCCAATGATTATAACTCAAGTAAACATTTATGAATAAAATTTTAGCAATCTGCATCATATTTTAAGATAATGCACCAATGAATCATAATCATAAGTATAATCAAGTAGTGCATTTTTTCAACTATTTAGAGTCGATGGCAAGGATCTTACTCCCCCATTCAGGCCTGTTTTGGGCTACCTCTTTTGTAAGAGATAATAAAGTCAAATCCTTTTTTACTAACTCTATCCAAGTTCTCTTAAGTCTCCCTCTCCTTTTTTTAGCATCGTTTACAAGCATCACTTCTAATCTTCTCACAGGGGCACCTATTGGTCTTCTTTGCATGTGTCCATACCAACGTAACCTACATTCCCTCAGCTTCTCCCCTAAATGAGCTACCCCTAAACTTTCACGAATATATTCATTTCTATTTTTATCTCTCCTAGTTATCCCACTCATCTACCTTAATATTCTTATCTCGGCTACATTCAACTTATCTATATGACTTCTCTTTGGTCTACAATACTCCGCTCTATAGAGTATTGTAGGCTTAATGACTGTCCTATAAAACTTGCCTTTAAGCCTTTTTGGAACACGCCTATCACACAACACTCCCAAGGCTGCCCTCCACTTTATCCACCCCGCATTAATCCTATGCACCACATTATCAATATCCCCTTCTTTATGGATAATAGAATATAAGTAACAGAATTGATCACACACTTCCTGCCCATCTATTTCAACTAAGGCTCTACCTATAGTTCTACCTTCCATAAAATTAAATTCCATGTATTCTGTTTTAGGCCGACTTATTTTAAAATATTTTGATTCTAGGGCATCCCTCCAAAATTCCAGTTTCACATTCAAACCTTCTTTACTCTTATCAATTAAAACTACATCATCTGCAAAAAATATACACCAAGGTACACTATCTTCTAAATGTGTAATAAGCTCATCTATAATTAAAGCAAAAAGATAAGGACTTAAAGTTGACTCTTGATGAAAACTTACTGTAATCGAAAACTCCTTGATTACTCCCCTAATAGTTCATACACTAGTCACAGCCCCCTCGTACATATCATCCCTTCTTCTTCAAAACACTCCAAATGAGCTCTCTCATCATTCCGTTGTAGGCTTTTTCCAAATATATAAAGGTCATGAAGAGGTCTTGTTTTCTATCCCTGTACCTCTTTACTAACTGTCGTAATAAAAATATAGCTTTTGTTGTTGTCTAATCCCATGCACCAATGAATCATGCCCTTTAAACATAATACTAAGGAAATTGGAATGCTTAACAATTTCCATTAATTAGACATAGACAGTCTAGTATAGTCAACACAATAATAAGCTCATTAGTTTTATCTTATCACTTATGTGGGTGGCGCCAATGTGAGAGCGCCTTGGGTTGGTCAACCGCGTGCACTCGGTGTTACCTGACGTAGAAACCAGTAAGGGAAATAGGACTATGCCTAGGTTCCACGCTCATCCCATCTAGACGTGGCATCAAAGAAAATCTTTAAATTTTATTAGTTGTGTCCTCACCTCACAACGATTTCTTTAGTGTCCTTTATCTTGTCTGCTCTCCATTTTGTTTCACCATCTTACTTGAGTATTATTCAAGGTCAAAGCAACCTACCCCAATTGATTGTAAAATAATGAATTTTGTCCACTTAACATCACGTACTCACGTCATAACATCTCTGCATCATTAGCATACATTTTAAGTGCCAACAGGTCATAATAGGATGCTTGAAAGTGGTAAATAACGTTTAGAACTTTGATTATTTACAGAAATTAGAACTACATTTCTACATAAGCTATACCAAAATAATGAACAGAACAGATCTGAAACAACAGAAGGGTAATGGGATTCCTTACATGAATTGAACTAGCATTGTGACGTCCCTAAATGTGGATTAAAAAAATGTTCTAAACTATGAAACCAGTCGGGCTGGGTTCCTATTAGATAATGGTTGGATAAACTTGAAGAAAGGCGGATTGGGATCATATTGAGAACGGTTTGGATCAAGAAAGGAGAGGATTAGCACTATGGGTTGATTTAGAACTAGACTCCATAAGAACTTGGAGTTTGATCGGCTAGGACTTGATGCTAAAGATGAGTTTTGAAGTGACTTAGATTGCTTCGACTTGGATGGGATAAACATGGATTGGAGTGGATCAGAATATAGGATAGAGAGCAATCCTACATCCAATAGGAGTAGGACTATCTGGCCGACCCTATAAGAGGAGTAGGCTGGCCCTTACCCTCTCTCCTTTGCCGCTCCAACCATGTCTCTCTCTCACTCTCTCGATCTAAGAAGCACGGACACGGCAAAATGGCAGCCGTGTCCGTATCCGACACGTATCCGACACGGATACACTGGCGACACGGCTGCCTTTGTGTCCGTGCCGTTTTTGTTTTTAAGAAAAAAAAAAAAGAGGACACGGCGGGACACGATCGGACACGGGAATTAGGCATTTTCAGCCAGCCACCAGAAGTCTCTCCCCCTACCTGCCCTGGAAGTGCGAGTCCGAGCGCCACACCTATGAGAAGTGCCAGTACGAGCTCGTGATGGAGCGCATGCTCAAGATGCAGAAGCTCCGGGAGGCTCAGGCACAGGGGGATAAGCTCAAGCTGCCACAGCCCGCGGGGATTGGACTCATCCCCGGCACCGCCAATGCTTGATCGGAATTTTTCGTCTTGTGGTTATTGGCTCCAAGGTTGGGTTTTTCTTCTTTATCTTTGGCGTGGATGGCTGAAAGCATGTGCTTTTTGATAGTTTGATGTGTGCAAATTTGTTGTTCGGGTGTTTGACTTTGGAATTGATATTGGGATGGGATATTGGAGTTGGGTTTCTGCTTTAATTGCGATTCATGATACTCCCTCCGTGCGAAATCAGTAGGTGCATTTGGATTTCGAGCTATAATTTTGGAAAACCAAATGCCTTGATTAATTCTGCACGGAGGGAGTATTGGTTTTGTTCAGAATGGCTGGAAATTTTTAGGGTTAATTTCTTGTTTTGTGTAGACGGCTTAGTTGAGGCTTCCGATTTTAGAATGAAACTTATGGAATTTTGGACCCATAAAGGAAAAATTAGGTTTGGCGGGCTAATTGGGCTATAATGTGGTCGTGCGTATTCTAGCATCTAAGTGGTTTTGGGATGTAGGTACATCAAGTTACATGGGTGTGGTGGTTGTCAGCGATGTCATTATCTGTAGAAATGATAATATCTACTAATGCCCACGTCAAGTATATTGATATCTAGCATACTTTTGGGTGAAACAGAAGTGATATATGCGATCGGACTGTGAGGAAGATTGTTTTATGCTAATGTTATTACGTGTATCTCAATCTATTTGGTATTGAATGAACTTATGAAGCTTCATGAGGGGATATGGACACAGTTTTGTGTATCTCAATCTATTCAATATTGATTTTTCAGACGCCTGTCACAAATCATTTCTATCTTCATTTCTTCTACCAAACCATTTAGTTTAAATTATCATGATAGCAGCAATTGCTTCTATTATAGATGAGTCTAATTGTAAAAATTTTGTATAGAACAAGTTTTCAACTTTATATCAACTTCAAAAGCACGTGTTGTAGCATGTATGTGTATTATGTTGCGTTATATGTTCTTCCTCTTATACTCATCATGTGGACTTTGGCTTAAAAACCTAGATTTGACATTTACATTCATAATGTAGATTCTTATAAGTTTCCTAAATAAAGGTTCTAATTTAACAAATCGTCATCTTCAAAGAAACATGTTGCTAGATGAAAAAAGGCAAAATTTAAATCAACTTTACATGAATTTCTTCCACTTGATTTTTTTTGTTATATGCTCAATTTTTTTCTTCAGTAGCATCACAAACATGAATAACTATATCCACGGCATCGATTATGTTAAGATTTGATCTGATTGGCTCAGTCATTTAATTTGGGTTTTTGTATGTTGCAACTAAATACCATAAACATCTAAGGCATCTGTATACAATATTATTACCTTGTGAATCTGTAATGCAATATTGTCATCACCAATCGATGCCCCCCTGTTACAATTGCAAGCAGTCGGTGCTTCTTGGGCCCTGGCAAGGGCTTATTACAGTTCAGACAAGGTCACTACTAAAGAAATGGACTTGTTCTTTATATGCAAACCTTTGTATCTTTGTACCTTATAACCTCTATTTTACTAAAACTAATATAATTCGTTTATCCTGGTAAGTTGGTTAATCAAGTTTATTTTTTATTACATAGAGTTTTTAGTTTGCTGCTTATGCGATGACACTGGTGTTTTCTGACATTGTTATGATCACATATTCACATATAACTTAATCAAGAGAAAATTCTTGATTTGAAATGGAAATGGAAGATTTGCTACTAATGGGTGTTGAGTACTGGTACAAATAAGACAGAAAGATTGGCAGATAAATGTTGGTGCATAAAAATAGATAATACATTTTCATCTTCATTACTTAAGCTAATTATTAAAAATAAAAGGTTTTTTTACAGTAGTACTTCTTTGTTGTTAGTGTTAAATATTTTCATAGTGTTGTGTTTAGCATGTGTTAATGCAATCTTATATATGTGAATGACCAATAATAAACTCTAGTATATTTAAGCATGTGTTTTTGTATGATTGCAGATATTTTGACAGTATCATGGAAGCCACTAGTTCAATTGGTACTAGGGGATCTGATGAAAATTTCCCTCTTTGGAGATATATTACTAAATTAGGGAAGGCAAGTGAAGGAGGTGGTAATGCGCAGTTCACTTGCAACTATTGTCATGGATCTTACGGTGGATCTTATTCAAGGGTGAAGGCACATTTATTGAGGATTAGGAATGCTGGAATCAAAGCATGTCCTAAGGTTACAGATGAGAATATTTTTGAAATGACTAAAATGGAAGAAGAAGCTGAGAAAAGAAAGAACCCAAAGCTAGTCCCTTTGGCTAGTATTCCTAGTAGTCATGGTAGCTCAGCTACAGGAGCTAATGTAAGTTCAGGTGCGCTTGGAAAGAGGAGAAAAGAGACTCCTTTGGAGAGAGTATGAAATAAAGAAGATCGTGATACTTTGACAAGTTCAATCGCTAGGATGTTTTATTCTGGTGGCTTGCCGTTTCACTTTGGTAGGAATCCACACTATGTGGATTCCTTCAAGTTTGCAGCAGAGAGAAACCTTCCAGGTTATCTTCCTCCTAGTTATAACTCATTAAGAACTAGTCTCTTGCAAAAGGAAAGGGCTCACATTGAAAGGTTATTAAAACCAATGAAAGCAACATGGAATGAAAAGGGTGTCAGCTGATCGTTTAAAATAAAAACCCTTGCAAGTGCACAAGGCAATTGTACTACGGTGAGTATTAATAAGGGTTGTCGAACCTCAGGGACGGTGAATACTTTACCAAATTCAAGAGAAAATAGCAGTGTTGATTTTAGACTAAGAAAGCAATGAACTTTAAACTAAACTAAGCTGAGATTTGATCAATAAGGAGAAGACCAAGGCTTCGAATCCACCACAATAACTAGTGTATCGTTTCTCTCTCTCTTTTGAATAAAGATTTCCAATTGGCTAGCATATTCCTCTCGAACATACACTTGTCAACTCAAAATATAGTGCTCTCCTCTCGGATGTAACATATAAAACAATTAAAATATAGAATTGTGATCTATCTCTCTCGAGTATAAACCAATGAAATTTTATTGATATATAACACCTCAGTCTACTCACAAATCCTCTCGGATACGCAAGTATTCTTCGGATTGAAACTCACAAGAATTCACTCTTGTCTCTCTCGAGTACAAAGAACAAACCTTTATTGAATTAACAGTGATTACACAATAAAATCCATACACCAACTAGAGTAAAAACATAAGATGAGAGAAAAGAAACTACACAACCAGATTATTGGGCTTCATCTACGCCTTGGATAGGAGTTTAGCCAAGCATGGGAAGAGAATCCATCATCTTCGGGTCAACAGTATGGTCACCTATAACACATGAAATTGTTGGACATCCTGGGTCCTTATATTTTGGTGGAAGGTTATGTGTTAATAGGGAACTCACCTGCTCGGTAAGGAAGACCTTTTTAGTCAAATTAGATTTAGCTTTTCGCTTTTGGGTACAAAGGTCTTTCAGGAATTTGGCATAGGCAGGGACCTGTTTTATTGCATCTAACAAAGGGAGATTGACCTTAACCTGTTTAAACACCTCGAACATCTCCTCCGTCTTGTGATGAGATTTATTAAACGGGGAGGGTTTGTCCAGGCATTGTGGGAATGGTACCCTGGGAATATAAGATCTCTCTTTCTGGGCCTCGGGTTGGGTATCCGGCTGGGTTTTAGAACTAATAGGTATAGCTTTGATGGAATTGGGTTCTTTGTCTTCCTCATGGGAAGGTGTCTCACTCGAAAGGCTAACAGATGGATCCCGAACCCTGTTGTCACTTTGTTTACCTCTCCTCAAGGTAGTTATGGCTTGCACTTGTTCAGGAGGGTAATGGGAGGCCTCAGCTACAAACTGGCCTCGAGGGTTTTGCTGGGGTTCGCTAGGTAAGGTTCCTGCTTCTCTACGGTTCATGGCTTGAGCTAGCTGTCCCAATTGGGTCTCGATCTTGGCAATAGATTGTGTATGAGAATGGACTAGCTGGGCCTGGGACTTTTGTTCATTTGTCAGCTCAGTTAAAACCGTGAGCATGGTGGATTGGGTGGCCATTATTTGGCTCAGCTGGTCTTCGATGGTTGGTTTCTTATTGGATTGGCCAAATTGCGGGGCTGAGGATGGTTGGTATGGTTGAGGTTGATTTTGAAATTCCTGTCTTAGGGCCTGATTAAAAGTAGGCCCTTGATTAGGTTGCCTCCAAGAAAAATTAGGGTGATCACGCCACCCGGGGTTATAAGTGTTGGAGTATGGATTGTTGGCTCTGGGAAAAGTTTGTGCACTGTTGACATGCTCTTGTACTAGGTCTGGATATTGGAAGGCTGAAGGGCAGTCAACAATGGTGTGCATAAGGCTGGCACAGATGGTGCAGGCATCATGAGAGGTTGGGTTATAAGGTGGAGTCTGAGAGAAAAACCAGTCAAACCTCTTAGTAAGGGATTCCACTTTGTGTTCTAGGTTCGTGGTAGCTTTAACATCATACATGCCTCCCCTTGAGGCACTTCTGCCAGGCATATGGCCTTCCGATCTATAGAGGGTGGCACTGTGTAGAGAGTTTTCGTTCAGGTCCTCTAGTAGATCCCAAGCATCATCCGGGGTTTTCTTCATGAATGTGCCTCCACAGGAGGCGTCAATTAGGGTCTTATGCTGATTGCACACACCTTCATGAAATCTCTGTACTAATTACCACTTGGGCACATCATGGTGGGGACAGGACCGGAGTAGGGCTTTCATCCTCTCCCAGCTTTCATGGAATTGTTCATTAGGTATCTGGGTGAAAGTGATGATTTCATGGCGGATCTTATTGTTCCACCCCACAGGAAAGTATTTCTTGAGGAATTCGGCTTGAAGTTCCTCCCAAGTGGAAATAGAGTTATGCTCAAGGGAGTATAGCCATTCCTTGGCCCTATCTTTTAAGTGAAGGGGAACAGCCTAAGGCGCACCTGGTCATCAGATAGTGTAAGTTTAAAGGTTGTGTTAACCTCTAGGAAATTTTGTAGGTGCCTATAGGGGTTCTCATTCAATTGGCCATGGTATGTGGGTAGCATCTGGATGATGTTTGGCTTAATTTCAAAATTAGCCACAGTTGCAGGAAGTAGGATACAAGAAGGGGAGGTGTAGGCAGTGGGACGGTAGTAGTCTTGCAGGGTACGGGCATGAGGTATTAGTGGATTCTGGTTTAGACCATTCCCACCCCCAAGGTTCATGTTGTCCGCCATTGGATGAATTTCAGGGATTTGTTTGCTAGGAGTTCTACAGATTCTATATAAGCGTTCAGGATCAGGATCAAAGGCAAGGTCGGGGTTCAGGGAGCGACGACCATGCATGCACAATAAAAATCAAACAAAACCTGTGCAATCCTAATAGCGACAACTAGCAAGCATCAGTCCTAGATAGCGACAACTAGCAACCTAATAGCGACAACTAGCACGTCATGTAATCCCACAAAGAAAAGAAAAACACCAAGCACCCAAATTTACTCTAAAAGAGGGTTAAGAGAGTGCAAACAATGGGAAGGGATGGCCCTTCCAACGATGACGAAAATCAGCGTCCTCTCTTAATCCTGCAAAAGAAGAAAAACTAAATTAAGCTACTGAAAGGAAATCTAAATTAGACTAAACTACTCTAAAACTAACTATGCTAAGAATTTTGTAAACTATTGAACCGTCCCCGGCAACGGCGCCAAAAACTTGATCGTTTAAAATAAAAACCCTTGCAAGTGCACAAGGCAATTGTACTACGGTGAGTATTAATAAGGGTTGTCGAACCTCAGGGACGGTGAATACTTTACCAAATTCAAGAGAAAATAGCAGTGTTGATTTTAGACTAAGAAAGCAATGAACTTTAAACTAAACTAAGCTGAGATTTGATCAATAAGGAGAAGACCAAGGCTTCGAATCCACCACAATAACTAGTGTATCATTTCTCTCTCTCTTTTGAATAAAGATTTCCAATTGGCTAGCATATTCCTCTCGAACATACACTTGTCAACTCAAAATATAGTGCTCTCCTCTCGGATGTAACATATAAAACAATTAAAATATAGAATTGTGATCTATCTCTCTCGAGTATAAACCAATGAAATTTTATTGATATATAACACCTCAGTCTACTCACAAATCCTCTCGGATACGCAAGTATTCTTCGGATTGAAACTCACAAGAATTCACTCTTGTCTCTCTCGAGTACAAAGAACAAACCTTTATTGAATTAACAGTGATTACACAATAAAATCCATATACCAACTAGAGTAAAAACATAAGATGAGAGAAAAGAAACTACACAACCAGATTATTGGGCTTCATCTACGCCTTGGATAGGAGTTTAGCCAAGCATGGGAAGAGAATCCATCATCTTCATCTTCATCATCTTCTTCTTCCTTTGCTCTAGCCTCCAAGGGTTTCTCCAAGAGTAGAATATGTGTAGTAGTACCCAAAACGTTCTCCCATAAGGCCTATTTATAATAGTGAAGAGAAAACACGAAGTTCCCTTCCAAATCCAAGTCGAAATAGGTCTTAATTCCGGTTTGCCGCACACGGCGATCGATCGCTCCGTATTGCCGATCGATCGTTTTTCCGATCGACGCCGTATGATACCGATCAATTGTAGTTTCTGTCTTCGGCGATTGAAAAATTCCAGTAGATACGATCGATCTTTTTTATGCCGATCGATCTTGTCCTTCAATACAGTGCTTTTGCGGCTCTGGCGATCGATCGCAGTGATTTCTGATCGATCGTAGTTACTATTTATGAACTTCAAATGACTATAACTTTGTGTCCTGAACTCCGAATTGTGCGTGGTTGGTGGCGTTGGAAAGCTGACTTCTTGAAATTTAACATGAAGCTTGAATGAGTCCAATCCGATATTTGTAGACGAAGTTATGATAATTTAACCATTTAAGTTACTTTTCTCCTCATTCTGTGTATTACTCTTGTTTTCTACAAAAACCAAAAACTATATTAAAATAGTAGTTATTCTAATCAAACACTAGCATAATCATAAGTTTAGGAGATAATAAAATGCATATTTCATGTATAGATCATCATCATTGTTTCTGATGGTTGGAGTGATGCACAAAGAAGGCCTCTCATTAATTTTATGGCTACATCAGAAACTGGACCAATTTTTTTGAAAGCAATTGATGGCACACGTGAGTATAAAGATAAGTTCTACATTTCTGGTTTGATTAAAGATGTCATTAGTGAGGTTGGGCCTCTTAATGTGGTCCAAGTTATTATAGATAATGCAGCGGTTATGAAAGCAGCCGGAAAGATTGTTCAAGAAAGTTACCCTCACATTTTTTGGACACTATATATGGTGCACATATTAAATTTAGCTCTGAAGAACATATGTGTAGCAAAAAATACAGAGAAAAATGCTAATATCTTTGAAGAATGTCAATGGATTACTCAAGTTGCTGATGATGCTTCTTTTATCCGAACTTTTATTATGAATCATTCAATGAGACTAGCTATCTTCAATGAATGCAGCCCTTTGAAACTATTAGCTGTTGCTGACACCCGATTTGCTTCAACCATTGTTATGCTAAAAAGGTTATTCCAAATAAAAGGAAATCTCCAACGCATGGTGGTCAGTGATGATTGGTCTTCTTATAGAGAAGACTATGTGAGGGAGGCTCAAAGTGTGAAGGAGCTTGTGTTAAATGATGTATGGTGGGATAGAGTAGAGTACATACTCGAGTTCACTAATCCTATCTATGAGATGCTTCGATGTATGGACACGGACAAACCTATCCTTCACATGGTGTATGATATGTGGGACACTATGATAGTGAATGTGAAGAAAGCCATCTTTCGACATGAGGGCTTGGAGGAAAATGATAGATCCTCCTTTTATAATGTGGTGCATGCAATACTCATTGACTGGTGGACAAAAAGCTCGACGCCACTCCATTGCTTAGCTCATTCATTGAATCCAAAGTATGTTCAAGAAACAATTTTAACTTTAGCATTATTTCTGATACTTCATGTTTCTTATGTTTTTTACTAACTTAGCTATTAAAACTCAGATTTTATAGTGAGCAATGGATCAATGAGGTTCCAAATCGAGTTGCTCCACATAGGGATGAAGAAATTTATATGGAAAGAAACAAATGTTTCAAACAATATTTTGATGACATCCAAGAAAGATTGAAGGTTAATACAGAATATGCTACGTTTTCTGGGTGTATGGATTCCTTTGGAGCATCTGATTGCCTTGAAGACACGTGGAGGTTAGATCCAAAAGTGTGGTGGTACACTTACGGATCTTCTTTTCCATTGCTTCAAACTCTAGCATTCAAACTTCTTGGGCAGCCTTGTTCTTCCTCTCGTGCTGAGAGGAATTGGAGTACTTACTCCTTCATTTATTCCTTGAAGAGGAATAAAATTCTTCCAACACGTGCTGAAGATTTAGTGTATGTGCACAGTAATCTTCGACTTCTGTCTAGGAAAACTGATGAGTATAGTAAAGGAGGAACAATGATGTGGGACATTACAGGTGACACTTGGGATGAGCCTTTTGGAGGTGCTGGAGTGCTTGAGATAGCAAGTTTATCTTTAGATGAGCTATATTTAGAGGCAGTCACCTTTAATGATGGTGAAGTTCATATGGCTGCTTATGTTGATGTACTTTAAAGTTACATTGTAGCATTTTGTTAAGAGGATCTTAATATATTATCTATTATTACTTGAAGTTTCTATATTTGAGTTAAATGTGTTTGTAATAGTTATAGCAAACTTTTATTTTGGACTCATTATCTTATGAATGAATATGCTTAGATGATTGTTTAAAGTTTAAAAGTTTTATTGTTTACTTATATTTTGTACAGGTGTTTGAGATTATTACATGTCTTTTACATATCAAAAATATAAGGGAGACTTTGCCAAAATTTTAGTAGAAATTATGACTCAAAACTAATTTTTTGAATTGCTAATTTGTAGTAATATTTTATAAATAATAATAAATATTTTTTTATTAGCCGTGTTGTATCCTACTATTTGGAAAAAATGGCTTGTCGCCGTGTCCATATCGTGTCACCGTTTTCGTATCCATGCTTCTTAGCTCTCGATTCTCTCTTTTTCTCTCAAATCTCTCTCTTCTCTCCCTTCCAATCCTTTCTACTCTCTTTCTCTTTCTCTCTCTCTCACCTCTCTCCTATGGCAGCGACTATAGCAGTGTCAGAGGAGCGTGGGGTGGCAAGAGTAAGGCTGAAGTGAAAAGTTTTTGACGAATGATTTAGGTATGACACATTTATACAATTCTGTCTATGGTTTTGTGTTTTTACATTTCCTAACTATTATGTGTTTGAAATCAAATACTAGTGTTGTAATTAATGATATTTAATTGACTCATACTCATGTGTATGCGATTGAAAGCTTGCTTGATATACATATATCATTGTTGTTGATGAAACTGATTTGCGTGTTTGTTGTATGCTTTGAATTATGTTACAACCCAGATAATCATGAGTCTTTCCTTGCTGCGATTCTTCCTAAAATACCATCTTGATGTCCGGTTTTAATTAATATAATTAATAGGTTATTGTATGTATTACCTATCTGCAAATGTTATAATTTTTTGGTTAATTGCCTAAGAATTAACCGAACCTTTTGTTCAACTATTGAGTCATTCTAGCCAACATATGATACATGTTACTAGCTCACCCAATTGTCCGACCATGCTAATGGACTTTGAATTTATTTTATAAACCATACTGGTTAAATCTATAGTAGTAGCCACCTATCTACAATCGAGTTCCGTAATTTCTAATTGAACCTTGTATGACATTATTCTAGAAACATATGTGTGTATGCATGGAATGTCGTATCGGATATCGGTAAAATATCGGTCGGCGAGAGAGACAAAATATCGGAGATATATCGGAGATATCATGTAAAAAATTATCGATGGTCTAAAATAAAATATTACCATATATATTCACAATATGACTCTTCAAAGGAGTGACACTATTCTTTTACAAGTAAAATGAGCATTCTAATATGAATAAATTTCTATGAAAATTTCGACAGAATCTCCCATGTATTTTCAATCATATCTACAAAGTCTATTCCCTGTAAAAGTTCAATCATCTACAATAATCAACAATGACATAATCAACAATGATACAATCACCACAATCCAAGTTTTGTCACTACTTAAAATAATAAAATGTTACCATATATATTCATAATATGACTCTTCAAAGGAGTGACACTAATCTTTTACAAGCAAAATAAGCATTCTAATATGAATAGATTTCTATGAAAATTTCGACAGAATCTCCCCTGTATTTTCAATCATATCTACAAAGTCTATTCCCTGTAAAAGTTCAATCATCTACAATAATCAACAATGACATAATCAACAATGATACAATCACCACAATCCAAGTTTTATCACTACTTAAAATAATAAAATGTTACCATATATATTCACAATATGACTCTTCAAAGGAGTGGCACTAATCTTTTACAAGCAAAATAAGCATTCTAATATGAATAGATTTCTATGAAAATTTCGACAGAATCTCCCCTGTATTTTCAATCATATCTACAAAGTCTATTCCCTATAAAAGTTCAATCATCTACAATAATCAACAATGACATAATCAACAATGATACAATCACCACAATCCAAGTTTCGTCACTACTTAAAATAATAAAATGTTACCTTATAAACTAACAATTTCATATACATAGAACAAAAGGAGTAATCTTACCAAGCATACTCACTAACTAATAGTAGTTCGAATGGCGTGGAAGCTGAAAATCTTCTTGAACCTGATATGAACTTGCATAAACTGAATCTAAATAGGCACAATATTGCTCCCAAGTCATACTTGTCTGGTATGCACGAAGATACTTTGTTATATAGTAGTAGTATTGCTCATAAGGCATGCTCTGTAGGATTCCAAGCGGTGGAAAGGACGAGTTGTGCATAATATGAGAAAATGCACCCACCTCTGAACCACTGTAACCATATGACGATGAACTTGCAGAATTAGGTCTTCCTCCCCAACCATCACTAGAGGAGATTTCCATTGATGAGAACTGCTGTGAAATGCTATCTTCCATCTCACGTTGCATTCTTTGCCTCCTTCGGTTCATTTGCCTCTCACTTGCCGTCCTACCCCCCCCCCCCCCCCCCTCGTGCATGAACGACTCGGTTTCGGCTAGATGAGGGAGCCTGCCTTGAACCATGGTCATAATCCTGTGTAGCATGTGTATATTCATCCTCACCGGTGAATGGACTCAAGTAATAGGCGCCACTTTGACCTCCCCCTCCATCATGATAACCTCCACCATCGCCACCACCATAGCCTCCATCACCATCATCTCCACCACTGTCTGTTGTATTTGGGTTATCATCATCATCAGAGGGTGGGTACTCTACATGCATATGGCGGGTTGATGTCTCCTCATTTCTTTCCGACATCATAATGTTCTCTGTGACCCTATCAACATCTATTCCAACATCTTGTGATGCCGAAGCAATCACTGGATCAGGTCGTCCATCATCCTCATCCATTGTATTTTCAGCAAACCAATGAGCATAAGAATTTCCTATGTCATCTCCATCCACTCGTGACATTAGGTTAAATTTGTCCAATGGATCTTCTTCACTTTCGCCATGTCTCATATGATCATGCTCCATTGCCCTTATAATTAACTTCATGTTATAATGGCAATACACTAATTTTTTTAACTTCTCATATGATAACCTATTCCTTGGTTTTGTGTGGATGAGAGAGAACGTGCTCCAATTTCGCTCACAAGGTGAAGACGATGCTGTCTGAGAAAGAATACGAACTGCCAACAATCTCAAACTTGGGCACATAGTTCCATACATAGACCACCAATTGCCTGTATCAGAAAAAACTTTCAATTAGAACTTGACATATCTAAAGTATGGAGTATGGACATAACACTAACAATCATAAGACATAACACTTACCGGGTAACATATTTTTTCTTGATTCTTGTACATAGAACTCTCCAAATCGGCCACGTGCTTCTCGAAAAAGGGTAATCTGTGGACCAATGTTCATTCATGAATAATTTGAGGCCGATATACAAGTTACATAGCAGTAAGACACCATGTGATTACACTAATGTACCTCATTGCCGATGTTGCCCGCCGTGGGTGACATTGGGAATAATTTATTGTACACCTCATGCACTGCTGTAGTCAATTCTATATTATATCCAAGCTTTTCTTCGTAATGGTACTTAGGATTGAGGTAATATGCTGCATAAAAGAGCAAACAAATAAGATTCAAATCAATTGTACATAATAAAGAAAAAATATTAGTCAAAAATCATACCAGCCTTGTACAAAGGTTCATCCATTGATTTCATCCACCTTTGGTCAATAATTTTGTGAACCCATTTGTAAGACCTAGGAGATGCTATTTGAATAGCCTTTTTCATTGTTTGTATTGCATGATAAACTCCACCTAATGTAGGAAATTTTTCATTGTCCAAGACCCGTAGAATTTCATGCATTGGTGTCATGATAGCTAGTGTATCTTTAACTCCATTCCAAAAGTCATTGTCTAATAGAATTGCCTCTACAAGTCTACCAGTTGGGTGATTATTAAAACCACAAGCCTCCCACGTATCACTTGTGAAGAAACTTCGTAATCTACCTTTTTCTCTTTGCAAGCTTTCCAAAGCTAGGTAGTTTGTAGCAAATCTTGTGGCACCAGGTCGAAGTAAATCATGACCACAAGCATTCCTCACTTCATAAACAACTTTATCGTGGTTATAGATGAATCGGGTCACTTCTTTTGCTTTTCCTATAGTTGTTCCCACAAACCCATGTTTGCCAACAGCCTCAAACATAAGATCAAGGCAATGCGCACCACAAGGTGTCCAGTACAAGTTATATTTCTCCATTAATAACTTGCCCGCTTTTTTGAAGTTAGAGGCATTGTCTGTAACAATTTGTATCACATAGTCCTTCCCAACTTTATTGATCTGCTCCTCAATTATGGTTTTAATGTAGTTTGCATTCTTCTCTTTGCCTGATGCATCAACCGAGTCAATGAAACATACTTTTCCATTGCAGTAGACCATAAAGTTGATTATAGACATTTTAGTTGGCCCCGTCCATCCATCACACAAGATAGAGACACCATATTCTTTCCACTCTAGCTCCATCCCTTGTATTCTTTTCTCCATATCAGCCACTTCTTTATCCAAATACGTACCGAGTATATTTTTTGGGCTAGGAGGAAAGACTCATTTTCCAATATCTTGTGCTTCCTTTATCATGTTACGAAAGTGATAGTCATTTGCCACATGTGCAGGGACATGGTTGTAGATGAAAAACTTTGACACTGCCCTTTTAAACCTTTCTTTCAAGCCAGGATTAAACGAAGTTAGGAGACGCTGCTGGACACTGCTAGAACTTGCATGTCCCTTACTACTCTGGCTTCGTTTCAATAAAGCACGTATACCTCTTTCAGGCCTAGTTCCATCACTTTGAAGTTGTGATTGCTCATCGTGCCTTCTTGCTTCGCGATGATCCCTTGCTTCTTCGTGTTCATCATCATCGGACACACTAATTTCAGCATCTGCCTCATGTCCAAAGTGTCTAAGCTCATCGAGAACCCTTTTCTTCCCTTCTCTAAGGTGAGCTGCCTTCTTTTTATTTGTTTCTTTCAATTCTAACAATTCTTTACGAATATGTTGAGGACACTCTTTGCATTTTGCAACATCCTTTCCGCTACTGGCCAAATGATCCTTTAACCTCGAAACTCCACCAGTTTTCATGACTTTTAAGCAATAATTACATCGCGAGCCATGCGCGCCTACTTGAGTGCCATGCTCCCAACCTTTGTCCATTGTCTATATAAACAACAAATCAAAATTGAGCAAATATGAAACAAAGTATAAACGTCATGCCAATCTTAACAACAAATAGAACCAGATACTATCGTAATTGCATAGTTATGCCTTCACATACTATTATAGTGCTACAATTCATTTTTTCATCTTCAATCCATAGCTCAATACAACTACGTAATTGTCAATTTATCTCAAACAAGCGATCATTCATTAACAAAGAAAAAGAATAATATTTGGCCTAACTGCCTTAGACAGACACATATGCATCCCACGTTCTCACTGCGGAGAATGCTACACAGACATTAAGGTTCATCGTACAGATCGGCAGTAAAACTAAAATCAACACTAATCTTTAACAAATCAGAGAGAGAGAGAGGCAGAGGAGTACCTGGCGCCTGGCGGCCGCAGAAGAGGTGCTATACGGTTAGAGAGGAGTACCCGTTGCCGGTTGCCTGGCTGGCTTTTTCGCTCGGCCCGTCACCCGTAGCTCAGCCGTCGCCCGCAGCTCAGCCGAGTCGCCGAGGCCCGTCGCCCGTCAGCCCTCTTTCCCTCTCTCTTTTTGCTCGGCCATCGCCCCACACCGGTAGCTCAGCCCGTCGCCGCCCGTCGCCGAGGCCCGTCCCCCTCGCCCTCGCCCTCGGTCGACAGCCGTCCCCCTCGCCCACACCCGTAGCTCGGCCCGTCGCCCGTAGCTCAGCCGTCCCCGTCCCCCTCGCCCTCCCCGCCCTCGGTCGACAGAAAATCTCAGCGGACAGCCCCGGCCCCCGAGCCCGATCGGGGAAAAAAAAAAAACGAAACCGATATCGGTCAATATCGCCGATATTTGGAAAAAACACCCATTCCGAGATTACTCGGTCTCGGCGTATCGGTATGGTGCCGATACCGATATATCGGCGATATATCGCCGATATATCGGCGATCTGACATTCCATGTGTGTATGTATATATATATATATATATATATACTTCCCGATCGAGGGTGACATGACCGACGGTTCCAACACCGTCCACCTCACCGATGGCTCCTTCGCCATTACTACGATGGCTCCTTCGACGATTGGGGGTGCTGGCGGCGTAATGGTACGATCTTTGGCTACCTCCTCCGTAGACGCCTTCAAAAATGGTGCCACCTCCTCTCACCATGGGAAAGCCGACAACGCCTTCTTCTACGACGTAGACCCACTCGTCGCCGACACCATCGGTGCTCACTGCCGCGACAATCGCCAAAGTATGTTGGGGGGTGGTGAAGCGGGGTTGTTCACCCGCCTGGCCTTCTCCAACGACTCCAAGCTAGAAGCTTTTCTCCCCAAGCTCTTCGTCTCCGACAGTGCCACCGCCCGCAAGGGGAGCCGCCTTCGCCCCATTCGGGCATGGCCGGACATGGCAACACAATGAGTCCGAGCAACGGCTGCGTTCTCCACCTTCTCATGTCCCCCATGTGTTTGATGATATGCTTTTTCGACCGGTTCCGTCCAAGCTCACGGACAAGGAGTATTTCGGCCAGTACAGTGACGTCGTATAGACCGTCGTCATGAGGGATACGGTAAATGGATGACCACGGAGAGTCGGGTTTGTCATTTTCGCTGATTCGACTGTTCTGGCTACGGTTCTTCAGGACAAGCATTCCATTGACGGGAGGATGGTTGAGGCTCATAGGGCTTCATCAAGAGAGGATCAGCATTTGTCTTCTAGATCTGGTAAGAATCCTAATACCGGGAGAGATTTTTCTGGAGCTAGCAATGTTAGGATCAAGAAGGTATTTGTTAGTGGCTTTCCTATTACTCTCTTAGAGGAAGGATTTCTGCAGTCCTTTGTGAGTTATTGCACTATGACTGATGGAGTGGTAATGTACGATCAGAGAACCCAAAGCTCCGAGGAAGTTGGGGCTTCATCTTCTTTGATTCTAAGGATTTAGTGGACAAAGTTGTCCATAAAAATCTCCGTGAATTAAATGGTCAGCTTGTGGATGTCAAGGAGCTATTCTAAAAGATTCAAACCCGGGCACTGGAGGTCGAAGTGGTGGTGGGTCTTACCAAGGCTACAACAATTCTGGTTCAAATAATAGTTCATATGATAATGATAAGTGTAAGTAAATATGGGTTCTTGTCCCATTTTACTTGTCTTGATTGAGAGGAGTCGGCTCTCTCGTGCAAGTGTAGGCATGTGGAGTAGTTAGGCTTCCGTGGGCCCGGTCCACACTAAATTGGAAGAGACACTGTAATCGTCACCGATCCGGAAATCACTTATTTGGAATTAGCTATTTTGGTACGACCAAAATGGAATTGTCAAATAAGAGTCATCATCTTGGGAAATCTGTTGAGCCAATTCGGGAAATTGAAAAGGCAAGATTTTGTAACTGATTTTCGCCCCTTTTAAGGGCAATGGAGGGGACGCTCTCCATGCCAATGAGAAAGGCGTCTTTTGGTTGAAATCGCAGTGGTTTTAGTGCTCTTGATTTCGTTGGGTGAAAAAGCTAATTCGGGGAATATAGCTTTTCACAACGTTCTACACTCGATCGGTGAAGGATTTGGTGTTCTCGGACATATTCTAATCCGTGGAGTGATTCGTAGGCACAAAGGCCGAAGGTTGGTATCTCTAATTTGATAATCTTTGAGCTTTATTTGTTGATTTAAGGAAAAACCCCAATTTTGAGAACCCACATCAAACGGATTCAAATCCTAAATTCGCTTCCGTTGCAGCTCGATTACCCTTCAGTGGTATCAGAGCCTTGATTCCGTGGTGGTGTGAGGGTTCCAAGAAATTTGTGGGAATTTTCCTCGCGGTTTTTGCCGATTGAAAATCTCGTTTTTTACAGTCGCGATCGATCGGCGTCAAGAGCGATCGATCGCGCTAAGGTAAAATCGGAGAAGACGACTGGTCACGATCGACAGGCATCGTTCGGCATCGATCGTTAAGTCTCTTGAAAAGGGAAAACGATCGATCGCCATCGTTCGGCTTCGATCGGCATCGATCGCCATCGTTCGGCATCGATCGGCGTCGATCATTGATTTGCTTTGAAAAAGGGAAACGATCGTATCTACTGGAAGTTGAACAAAATTGACAGCGGAAAGCTGCGATCGATCGGGTATTTGACACGATCGATCGGAGGGATAAAATTTGAAAAACTAATTAATATTGAAGCAGTATTTGTGCCACTTGATTATATAATTGTTGATAGTTATTAGTGATTCAAACTGTGCTATTTTTACACTGATTGTCCTGTTCCATTGGTTGTAGATTTTTATCTTCAATTTGATTGGAATACTTGCTTGGTTTCATAAAAGTTGCAATGGCTTCCCGCATGGTCTCCAGTGAGTTGGCAAAGACTGAAAAGTTGAATGCCACCAATTTTGTTACCTGGAAGAGGCGCATCCGTCACATTCTGTTCCTTGATGACTTGGGTCATGTGCTAGACCAAGTTGTTGAACCTACGGGTGAACAGAGTACTACTGCTCAAAAGAGAGAGTACGAGAAGTTCCGGATGGAGGATGCACGTGCAAGGACCACGATGCTTACCTTTATGGAGCCTACCATGGAGTTGCTTTTTGAGAAGCACAAAACGGCCAAAGAAATGTATGAGGCCATTGAGAGGAGGTATGGAGAGCATACTGAGGCACACATCAGGTTGCTCCACACTCGCTATACCAACATGAGGATGGAGGAGGGCAAAAATGTGCTTGATCACATAAATGCCATGACCATTATTGCTAGTGAGTTGGAGATGCTTGGAGATCCAATTTCATTGGGGGTCCAAGTGTCTACGATACTCACTAGCCTCCCTCCATCATGGGAAGCAGTTGTGGTTGCGTTGAACCTGAGTGACAAGAAACTCACTCTCGATGACCTTACTGCCAAGCTGGGCTTGGAGCAGGAAAGGAGAGAGCATATGAGGGCCTCTAATGCATCTGCCAACCTTGCTCACCATGTTGGCTCTAAGAAAGGTGGGTCCTATGCTGGCACTTCAAAGAAGAACTTCAAGAGGAAAGGAAAGAAGCCTCAATTCCAGGGTGGAGACAAGGCCAAGAACAAGAAGAAGGGAGCCTGCTTTACTTGTGGCCAGATGGGTCACTTTAGCAGGAACTGTCCTAATGGCTCCCAGGGCAACGAGAAAAAGAAACAGCAGGGTGGATGAAAGGACATTGTTTGTATGATTTCTGAGGCACTGATTGTGAACACTAACACTAGAGGTTGGTGGCTTGACTCGGCTGCAACCCGTCATGTGGCAATGACAAAGGAGTCTTTTGCTGAGATGAAAGAGATTAGTCCCGGAGAGCACAAGATCTACATGGGGAATAACACCTATTGTGACGTGCTGGGGATTGGCTCTGTTCGTGTTCCTCTCTTAGGAGGAAACACCCTGGTCCTCACAGATGTCTTGTATGCACCTACTATTCGTAGGAATCTGATTTCAATCCCTCTTCTGACTCAAAAGGGATTTGAAGTCAGGTTCAAGGGTGGCAAGGGAACTGTGGGGTAGAAGAATAATATTTTATTTACTGCTTCTTTAGTTGATGGTTTATTCAAACTTGATGTATCCAATGATTTTGCTAATAATGAAATGATTGATTCTGAGTATGTTGCTTGTGTTGCTGTTGATAATGCATTGTTATGGCATTTACGCCTTTGTCATGTGAATGCGACAAAATTACACCGAATGTCGGGTAGTGGGTTACTACCTAGAATAAGTGATAATTTGCGCACGTGTGAGGATTGCCTATCTGGCAAAATGACTAGGCTACCTTTTCCGAAAGGACAACGAGCAATTGACCTTTTAGAGGTCATTCACTCAGATATTTGTGGGCCTATAAACGTCAAGACTCAAAGGGGTATGATGTATTTCATTACATTTATAGATGACTATTCAAGATATGGTTATGTGTACTTGTTATCGAGAAAGTCCGATGCCTTAGAAAAATTCAAGGAATTTAAGGCTGAGGTTGAGAACCAATTAGGACGGAAGATCAAAGTTCTGAGAACAGACAGAGGTGGTGAGTACACATCTGATTTGTTCAAGGACTATTGTACAAACCAAGGAATAGTGCATCAGTATACTTTACCGTATTCAGCAGAATGGAGTCGCTGAAAGACGTAATAGGACATTGATGGACATGGTAAGGTCCATGTTAAACCACTCTGAACTAGGAACGCAGTTTTGGGGTGAAGCACTAGACACCGCTGTCTATGTACTAAATCGGATACCTTCTAAGTCGATCAAATTGACCCCATATGAGTTATGGATGGGAAGACGTCCAAACTTTTCGAACTTGAAAGTGTGGGGGTCAAAGGCCCATGTGAGGGTACCTGATCAACTAAGAAATAAGTTGGATCCCAAGACCATAAAATGTAATTTTATAGGTTATTGTGACCATTCGAAAGGGTATCGATTTGTAGTACACCATGATGATGGGACAGTGAGGGTTATAGAGTCTAGAGATGCTTATTTTCTTGAGGAAGATATAGACCTTAAAACTCCTAGTCAGAAAGTGGAACTCTTTGAAATTGAGAAAGAGAAAGTTACTGTCACTAGTAATGAACAAGTGATAGGTAACACATCCAATGAGGATGTTGAAAATCGAACATCAAGAGAGCGTAGACCTTCAATTTTGTTGAAAGATTACTATGCCATGCTTGGTGAAGATGAGATATCGATAGATGAACCTGTACTTAGTAATCCAGTCACATTTGAGCAGGCGATGTGTAGTCCAGATTCCAAGGAATGGCGGAAGGCTGTTCAAGAGGAAATGGATTCAATCTTGAAGAACAAAATCTGGGAGATTGTTGACTTACCAGACGAACGGAAACCCATTGGGTGTAAGTGGATCTTCAAGAAGAAGCTCAAAGTTGATGGATCAATAGAGAAGTACAAAGCTAGACTTGTGGCGAAAGGTTTCACACAAGTAGAGGGCATAGACTTCAAGGAGACTTATTCTCCAGTGTCCAGGTTCATCTCGATCCGATGTTTGTTGGCAATTGTGTCATACTTAGATTTAGAGTTGCATCAGATGGATGTAAAGACTGCCTTCCTAAATGGTGATTTAGAGGAGGAGATTTACATGGAACAACCCGAGGGGTTTGTTGTTTCCGGAGAGGAAACTAAAGTGTGCAAACTTATTAAATCATTGTATGGACTGAAACAATCGCCAAGACAATGGTATTTCACTTTTCACAAGGTGATAAGTGAATATGGTTTTGTGGCCAATGATTATGACCATTGTGTTTACTCCTTTAAAGATGGGAGTAGATTTATGATATTGTCACTATATGTAGATGACATATTATTGATGGGGAATGACACTAGTATGATTCTCAGTCTTAAAGAATGGCTCAAGACCCAATTTGAAATGAAAGACATGGGTGAAGCATCTTACATCCTCGGGATGAAGATTGAGAGAGATAGAAAAGCGAGGAGGCTAAGTATATCTCAAGAATCGTACATTGAGAGTGTTTTGAAACGCTTTGACGTGATTGGTTGGAAGACCATTGATTCGCCCATCTATAAAGGGACAGTCTTGTCCGAAAGAATGGCACCTGCATCAGACGAGGAACGTCTGAAGATGCAATCTGTACCATATGCGCAGGCTATTGGCAGCTTGATGTATGCCATGAACTGCACTCGACCTGATTTGGCTTTTGTAGTAAGCCTTGTGAGTCGATATCAGGCTAACCCAGGTATGCAACACTGGCAAGCTATAAAGCGGGTGTTCAGATACTTGCTGGGTACCAAGGATATGAAACTCACATATCAGGCTGAGAACCTGTCATTGGAAGGCTATAGTGATTCGGACTATGCCGGGTGTAAGGATGACAGAAAATCCACTGCCGGTTATGTTTTTATGCTTGGTGGCGGCGCCGTGGCATGGGCTAGTAAGAAGCAGAAATGCGTTACTAAGTCCACGATGGAAGCTGAGTTTGTTGTATGCAGTTTAGCAGCTTCCGAGGCAGTTTGGATTAAAGAGTTTCTAGCTGGGTTACAGCTAGAACAGTGGACTGATGCTCCTGTCCAAATTTATTGTGATAATTTGGCAACTGTGTCGACACTCCGTAATGGGGAGATCAGTTCAAGAGCTAAGCACATAGAGGTGCATTACTTTTATGTGTTTGACATGCTACAACGGGGAAAGTTGACAGTGAGTCATCTTCCTACGGTTGAGATGTTAGCTGATCCGTTAACGAAGGCCTTAACGACGGATCTATTTGTAAAACATGTTCATAGTTTTGGATTACGACAGGACTAGTGCACGAGTCACTGTGGATCGCAAATATGAACAAAGAACCCATAGTGGGGGATGTAAGTAAATATGGGTTCTTGTCCCATTTTACTTGTCTTGATTGAGAGGAGTCGGCTCTCTCGTGCAAGTGTAGGCATGTGGAGTAGTTAGGCTTCCGTGGGCCCGGTCCACACTAAATTGGAAGAGACACTGTAATCGTCACCGATCCGGAAATCACTTATTTGGAATTAGCTATTTTGGTACGACCAAAATGGAATTGTCAAATAAGAGTCATCATCTTGGGAAATCTGTTGAGCCAATTCGGGAAACCGAAAAGGCAAGATTTTGTAACTGATTTTCGCCCCTTTTAAGGGCAATGGAGGGGACGCCCTCCATGCCAATGAGAAAGGCGTCTTTTGGTTGAAATCGCAGTGGTTTTGGTGCTCTTGATTTCGTTGGGTGAAAAAGCTAATTCGGGGAATATAGCTTTTCACAACGTTCTACACTCGATCGGTGAAGGATTTGGTGTTTTCGGACATATTCTAATCCGTGGAGTGATTCGTAGGCACAAAGGCCGAAGGTTGGTATCTCTAATTTGATAATCTTTGAGCTTTATTTGTTGATTTAAGGAAAAACCCCAATTTTGAGAACCCACATCAAACGGATTCAAATCCTAAATTCGCTTCCGTTGCGGCTCGATTACCCTTCAATAAGGAGGAAGATGACAATCTGCATAGGGCTATATCCTGTCCAAATTCTGGAGAGAAGGTTCACACAACTGTGGTGTTACACAGAAAGCAAGGACAGAAGATATGGGTGGTTGTCGAAAGGTATCGACATTTCTGGATTTCAGAAATAAATGAAGTAGCAGATGTACTACCGGTGATTTCGAAGGCTTTCGTGGAAGTGTTTGTAAATGGTGAGGTGATGAAGGCAGAAGGAGAGTTTCTGTTTGTTGGAGCATATGGGACTATGGTTCTTCCGTTTAATCTGCTGAACTCTAACCCAAATGATTGGGTTTACAATTGGGATTTCAGGAAAGTGGGAAAGACTAGTATTGGCTGTTCCATTGGCCGAGTCTTGTATAGGAAGTTCTACCTATTTTCTGTGGGTGGTTTAACTGATGTTGCAGTTATTCTAGACAAGATTGTTGTGACTGCAGAATTGATTCAAAAGACATTTGTTATGGTTCCATTAATTCATATTATGTTTTGGCGTGGAATATGCGAGCAACAACAATTGCATGAGGTTGATTTGTTGGGGCTTCTCTGTCATGTCATGGAGAAAATTTGGGCTCTCTTTTCTCACGATCAGAGAGAAAAGGTGGCGGCTTCAAAGCTTTTTCTTTTCGATCTGACAAAATAAATATGTGATGCTGTTCAAGCAAGAGCTGAGCAAGACAAGTATCCCGGGGTTATCTTTCAGCCCGAGGGGCTCATTGAAACTATTTCCGAAGTTTATGCTCTCTTGCAGAAATTCAAGCTCCTAGAGTCAGACCACAAGTATTAACTATCAGCTATGTGATCAGCTTTACTTTGTCATCTGATTTTATATGGGGCGCTGCTGTACCGGACACAACTTCATCTTCACAATTACCTCTTGCCATCTCTGCTGAAGGTATCTCCAATCCTGAATTGGTAAGATTATGCATGGTGGGATTATATAATTGGAACACTTCGTGGGACTGTGAGATTTTGATTGATATATATTTTGCATCACTGATTCCAAGTGCTACAGTGCATCTCAAGGGCACAATCAGGAGTACCCGTTTTCAGTCAGATCCTTTTTACTTCGAGCCTTTAGAGTTGTCATCAAATGCTATTTATAATGATCAAGTAAAAGAATGACTTTGGAGGACGGACATGGAAATGCTCTTGCTTATGGTCACTATCACTTGGGCATGCCTTTTCATTGGCTGGCAGCTCTTCCATCAACGTAATCCACAGAATGTCCTTTTCGGGAATGGTGAATGGCTGGAAGTGAATACGTATTGTGCGAATTATCACAATGGTGGTCTTCTTTTTTGCTGTTTTCCCTTGTCCAGTGGACCTGGGCTGCTAAAATGAAAGAGGAATATTGGTTATCGGAGAAGAAGGCTGTTTACTTTTGAACATACTCGGTGCTCTACTTACTGCTTTGTTCACCAAAAAGGATCGGAAGTTTAGATTCTTGCTCCACCTAGGCACTAGCGTAGAGCACGTTTTGTCAGCGTTATTTTGAGCCATTTATGGAGCGCTTCATTTCTTGGCCGCCTTGAGGACAAGGCGAAAGCGGAGCATGGTGGATTGTTGTGAACGTCAGGCCCAGGACGTCAGCACGCATACGTCACATGAACGGACATTACGTTGGATAATTGATTGGGCTTTATTAGGATATTAGATTTACTTTGAGTAACTGTTTAATTGAATAATGGATGTAATCCAGGCCCATTAGTGGCACATCCCCCTAGGGAACCACGCCACCTTCCCCGTTTATAAGGAGGTCATCCTCCTCGGTCTAGGGTATGCAATAAAAAGAAACTACTTTTCCTCTACTTTACCCTTGTCTTCTTCCCTTTCTCCGGTCATGATGCCTAGCCCTGTTCGTATCCCATACGGGGACACAACAGTGGCCTTGATTGTGCCCCGCCTTCGTGGCAATATTGTGTTACTCCTTGAGACTTGTCGAGTTATTTTGAGTTAAACTCTAATTTTATTCCTCTTATTTACTCTTGCTCAAAATTGTTAGCGTAACTTTGTTAGTGAGACCGCCCGTATGAGGGGCATAATTCTTCTGCTATATCTCCTTAACATCACCATCGTGTGCTGGTTCGACTCTTGACTGGATTTGGTTCGGATAAGGCGGTGCCTGGGGCATGACAGTATTCAAGGTTAATAAGATCCTACTATCATGATTAAGAGTTAATGATACATAATGAGTACGTATGATTAAGTCTTAGGGTTCTTGGCCAAGATTGTTCCTACACCGATGATCTGCAGTATAAAACACATAACTAATCACAGAAAAATCAAAAAAATATGCCGTTTATTGGGTTGGAAACTAGACTCATAGGGCTATCCATTTTTAAAATTTTAAACTTAAAATTCTACTGTGCCAACAATGGGGACAGTCGGAAAGGAGCTGTTATCATCAAAATAGTTTACTGTAATTAAGGTTTAAGTCACTAATGAATACTAATACTTAATGATAAAATTTAATCTGATTGAAATATCCCTAATGTATGTTGTAAGATATAAGATGGACTACTATTTTAAGACTAGTTGGTCTAAAGGGGTTATTATTATAAGATATTATAACCTAAAGTCTTTTTATACTAAGAATTTAATTTCAACTTTGTATCGATTTGAGTTCCAGTTGGATATCAAACTATTTCAATCATTCTTTCATCTTGATTTCAGTCTCATAAATAGTAGAACCTAAAATTCCTAAGATGTTCCTATCTAAGCTAGATATGAAGCATGTTGTTTAAATTATGATTGTGATCTATTATTTCTCTTTTGGCTAGTTACCTGTTGATTAAAGACTTTGGAATCTCAGCGGTGTTCTTGCGAAGAACTATATCTTATTGTATGATTTATCTATACTCCAAAGAGTGAGTCTATTCTGGTTCGTTAGACTGTTGATATTACGGAAAGTCTTCAGTCTCTGCCCATCGTGTCCGTAAGTACTGGTGGGCTAGCATCCTAGACACGTGGCAGGGTTCCAAAGAGAGAACCCCTAGGGTGGTTCTAGTATGATTATTTGGTCACTTGCGAGTGATAAGTTCAGTGAGCAGAAATTGTAACTCCTTGCACTACAGATGCATGGAGCCTTTGATAAAATTATTATTCTCTCCTTACACATGTGATTGTTTAGAGTCTTATTATTATTCTTTCCCTATACTTGCAAGTTGAGATTGTTATTGTTGACTAACCTTTCTATTCAAGGAAGTAAATCATGTGATCAGTCCTTCAGATATTATATATGTTCCTTTTTCTATTGAGTAAACTTTTCTTCATGTTATTTATTGTGTCTCTGGTGGGTTTTTACATCCTACTGGGTATTTCTGCAGAATACGCATGCATCCTCTGATGCAGGCGTGAACGAGCATTAATTCAGGATGATTGCAGGACATGAAGGTGATGCAAAAGCGTGAAGATGATTGGAGAATTTTCAATTATTTGCTTGGTTTGATATTTGCTGGCCGTTATGTGTGATAACTTTTATGATTTCTTTTGGTTGACAATTTATGATATTTGCTATAATAAAAAATAAGTAGGTTTCATTTAATATATTTACGATGTTTTATTTTGAGATTTGATGATGAGTTCCCATGTTCTTGAGTGATCTTGGTATTGGCGATTGCACAGCCTTTTGAGATGATGTAATTGGCCGGTTGATTTGATTATCCGAAGTCGCATCCTAGAGTTCCTACCTCACCACATATGGTATTGATGGTGGCTTCTGCATTCTGATCGAGGTGCGGGATTTTGGGGTGTGACAAACTGAGAATGGAATAATAGTTGTACAATATAATCACATTACTTGTTCTTAGTCACGCAATAGCTTTACAAACGTACTAATATGGTACTTTTCTACTCATAGAGAGGTACAATGATTATTAGTGTAGTAGATTGGAACCAACTGTTTTGGATGAATTGTAAAAGTAGGCTTAATGAACTCATTATTCGCAAAACTTTAGAACTGGATAGTTAATATGGGACATCTAAGGACTCAAATTCAGTACACTAATGGTTGACATCTGGCATACTTCTACTGGCCGGCAAGGTTTTAGTGCATGTTGAGAGGTGTCCATTAATTATTATCCAATTTGACCAGTATAACAACTTTAGGTAGGAATTAGGGCATTAAATCCATATATATAACATGATACTTCTGCAAATCAGGATAATTTAATATGGACAACAACATCTAAACCAAGGTAGCAGCAATGTAATAAACCCAATTGAGTAGAGTTCTCATCCAAGACTAGCACGTGTAATGCAAGATTGACATAAGTGATCAAACAAGACAATTCACAATGATTTTCTCAACACAATAAGGTAGAATACTTAAACTGACAAGAGAGTTTTCTACATGAATTAACGCCATACAATTCAACAAGAGAGCAATAGGATTAACAAGCAAACATTAGTCTAGGCATTCACAAAATTAGAGACACCTAGATAGATTTGTGCAAAAATCATCCTACATTGTTGACGAACTTCTCTTCACACTTTGTGAGTCAAATCTCTTGCAACACCACTTCGTGCCGCTTCAATCACCAATTAGTAACAAGAAAGGAAAGAGAGAAGAGGTAAAGGGAGAGAGGGAGCACGCGAGAGAGAAGGGAGAGGGGGAGAACACGAGAGAAAGGGAAAGGGAGGAGTCTGGTCGGCCAATAGCTAGGGCCGACCAGTCCTAATATTTGGTTTAAATAGGATGTGAGTTTCCTGGTTCTAGTTGGCTTCTATCCTCACCATTGATTTGACTTAACACATATCAATCATTCCTTAAAAACTTCCCCGCTTGATTCTAGTTCTAGTATTTGGCTTCTCTCTGCCCTCCAGCCTTACTTGAGTCTAGTTCTAGTAGGATTCCTAGCTGAATCCTATCTTTAAGCCACTTTCCATACTTATCCTTCCACAACTAGGTAACTGTCCAATTTGAAATCCAAATATCTAGCGCCGATCCTATTATGACGTCCTACCATGATTGCCACATCATCTCCTTTCCTTTCTCTAGTGCAACCTATAACCAATCAAAACAAATCCCAACCTTCTAATTAAAGATCGGTGCTCAGCTTTCCAAATTCAATTCAATTTCAAAGAAAAATTTCCTCCTTTGCTTTGGATTCAAATTTCAAATAAAAAAGGCAACCATCTACTGGAGGATACCTTACCTAATGTTACTTGGCGTTCAGTTAGTCTCGCGCCCAGGTAAGCCTGGCACCCAATGAGTTTAAATTCAATTGCACTTTTATGAATACAGTAACCTCTAATAATTACACTTACATATCTAAGAACTACTATGAGTTATAACTTATCAACCGAAAAATCAACACCAACGTTGCACCCCCACGTTCCACTAGACTTGACGCCCAACCTCACCCTAGTGATAGGCTTAGCCCCAACACCAGTGAGTCTTAATTAAACCGAATTTTCTGCAAATAGCTTCATCATATTACATACTACAAAAAACTTCATTTCAAGGGTACCCATATTATACATGCCAGAATTTAATGTAAATACTACATTAAATAAATTGATTAAGATAATACAAACAATGTTCCTTAATATGGATGTAGCAGAAGCTATCCTCCATCGGTAAACTTCATGAAATCTCATCCCAAGCTATCTATTGGATACATACATCACCGAGGATGTACAAGTATAAACTACTCAGCATGACTAAGCCTATGCATAAATCAAAGTTCTACATTACATTAATTATAACAAAAAAGAGCATAACAAGTTTATTGCATACGACACAACATTTTTTAACACCTAACAAACATATTATCATCATGGGACATCCCATTCCAAGTCCCTTACATCACTACTCTTAAACTCATGTCATACGGAAAATAATGACAAAGTATTACTTCAAGACACTACATCCTGCCTCAAAGGCATCAAAACTAGGGTTGTTCACGAGTCAAGCCGAGTTGAGTTTTGAGTTAGCTCGACTCGAGCTCGACTTCTAGAAACTTGGCTCGACCTCAGCTCGGCTAGAGACGAGCCTAAGACATTAACAGCTCGAGCTCGGTTCGACTCTGGTTTGCGCTTGGAGTTCGAGAAGTTTTTTTTATAACTCACGACAAAAAGTTATTTATAGGTGAAAATTATTTTTGTCATTATTCGAACCCAAACATAAGTCCAATATATCAACATACAGTAACCAACTGCACTACAAGTTTTTTTATGCTTGTTGTGTAAAAAAAATATTTATTACATATTTGAAGTGAGCTTCACTAATGACTTCTTTTTATAAAGAGGGGTGTCCGAGTCCTTAGGACTCGACTAGAAGGGGCAAGGAAACTGACCTCTTAGAGCAACACATCTTGCCGCCAATCCCTTTGGGTGCATACAAAGGCCCACCCATCATACACACTGGATAAATCAATATATAATCCCGGGTTGGTGGCCAATGGAGTGGGGGTTCAAGCTTACAACCTCCGCTCAAGGGAAGCGTATTCTATCCATCACACAAATACCCTATTGGTCAACTTTACTAAGGTTGCCTCATAATATCAAACCCCGGGCAAATCCAGTTCCACCCGAGGTCCAACCAAACCTGCTAATCTGCCATCAATCGGGGTCGATGACCGGTCCAATTTTTTATACGCTTTGGGGTAGTTTAGTTGTAAGCATTTGCTGCATAACACAACAAATAAAAAAATACAGAGAAACTAAACACAGGGAAGGCCAATAACTCATTTGATTATTGGCCAAGACAAACCTCTTTAAACTTTCGAATGTATTACAAATATTATATAATGTACCATGGTTCCTTCAACTCTTTGTCACTTATTAGTGAGATAATAACCTTGGAATCCCCTTAAATATGAATATTTTAAATATTGAGATATGAAACTAAGTGAATGCCATATTGGAATATCCAAGTTTGAGTCTCTGTAAAAGCTATGTTTATTTTTTACTTTAGCATTGTTATGCACTAATACGAAAGTCCCACATCGTCTTCATGCTCTATAAAAAGAAAATGAAGGGTAGTCTTTACATCCAGCCATGGTAAGCCAAAATGGGTCAATCTTTTGCATAATAGAAGGTTATGAGCCTTCTTCACAAAAGAAAGTTGAGTCGAGCTTGAGTTGAGCTGGGCACGAGTTTAGCCAAAGTTCAATCCGAGTCGAGTCGAGCCTAAAAAACTCGCGAGCTGACTCGGCTCATGAACAGCTTTAATCACAATTAGGCTCAAAGGGCATCCATCCACTTAGCCTCCGTAAGCAGTGGGGGAGCTAGGATTTTTATGAGGGTGGTCGAAAAATAACGAAGTCTCAAATTATTTTTCCCCTATTAGTGACTATACCTGATATACTTTTGATCCTATTTGATTGATGGCACATATATCAGCTAGCACTTGTTCAGTTTTTTTTAGATAAAGCAAGATTTTTAGCCAAAAACCCATTTGTGACTTAGTGACCTTTGTAGTCACACGAAGTATATAATTAGAATCATTGACCATTGTTACGTTAATGTGAAAAGTTACAACTGTAACAGAATGTGGTGTCTTATCTTCTTTGGAAGTCAAAAGTCAAGTTGGTTTAGGGGTTTCACCATTGCGTGGCCATATCGATCTTCCACCACTGCAACAATAAGTTATCCCCCTAGCTATATATGGAAGAGTTATGCAATGAATTGAAGCTTTCCCTTGAATTTAATTGAAGTGTCATTTTTTTAAAAAGAGGTTGATCTTTGTTAAGCATCCAGGTACTGTGTTTACTTTATTTGTGTTGGGCTTAGCCCATTCGAGGACCCAAGAAATAAGAAACGCTTAAGAAAATGATAACAAGAAAAACACAACGAACAATTTTGTGGTTCAGCAAAACAGCATCTTCCGATCAATCAGAAATCCCGGGCGAACGCAAATCATCCCGGGAAAAACCTTTACACTGTTCAGCAGTCTGATCAATAGCAAACTGTGATCGATCGCTACTCAGTCCCAACCGATTTCTTTTCAAACTTCCTTCGGGAGTTCAAGGCAGAACTCTTAACAAGTTGGGGAGGGTTTTTAAGCGGTCAGCTCATGCTAAGTTAGCAAGGTTGGAAGCTGTGGAAAGATGTCAAATGTTTACTGTGTTATTCTGTACCGAAAAAATTGGGACTGTTTAGTAAATTCAATAAATGGCGTATATGAGACTGTAAATGGCGTATATGGAACTTTTATTAAACTTGGAGCTGCAAAAAGGAGGTGAACGTTTGGATGAATTGGTTAAGAACAAACGGGTACTTGCTTACTTGGGTTTGCATTCAGTCAGCTGGGGAAGTGAGCAAGAGGGTTGGGTTGGTTCGCAGTGGTCTTGGACTTTTACCAGGGTGGTCCAGTAGTAGTGGGTTCATGTGGCAAAACAAATAGTAAAAAATATGGGTTGTTAAGAGAAAAACTCCGAACTGAGGGTGGTGTATAAGGGCCGCCCACTCTTGAACGTGGCTCCGCCACTGTCCACAAGTCTGAAGTAACCTCATGTACGTCAACTTCATGCCAGCCTCTTCATCCACAAGTGGAATCTCTATAGTTAATTTAAGAACCACTAGCTCATTCACATTGTTTTCTAGGGCATGAGTAATATAATCTCAGAAAAATGCACGGTCAGCTGCAAATAGACGCTTGAGGAGATATTTGTGCCCATGATTGTCCATTGACAACCCTAGTCCGCATTACATTTCTAACAAATTGCAAGTGCACATGAAAAATGCACGTGTCTCTCACACGGGGCCATAATCAGGATACATCCATGGGGTCCGTTCATCACTAGGTTGGTGTAAAAGTGAACCCACATTGCGTGAGCCATTCCAATGTGGGTATGTGGATAAGAGAGGTGCCCGTCGGATATGGAAACAAATCCGTTGGGACCGTCCAGATGACCAGTGAAAAAAAAATATATGATTATGAAAAGGGGCTTCTTTAGCTTTGGATTCATCAAGAAAATAAGAGAAATTAATGGCGACTTCAACATCGTCCATCCTGCTTCTAGCCTCATGTGAGAAGACCAATAATGTCAACCCTTAGGTTCTATATGTGAGCCTTGAGAAAGAGAATTCAAGAAGATCCTCATTGATGAAAATCAAGGAAGAAAACAAAAATACTACATGCCACAAGAATAACCGTGCTAGATGATTGATACAAAGCCCGATATCACGGATTAGCCATTTTGACAGCTTAGATCCATAAGAGATCAAGTATTGCATAAAGAGTTATGACCAAATTCATGATGCCTATAACTCAAACCAGTGGGAATGATGAATTCCCCTCAGGACCTTCAGTTATGTCATGAGTAGGATCGAAAAGAAAGGAATATAGACATCTATGGAGAGCAGATACCTGACAGAGAGAAGAACTTGTCACGCCCCGAAATCCCATACCTCGATCGAAGTGCGGAAGCCAATCAATGATATACATTTGGAGGTAGAGAATCTCGGGCGCGAGACCGAACAGTCGATTTCACCACCAATTACGATCATCTCAAAAGGATGTGTAATCGGTCATGCCCATAATCAGTGCAATACAAATACAAACATTAATGAATACTATGGAATGGAAATTTACTTAATAAAACTGATAATAAAGATAATCCAATTAAGAAAGTCAAATCAAATAAACCTATAAATCTATGGCACACAATTGCCATTAAATGTCATAAGCATCAAATAAGCAAAGCAAATAATATAAACTCTAAGTCTTCACGGCTCCTGCGGCCGCTTCACTACTGCAACTTCCTGATCTCAAATTCCAATTGCGCCTGCATCAGAGGATGCATGAGTATTTCATAGAAACACTCAGTAGGATGTAAAAACCCACTGAATTAGAACAAACAATATGAATAGGATAAGAATAACAAAGGTTTATGAAGATGCCGCAACATCGGGACTAAACCAAGGATTTATACACCTGAAAGGTTAGTCAATAATAATTCCAACCCGCAAGTAGGGAAAACAACAATAAGGCTCCTACCACACATATGAGTAAGGAGGGAATGATAATCATATTAAAAAGCTCCAGACATTAAAAGTGAAAGGAGTACAATTTCTGCTCGCTGAACCGATCACCCGCAAGTGACTATACCAGAACCACCCTAGGGGTCCTCTTTTTGGAACCCTGCCATGCGTCTAGGATGCTGGCCCCACCAGTGCTTACGGGCACGATGGGCGGAGACTGATGACCTTCCGTAATGTCAACAATCTAACGTACGTATGTTGCCTCTTTTTGGGCAGTGTGGAACCGCAGTACCACGAATATTAGTGACCCCGCAAGATCAAGCAATGGCATAATGTGAGCATACTATGAATCCACTTCCGGAGAAGTCCCGCAAGACCTCTAGTGGAGGAATCAATCAAATAATCATGATGAATAATAATTCAAAGAAATAGAGGCCGCAACACTCTAACCACATAAGGTATCAATCACCGGAACAGACTCACATACAGAGTATAAGTGGGAATGTCACACAAAGAGAATAACACAATCCATACATACGTTCATGCTCAGCCCTAGATGGAAATCATATAGGTCTTATTGAAATATATAAATCAGAGACAAGGTATTAATGAGTCCTAGATGATTTGGATTCCAAATGGAACCTCAAACCGACACAAGCGCTTTATCTTCAAATACACGATTACGGTTTTCTTAACATAGGTATTACCCATCTATCATATTAACCACAACCCAACCTTACTGTGATAATCATAAGGATATAGTCTAGTATTAGTTACTAGCACGTCATATCATCTTCACATCTTATTAAGTGGTTTTACTTAAGTACATAGTATTTTCACTTAGATTCTGCTCACTGTCTTTTGCAAAACAGTCCCCTTCCGGCGGCTCCCAGACACTGTACAGTTGAGGTTATCTTCTGAAATTTTTACTGAGAATACCCTTGCGGGTCTAGTTTCTAACCCCACTGGTTTTATATTTTTCTGATATCATATGAATTAGTTATGAATTATTTACTGTCGACTGTCCGTGCAGAAACAGTTCTGGCCGAAAGTGAAACACATGATTAAACTTTAATATTCTTATTCCGAACCACTTATAGATGATAATATACTCATGATAGATGATAGTACTCCCCTCCTAGATCAATTACAGATCCTGAAATTAACTAGGATTACCAAAAGATTCCCTTTTATCATGTTTCTCCCCATATAACACAATCTTAGACCAAATATCTTTCAATTAAGTCGATTTAAGCAAAACGATCATTAAGGCATAAGACTCAATCATTAGACATCATAATCAAAGCAATATCAGAACTTTTATCTTCTGTAAAATTAATAAAGCATCCAACTTTGATCTGATTTACCATCTAGACATGAAGCATGAAGGCATATATGCATGTATCGCAATACACATGGAAAACAAGACATAAATCATTAATCCCGCAAGATTCAAAGCAATACTCCAAGGAAATCAGTAAGAACACTCATCATATAATGTGAGAAAAGAATAAGAAGAGAGGGAAAAACCATCCTACTCTTTATCACCAAAAGACGTCGCCTTTCTACGCGATGTTCGTCTCCTCCGCTTCCTTCAAAGCTTCCCGATCCAAGCTCTTGAGCAATTCCCACTAGAAGAGGTCTTCTAAGAGAGGGATGAACGTGGGAAGGAGAGGGGAAAGCCTCTGGACGTTCTAGGGTTTAGTTTTCAAAAGCACAAGCCTAGACTCTATGGGTTTATATAGAGTTTTTAGAAGATCTTTGCCCAATCAATTCTACCATATCTTGGGCACTTTCCACCAATGGGAGAGTCCCTAAATCACCATAGGAACGTGCAATATAAGTTTAGTTAGGATATGACATCTTTCCCAAACAAATCCGCCTCAGAATTAGGTTAGGATTCGCCAAACCGCAACTGGCGATCGATCGGGCAATACGGCGATCGATCGTCCTGCCCTGATTACCAATCGCGCGATGGCGCCGATCGTAGCCGATCGAAGCCGATCGATCGTGTTCAAAATGCCGATCGATCGTTTTATTGCGATCGATCGCATCTACGGGTATATTTATTCAATTTCCCATATCTTTTTACTCCGAACTCCAAATCGCACATAATAGGTGGCGTTGGAAAGCTCTTCTCACCAGCTTTAATTTTCACGAGGCACAATTCGACCAAATCAAACATTAAGAGGGTCAAATTTGGGTTTTAAAATACTTACGAATTTTTCGGGTGTTACAGAACTTATAGGCAAAGATAAATATGAGACCACTAAGAAAGAGTAGAACAACTATAAAGCCTAGAATGGATCTATAAAACCTAGAATAAATCTAAGATAGTAATGCGTATAGGGCACTCATTGTTCAAATGAAAGAATGTATGCTTGTTGTACTGATGTCTGAAATGATGATAGTATCATATGAAAACAATTATCATATTATGTTGTTGTTCTATTGAGTATGTAAAAATACTTTGTTGCACAATTTTATATTTTTTCGGGTGCAACGGAAAGCATGAGGAAAGGCACGTGAAATATCATAATATAAAGTTAGCTTTTATTCTTTTAATGTAAGCTTGTGAACGAGTCCATGTTTTATTCTTATTGTATGTCTAAGGATGGGCAGTATTGTTGCACTTTCTGAATGGATTTGAAAATTTTAATATTTTGGATTCGAATGAATATTACATTATATGTAATTTCGATGTTTTTAAAGAGAATTTGGAAAACCAGGGTGATGCCCCATATGCATAGTTTTACCTATGTGGAAAATAGAATAGATTCACTATATTTCCGATATTCATCATGTTAAAATGATTTTGAAAATCTAGAGTGTTACATAAATTTTGTTATCTTCTCTAGTTAATGAAAATTTTAATTTGTTTTAGCTTTTTAGTTGAAGAGTTATTTCTCCCTTTGTCTTATTTTAGATGCTCCATATGGTCAATTTAAATGGGATTTGAACCTCTTCTTCCCCCATTAGTTGGTGTTTCTACCATCTAATGAAAATCAATATTTTTTCATATAGAACAACATCTAAAGCATGACAAATAGAGTACAAGGGAAAAATTTCCAGACTCATGCACGTCATATGCACCGAGTTTCCTCTTGATTCAAAGGCGCGTCATTGAATCAAATTAAAACTTAAGAACGTGTAATACTAATCTACGGCCTTTGTGCCCAAGAAAATACCGTTCTTCGTAGAGAAATTGAATATGACGGAGATCACCCTTTTGCAACCATTTGTGTGTAGATCTGTGACTTGTTATTCTCCACGAGATAACAATATCACTTCCTACATTCCTCCGAAACTTTTGCTTTGATAATGATTTCCAAGATCAATCACTCAAGAAACAAAAACCAAAGGAAGAAGAAGTCCTCTAGGGAGAGAGAGAGCACCCAAAAAGGTAGGGGGACCTTACTATTCACGTCCCCCTTTGTTCTCTCTTCACGTTTCCCAAATTGGGGAGTTACAACCATGGTATCAGTGTATCGGTTTGTGTCCCTATCGGATTTTCGAAATTTTCCACATATTAGAATTTTTTGAATTAAAAAATATTTTTTGAAAAAAAAATTTGAAAAAAAAAACTTTCATGTTTGTTTTTTATCCTAATATGCATTTTTATGCATATTTTGAAATGTATTCTTTGTTTAAATTAGTATAACTCATTTTAGAAGTTAGATTGTAAAAATATACGGTAAAGTTTTTAACGACCAATATATTTTTACACAATATCTCCGATATTTTACCGATATTCGATACAACATTCCATGGTTACAACTATTCACGTCCATTTCCAATTTGGCTAATTCCAATTTAGGTATTTCCAATTCGGGTGATACCGAATTATTCCCTTTTCATGACCCTTTTTCAATAACGATTACAAACAATAAAGGTGTCTCTTCTATCTAGGTGGGCCCCACCTTGGGCCCACGGGAGCCTATCATCTCCACATGTGCACACACTCCCACATGAGAGGGACGACTCCTCTAAACAAGACTATTAATATGGGACATGAACCCATATCAATATCTTACATCTCCCACAATGGGTTCAGTGCTCATATTTGCAATCCAACAGTGACTCGTGCACTAGTCCTGTCGTAATCCAATACTATGAACATGTTTAAAAATAGATCCGTTGTTAAGGCCTTCGCTAACGGATCAATGATTTACACATGAATTATGCATTTTATTATCTCCTAAACTTATGCTTATGCTAGTATTTGATTAGAATTTCTACTACTTTAATATAGTTTTTGGTTTTTGTAGGAAATGAGAGTAATACATAGAAATAAGGTGAAAAGTAACTCAAATGGTTAAATTATCATAACTTCATGTGCAAATATCTGATTGGACTATTTCAAGCTTCATGTTAAAGTTCAAGAAGTCAGCTTTCCAACGCCACCAATTCGGAGTTCGGAGCAGAAAGTTATAGCCATTTGAAAATTGTGAACAGCAACTACGATCGATCGGCTATCAATGCGATTGATCGCCTCAGCCGCAAAAATGAGTGTATTGAAGGAAACGATCGATCGGCACCAAAACGATCGATTGTATCTACTGGAATTTTTAATCCGCGCAAGACAGTAACTACGATCGATCGGTATCATACGGCGTCGATCGCCAAAGCGATCGATCAGAGGAAAATAACGAAGGAAGTGCGATCAATTGGTAGGCGAACGATCGGCAATATGGAGCTATCGATCGCCATGTGCGAAAAACCGAAATAAAACCTATTTCGACTTGGATTTGGAAGGGGACTTCGTGGTTTCTCTTCAAACTTATAAATATGGCTTATGGGAGAACATTTTGGGCTAACCCTTGGAGAATCTCGAGACCACTTTTGAGCTAAATTGGTGGCTAGAGCAAAGGAGAGAAGAAGAGAAGAATATGAAGAACATGATGGTGATTTCTCTTCCAATGCGAGGCTAAACACTTTTCCAAGGTGTAGATGAAGCCCAATAATCTGGTTGTGTAGTTTCTTTTCTCTCATCTTATGTTTTTGCTCTAGTTGGTGTATGAATTTTATTGTATAATCAGTGTTAATTCATTAAAGATTTGTTCTTTGTACTCGAGAGAGACAAGAGCGAATTCTTGTGAGTTTCAATCCGAAGAATACTTCCGTATCCGAGAGGAACGTAAGTAGACTGAGGTGTTATCTATCAATAATTCATTGGTTTATACTCGAGAGAGATAGATCACAATTCCATGTTTTAATTATTTTATGTGTTACATCCGAGAGGAGAGTATTATATTTTGAGTTGACAAGTATATGTCCGAGAGGAATATGCTAGCCAATTGGAAATCTTTATTTTAAAAAAAGAGAGAGACGATACACAAGTTTATTGTAGTGGATTTGAAGCCTTGGTCTTCTCCATATTGATTACTTCTCACTTAGTTTAGTTAAAGTTCATTGCTTTCTTAGTCTAGAATCAACACTATTGTTTTCTCTTGAATTTGGTAAAATATTAATCCGTCCATGAGGTTCAACAACCCTATTTATACTCACCGTAGTATAATTGCCTTGTGCACTTGCAAGGGTTTTATATTTAAACGATCAATCAACCAACATCTCAACCATAGGAAGATGACTCACCGTCAACTTTCCCTGTTGTAGCATATCAAATATATAAAAGTAATGCACCTCAATGTACTTTACTCTCGAACTGATCTCCCCATTACAGAGTGTCGACACAGTTGCCAAATTATCATAATAAATTTGGACAGGAGCATCAGTCCATTGTTCTAGCTGCAACCTAGCTAGAAACTCTTTAATCCACACTGCCTCGGAAGTTGCAAAACTGCATGCAACAAACTCAGCTTCCATTGTAGACTTAATAACGCATTTCTGCTTCTTACTAGCCCATGCTACGGCGCTGCCACCAAACACAAATACATACCTGACAGTGGATTTTCTGTCATCCTTACACCCTGCATAGTTCGAATCACTATAGCCTTCCAATGATAGGTTCTCGACCTGGTATGTGAGTTTCATATCATTAGTACCCAACAAGTATCTGAACACCCGCTTAATAGCCTGCCAGTGTTGCATACCTAGGTTAGCCTGGTATCGACTCACAAGGCTTACTACAAAAGCTAAATCAGGTCGAGTGCAGTTCATGGCATACATCAAGCTGCCAATAGCTTGCGCATATGACACATATTGTATCTTCAGACATTCCTCGTCTGATGCAGGTGCCATTCTCTCAGACAAAATTGTCCCTTTATAGATGGGCAAATCTATAGTTTTTCAATCAATCACGCCAAAGCGTTTCAATACGCTATCTATGTATGATTCTTGAGATATACTTAGCCTCCTCGATTTTCTATCTCTCTTAATCTTTATCCCTAGAATGTAAGATGCTTCACCCATATCTTTCATTTCAAATTGGGTCTTGAGCCATTATTTAAGACTGAGAATCATACCAGTATCATTCCCCATTAATAATATGTCATCTACATATAGTGACAATATCATAAATCTACTCCCATCTCTAAAGGAGTAAACACAATGGTCATAGTGATTGGCCAGAAGCCATATTCACTTATCACTTTGTGAAAAGTGAAATACCATTTTCTTGGCGATTGTTTCAGGCCATACAATGATTTAATAAGCTTGCACACCTTAGTTTCCTCTCCGGAAATAACAAACCCCTCGGGTTGTTCCATGTAAATCTCCTCCTCTAAATCATCATTTAGGAAGGCAGTCTTTACATCCATCTGGTGCAACTCTAAATCTAAGTATGACACAATTGCCAACAAACATCGGATTGAGATGAACCTAGTCACAGGAGAATACGTCTCCTTAAAGTCTATGCCCTCTACTTGTGTGAAACCTTTCGCCACAAGTCTTGCCTTATACTTTTCTATTGATCCATCTACTTTGAGCTTCTTCTTGAAGATCCGCTTACACCTAATAGGTTTTCTATCATCTGGTAAGTCAACAATCTCCCAGACTTTGTTATTCAAGATTGAATCCATTTTCTCTTGAACAGCCTTCTGCCATTCCTTGGAATCAGGACTACACATAGCCTGCTCAAATGTGACTGGATCATTGAGTACAGGTTCATCTACCGAAATCTCATCTTCACCAAGCATGGCATAGTAATCCTTCAACAGCACTGAAGGTCTACGCTCTCTTGATGCTCGAGACTCAACATCCTCATTGGATGTGTTACCTATCACTTGTTTATTACTAGTGATAGTAACTTTTTCTTTTTCTATTTCAAAAAGTTCCACTCTTTGATGAGGAGTTTTAAGGTCTATATCTTCCTCAAGAAAATAAGTATCTCTAGACTCAATCACCCCCACTGTCCCATCATCATGGTATACTACAAATCGATACCCTTTCGAATGATCACAATAATTGATAAAATTACATTTTATGGTCTTAGGATGCAACTTCTAAGTTGATCATGCACCCTTACATGGGCCTTTGACCCCCACACTCTCAAGTTCGAAAAGTTTGGACGTCTACCCGTCCATAACTCATACGGTGTCAATTTGATCGACTTCGAGGGTACTCGATTTAGTACATAGACAGCGGTGTCTAGTGATTCATCCTAAAACTGCGTTCCTAGTTCAGAGTGGTTTAACATGGAACCATGTCTAACAATGTCCTATTACGTCTTTTTGCGACTCCATTCTGCTGAGGAGTATACGGCAAAGTATACTGATGCACTATTCCATGGTTTGTACAATAGTCTTTGAACAAATCAGATGTGTATTCACCACCTCTGTTTGTTCTCAGAACTTTAATCTTCCATCCTAATTGGTTCTCAACCTCAGCCTTAAATTCCTTGAATTTCTCTAACGCATCGAACTTTCTAGACAACAAGTACACATAACCATACCTAGAATAATCATCTATAAACGTAATAAAATACATCATACCCCTTTAAGTCTTGATGTTTATAGGCCCACAAATATCTGAGTGAATGACCACTAAAAGGTCAATTGCTCGTTGCCCTTTGGGAAAAGGTTGCCTAGTCATTTTGCCTAATAAACAATTTTCACATATGTGCAAATCATCGCATATTCTAGGCAGTAACCCACTACCCGACATTCGGTGTAATTTTGTCGCATTAATATGACAAAGGCGTAAATGCCACAATAAAGCATCATCAACAACACAAACAATATACTCAGAATCAATCATTTCATTAATATCAGCAAAGTCATTTGAAACATCAAGTTTGAATAAACCATCTACTAAAGAAGCAGTAAATAAAATGTTATTCTTCTGTCCCATAGTTCCCTTTCCACCCTTGAATATAACTTTAAATCCCTTTTGAGTCAGCAGAGGGATTGAAATCAGATTCCGACGAATCGTTGGTGCAAGCAAGACATCTGTGAGGACTAGAGTGTTTCCTCCTAAGAGAGGAATATGTACAGAGCCTATCCCCAGCACATCACAATAAGTGTTATTTTCCATGTAGATCTTGTGCTCTCTGGGACTAATCTCTTTCAGCTCAGTAAATGACTCCTTGGTCATGGCCACATGAAGAGTTGCAGCCGAGTCAAGCTACTAGCATCTAGTGTTTGTGTTCACAATCAGTGCTTCAGAAATCATACACACTATGTCCTTTCCACCTCCTTGCTGTTTCTTTTTATCGTTGCCCTGGGAGCCATTAGGACAGTTCTTGCTAAAGTGACCCATCTGGCCACATGTAAAACCGGCTCCCTTCTTCTTGTTCTTGCCTTTGTCTCCACCCTAGAATTGAGGCTTCTTTCCTTTCCTTTTGAAGTTCTTATTTAAGGTGCCAGCATAGGACCCACCTTTCTTGGAACCAACATGATGAGCAAGGTTGGTAGATGCATTAGAGGCCCTCATATGCTCTCTCCTTTCCTGCCCAGCTTGGCAGTAAGATCATCGAGAGTGAGTTTCTTATCACTCAGGCAAGAAATTCCGTATCAGATTTCGGTAAAATATCGGTCGACCTAAGAGACAAAATTTCGGAGATATATCGGAGATATTTGTAAAAAAATATCGGTAGTTGAAAACTATTTTTTATTATATATTTTCACAATCTAACTTCTAAAATGAGTTATACTAATTTATACACATATTAGGATGGGAAACAAAGGGAAAGTTATTTTTTTTTCACTTTTAAAAAAATTCACATTTTTTTTTGAAAATGTTTTTTTAAAAATTAAAAAAAATGATATTTGGTGCTTTTGATGTATCAAGTGGGGCCCGAAATCGATATATCGGAGAAATTTTACCGATATGGAATTCCTTGCACTCAGGTTCAATGCCACCACAATTGCTTCCCATGATGGAGGAAGACTAGTGAGAATCGTAGACCCCCAATGAAATTGAATCTCCAAGCATCTCCAACTCACTAGCAATAATGGACATGGCATTTATGTGCTCAAGCACATTCTTGCCTTCCTCCATCCTCATGTTGGTGTACCGAATGTTGAGCAACCTGATGTGAGGCTTAGTATACTTTCCATACCTCAACTGAATAGCCTCATATATTTCTTTGGCCGTTTTGTGCTTCTAAAAAAATAACTCAATAGTAGGCTCCATAAAGGTAAGCATCGTGGTCCTTGCTTGTGCATCCTCCAACTTAAACTTCTCATACTCCCTCTTTTGAGCAATAGTACTACCATCACTGGGAAGTTCAACAACTTGGTCTAACAGATGACCCAAGTTATCAAGGAACATAATGTGACGAATATGCTTCTTTCAGATAACAAAATTCATAGCATTCAACTTTTCAGTCTTAGCCAATTCACTAGAGACCATACAGGAAGCCATTGCAACTTTTATAAAATCAGTAAGATGAAGATAAAATTTACAACCAGTGAAAAACAAGACAAACAGTGTTAAAAAGCAAAGTTTGCATCATTAAACAAATCACAATAACCAGATAATTATGTGGCACAAATACTACTTCAAAAAATTTGGTTTTTCAAATCTTTTGCAGCTGATCGATCGTGTCAAAATGCCCGATCGATCGTAATTAGCCGATCGATCGTGTCAAACTGACCGATCGTGTAACATCCGAAAAATTAGTAAGTATCTTAAAACTGAAATTTGACCCTCTTAATGATTGATTTGACCGTGTGGTACTTTGTTTAAATTAAAGTTGGTGAGAAGAGCTTTCCAACGACACCAATTTTGTGTGATTTGGAGTTCGGAGTAAAAAGATATGGGAAATTGAATAAACACGATCGATCGCGCTAAAAACGATCGATCGGCTTATGGAACACGATCGATCGGCTTCGATCGGCTACGATCGGCGCCATCGCGCAGTTTGTAAACAGCGCAGGACGATCGATCGCCGTATTGCACGATCGATCGCCAGTTGCGGTTTGGCGAATTCTAACCTAATTTTGAGGCGGATTTGATTGGGAAAGATGTCATATCCTAACTAGACTTGTATTGCACGTTCCTAGGGTGATTTAGGGACTCTCCCATTGGTGGAAAGTGCCCAAGATAAGGTAGAATTGATTGGGCAAAGATCTTCTAAAAACTCTATATAAACCCATAGAGTCTAGGCTTGTGCTTTTGAAAACTAAACCCTAGAACGTCCAGAGGCTTTCCCCTCTCCTTCCCACGTTCATCCCTCTCTTAGAAGACCTCTTCTAGTGGGAATTGCTCAAGAGCTTGGATCGGGAAGCTTTGAAGGAAGCGGAGGAGACGAACATCGCGTAGAAAGGCGACGTCTTTTGGTGATAAAGAGTAGGATGGTTTTTCCCTCTCTTCTTATTCTTTTCTCACATTATATGATGAGTGTTCTTACTGATTTCCTTGGAGTATTGCTTTGAATCTTGCAGGATTAATGATTTATGTCTTGTTTTCCATGTGTATTGCGATACATGCATATATGCCTTCATGCTTCATGTCTAGATGGTAAATCAGATCAAAGTTGGATGCTTTATTAATTTTACAGAAGATAAAAGTTCTGATATTGCTTTGATTATGATGTGTAATGATTGAGTCTTATGCTTTAATGATCGTTTTGCTTAAATCGACTTAATTGAAAGATATTTGGTCTAAGATTGTGTTATATGGGGAGAAACATGATAAAAGGGAATCTTTTGGTAATTCTAGTTAATTCCAGGATCTGTAATTAATCTAGGAGGGGAGTACTATCATCTATCATGAGTAAATTATCATCTATAAGTGGTTCGGAATAAGAATATTAAAGTTTAATCATGTGTTTCACTTTCGGCCAGAACTGTTTCTGCACGGAAAGTCGACAGTAAATAATTCATAACTAATTCATATGATATCAGAAAAATATAAAATCGGTGGGGTTAGAAATTAGACCCACAAGGGTATTCTCAGTAAAAATTTCAGAAGATAACCTCAACTGTACAGTGTCTGGGAGCCGCCGGAAGGGGACTGTTGTGCAAAAGACAGTGAGCAGAATCTAAGTGAAAATACTAAGTACTTAAGTAAAACCACATAATAAGATGTGAAGATGGTATGACGTGCTAGTAACTAATACTAGACTATATCCTTATGATTATTACAGTAAGGTTGGGTTATGGTTAATATGATAGATGGGTAATACCTATGTTAAGAAAACCGTAATCGTGTATTTGAAGATAAAGCGTTTGTGTCGGTTTGAGGTTCCATTTGGAATCCAAATCATCTAGGACTCATTAATACCTTGTCTCTGATTTATATATCTTTCAATAAGACCTATATGAATTTCCATCTAGGGCTGAGCATGAACGTATGTTGGATTGTGTTATTCTCTTTGTGTGACGTTTCTACTTATACTCCGCATGAGAGTCTATTCCGGTGATTGATACCTTATGTGGTTAGAGTGTTGCGGCCTCTATTCCTTTGAATTATTATTCATCATGATTATTTGATTGATTCCTCCACTTGAGGTCTTGTGGGACTCTCTCCGGAAGTGGATTCATAGTATGCTCAAATTATGCCATTGCTTGATCTTGCGGGGTCACTAATATTTGTGGTACTGCGGTTCCACACTGCCCAAAAAGAGGCAACATACGTACGTTAGATTGTTGACATTACGGAAGGTCTTCAGTCTCCGCCCATCGTGTCCGTAAGCACTGGTGGGGCCAGCATCCTAGACGCATGGCAGGGTTCCAAAAAGAGGACCCCTAGGGTGGTTCTGGTATAGTCACTTGCGGGTGATCGGTTCAGCGAGCAGAAATTGTACTCCTTTCACTTTTAATGTCTGGAGCTTTTTAGTATGATTATCATTCCCTCCTTACTCATATGTGTAGTAGGAGCCTTATTGTTGTTTTCCCTACTTGCGGGTTGGAATTATTATTGACTAACCTTTCAGGTGTATAAATCCTTGGTTTAGTCCAGATGTTGCGGCATCTTCATAAACCTTTGTTATTCTTATCTTATTCATACTTTTGTCCTAATTCAGTGGGTTTTTACATCCTACTGAGTGTTTCTATGAAATACTCATGCATCCTCTGATGCAGGCGCAAATGGAATTTGAGATCAGGAAGTTGCAGTAGTGAAGCGGTCACAGGAGCCGTGAAGACTTAGAGTTTATATTATTTGCTTTGCTTATTTGATGCTTATGACATTTAATGGCAATTGTGTGCCATAGATTTATAGGTTTATTTGATTTGACTTTCTTAAATGGATTATTATCAGTATTATTAAGTAAATTTCATTTCATAGTATTCATTGATGTCTGTATTTGTATTGCACTGATTATGGGCATGACCGATTACACATCCTTTTGAGATGATCGTAATTGGTGGTGAAATCGACTGTTCGGTCTCGCGCCCGGGATCTCTACCTCCAAATGTATATCATTGATTGGCTTCCGCACTCCGATAGAGGTGTGGGATTTCGGGGCGTGACAGATCGATCGCAACCATCTGCTGCAGACTTTACACAATTACAGTATATACGATCGATCGTGTACCCAGCCGATCAATCGCTCTCCTTGTAATACTATATTCAAATTGTACACTTGATCAATCGCTTTCTCAAGCTGATCGATTGTGTACCTAATCATTTTTCACAACGGATCGATCGCATCGATTGCTTGGCAAAATCAAATTTTTTCAGTAGATACGATCGATCGCAAATAATGCCAGTCGATCGTTTCTAACACAATTTCGATTTCGATTCTTAACAGTAGATACGATCGATCGCAAATACTGCCGATCGATCGTTTCCCTCTTTGAAACGACGCTTCCAGTAACTACGATTGATCGCGAATAGCGCTGATCAATTGTTACCAGTCATCTTCTTCATTAAAAAACCTTAGCGATCGATCGCATTTGGAATGCCGATCGATCACTGTATCGAAAATTGTAATTTTTCAATTTTTATTGCTCCGAATCCCACACAGAAATCAAATAGTTTTTTGGGAATTCTCACACCACAACGGAATTGGGGCTCTGATACCACTGAAGGGTAATCGAGCCGCAGCGGAAGCGATTGAATCGCCCGTTTGTTGTTGAATTCTTCCAAAATCTGTTTTGATCCGGAATTCCCTTGCACTCACAAACACAAATACAAAAGAGTACAAGATTTTTAGCAATATAAACGAACAAGAATTTATATCATTGAATTAAATTAAAACTCAAGAACGTGCAGTACTAACCTGCGGCCTTTGTGCCCAAGAAAATACCGTTCTTCATAGAGAAATTGAATATGTCGGAGATCACCTCTTTTGCAACCGTTCGTGTGTAGATCTGTGACTTGTTATTCTCCACAAGATAGCAATATCACTTCCTACGTTCCTCCGAAACTTTTTCTTCGATAATGATCTCCAAGATCAATCACTCAAGAAGCAAAAACCAAAGGAAGAAGAAGTCCCCTAGGGAGAGAGAGAGAGCACCCAAAAAGGTAGGGGGACATTACTGTTCATGTCCCCCTTTATTCTCTCTTCATGTTTCCCAAATTGGAGAGTTACAACTATTCACGTCAATTTTCAATTTGGGTATTTCAAATTTGGGTGATAGTTCCCAAATTATTCCCTTTTCATGACCCTTTTTCAATAACGGTTATAAACAATAAAGGTGTCTCTTCCATCTAGGTGGGCCCCACCTTGGGCCCACGGGAGCCTATCATCTCCACATGTGCACACACTCTACATGAGAGGGATGACTCCTCTAAACAGGACTATTAATATGGGACATGAACCCAATCCAACAGCCGAAGGCATCTACGTATTATTGGCTTTGGAACTCAATAATGTCCTACACAGGTGTGAAAGCACTTACTCTCTTTGTGAGTTCCGCTTGATCCTATACAATTTCTTGAGTTTATTCTTTCCACGTCTATCTCTAGATTTGACTAAATGGTCTAAACTTGAATTTTTTACTAAATGTTCTTATAAACGTGAAGGAAGCATGACCAATGAGCAGTCCTGAATCCATTCCAAGGATGTCAAGAGGCGACCCCTGCCCCTTCTCTCAAAAGAAAAAGAACAATTGGAACCTACTCAAGGCTATCACAGGGTTTGGAACAAAAGCCAAGAGTTTTTTTTGGAAGATTTAAACTGTCCTAGATACTGATAACTGTACAACGTATAAATACACCAAACACATGGTGTATAACTTTGCTGAATAATTTATGTGTAGCATGATCATTTTCTAGTTGCTCCATCCTATCCCCTTCTTATCATGACGTGTTAAAAATCCAATGGACCTCTTACCATATGTCCCTTGGAACTGTTCCACTGTAAGATCCACTATGTTTCGTATTTAATTCACTTGGCATTAGTCAAGTTTAATTAGATTAGGTGAATTTTGTGTTAAACCTAGGAAGTACCTAGTATAAGCAACACATGTTGGAAAATTCAGATTCTAATTGGTCCTTACATACTTATGGTGCCCCCTGGGACCCACATCCTTCCACTAATCAGATGCATCCTCTTCTGCCGTGTCTCTAAATTGGAATAGAATCTTGTAACCTTGACACCTATTCTTCTAGAGTTGTACACTTCTCAAAACAAATTCCCCTTGCTAGCATTCTATTGGCTAGGCTTACTTTTTGGTGTCACCACTAAAATCAACCACCATAAAACTATCCACTCTTATTTGTCCCATCCCTACTCCTTGGTTCAGCAAGCCCCAACCTTCTTTACAAACAAGAGATTTTTTCGGCAATCTTTTAAGATTCATTCTCCAACTTAGCCCAAGTTTTTCAGGAAGGTAAGATATCAAAACCCCAAAACTATGAGTTCTACAACCTACTCCCTGAAATCCAAATCCTCTCTTCTCAGATTTTTCATATCATTTTCTGGGCCCAGATTTCCTTCTAAGAATACTAGAAGTAGTGGCTTATACCTAGGGGATTGATAAGGTTGAAATTTTACATGTATGATGCATACACTAAGGTAAGGGGCTTTGATTAGTTTATAGATTCTAAGAGCTTAGACAATCTTAAATTTGAGGAGTAGAGTTGTTCATGAAGATTTCATTGTGTTTTTATAGATGCAAGTTAGTGTGGCTGAATTATAATTTGTTATAAGTTTTATGTATATTACACTCCGAGTTTTATATAGTAATACTTATATCTTTCAACAGAAGTTTTCATGCCTATGGTGATTTTTCTGTAAATGATAGTGTAGATTGTAGGCATATTATCACGCCCTGTGATATATAGAAAATATACACATTTTTATATGCCTTTCTACCTATTTGTTAGTCGTATTTTTAATTAAAGTGAGGATAATTAATGTTTATATGTGTTAAGTGAATAATTTAGAGTTTAATAAATAAATGCGCTTAATTGAGTTATTTAGATGCATAATTTGGATTTAATAAGATTTATATTTTATTAAGCGTCTAATTATATTTTAATTTTATTCATACAGGTTTTAGAGCTCCATGTTTCAGATTCACAAATACGCGTCAATCAGCTCGTGTGAAGATATTGAAGATCCGACGGACGTGGTTGTTATGACGGGTTTTAACTCCATCAAAAGAAACAAAAGGAAGTGAACCGGTTCAGCTATTCAATGGTTCAGTGACCCGGTCTGGTCAGAATAAGAAAGAAAAAAAAAGTAACCCGAGCCGGAGCTCGGGTGTTTCAGGAAAAAAAAAAAACAGAGCCTCGAGCTTTTGCTCGAGCGCTCATGGCGGATGCTCTGCTCAGATGGATTCCGGCGCCGATGGGTTCTGGCAGCGACGGCGGCGAGGCGATCCGACGAAAAGGAGCACTCAACGGTGAGGAGTCGGTGGACGGTCGGCGGTGACAGATAGGTTCGACGGCGATGTTGTGGCTGGCGAGGATGATCGACGCCGGTGATGAGGCAGCCATGGTCGATGGGTCTCGGCGGCGAGGTCGAGAACGGCGAGAGCTCGCAATTCCGGCAATGAGGATGACGACGCCGGCGGAAAGTGGAGGAACAGAGTAAGGAAAGATTGTTTTTTTGGGCCGGCCTTAAATTGGAAAGCTGCTGATTCGAGGGTGGGGATCGTCTATAAGAAGAGCGGCGCTGCTGTGCTTAGGAGGGCAGGGTTTTGGTGGCGGCTGCTCTGTTCAGGACGGCCGGCTGGGTGGTTTTGGTTGTTCTGGGAGGCGGCTTCGTGCTGAAGGGGGATTTCGACTGTTTTGAAAAGGGATTCGTGATTGCTGAAAGGGAAGGTTCGGGCTCTGCTGGAGGGAGTCGCCGGCTCTGTCTGTGGAAGAGGGTCGCCGTCTGGGGTGAATCGAAGGAGGGCGGTTCTGCTGTGTGAAAAGGAGGGAGGCGGCCGACTGTACTGCTCTGTTTTGGGTGGTTTTTGGGCTGTTCGGCTGTGCTTGAGAGAGGACCGCCGGTTGGGCTGTGGAAGAAGGGAGAGACACGGGCTGTTCCGGCCGTGGTGGCTTTTGGCAGAGGTGACGGCTGAGGAAAAGGGCGGCCTGTGGCGCTCTGTCTGTCCTGGAGGTTGGATCCGTGCTGTGGTTGGAGTAGAGGGTCAAAGAGGCAGAGAGTGGTTTCCGGCTGCTCTGTGCCGTGTAATAAAGGAGGACTGCTGTTTTAGTCGAGAGACAGAGAAGTGGTTCTGGTTGGCTCGTTGAATCATAACAGAGTAATTGCTTTGGCTCGAGAGAGCAAAGCAGAATCATTTACCGTTTCTGCTCGAGAGAGAGAAGAGGTGCTGAGTCAACACGGGAAAGAAGCTTTGCTTTGGCTGGAATTGGGGACTATTCTGTTCTATTCGAGAGAAAGATCAGAACGGTTGAGGCGTGCAATCGAGAGATTGTTGCTGAAGGTGGAGGAAAGAGCAAAGCAGGACGGGATTAAAGACAGACTGAAAGCAGCAAAACAGGATTTTTCTTTATTATTTTATCTTTCGTTTAGTTAATTTCTGTGTTTTTAGCTGAACAATTGATTGCTTAAAAAGAAAATAAAAATTAGAACTTTACATTTCATTACTACTTGCTACATACTCTAGAATTAGGTTGAATATCTTACTAAGTCTCTGAGGGATCGACCTCGTAGCCACTATTCTGCTATAGATTCGTGCGCTTGCGAGTATCATATTAAAATTTACATCACCCTGAAATCCCATACCTCGATCGAAGTGGGGAAGCTAATCAATGGAATACATTTCGAGGTAGAGATCCCAGGCACACGACCGAACAGTTGATTTTCCAACCGATTACAATCATCTCAAAAGGATGTATAACCGATCATGCCCGCAATCAGTGTAATACAATAACAGACATCAATAAATAATATGAAATAAATTTACTTAATAATAATCCATTTAAGAAAGTTAAATAAAATAAACCTATAAGTCTATGGCACACAATTGCCAATAATGTCATAAGCATCAATAAAAGTAAAGTAAATAACTAAAAAGTCTTTAAATTCTTCTCGGCGCCTGCAATCCACCTTTCCACTACTGCACTTCCTGATCTCAATTTTTATTTGCGCCTGCATCAAAGGATGCATGAGTATTTCATAGAAACACTCAGTAGGATGTAAAAACCCATTGAATTAAAATAAGCAGTATGAAGAGAATTAAGAATAACAAAGGTTATAGACATTTCACAACATTTGAACTGAACCGAGGTCGATACACCTGCAAGGTGAGTCAACAATAACAATTCCAACTCGCAAGTATAGGAAAAATATCAATAAGGCTCCTACCATACATAAGGGTAAGGAGAGAATGACAATTATATCAAAGGCTCCTGACATCTAAAGTGAAAGGAGTTACAATTTCTGCTCGCTAACCTGGTCGCTTGCAAGTGACTAAAATAATATACCAGAACCACCCTAGGGGTCCTCTCTTTGGAACCTTGCCCTGCGTCTAGGATGCTGGCCCCACCAGTGCTTACAGACACGATAGGCGGAGACTGAGGACCTTCCGTAATGTCCTCAATCTAACATACGTATAGTGCCTCCCTTCGGGCAGTATGGAATCGCAACTTCATAAATATAAGTGACATCGCAAGATCTAGCAATGGCTTAATTAAGCATACTATGAATCCACCATGGGGAGAGTCTCGCAAGATCTCCAGCGGAGGAAACAATCATATAATTAATTTGAGCAATATCTCAAAGGAATAGAGGTCACAACACTCTAAGATCATAAGGTATCTCTTACCAGAATAGACTCTCTCATGGAGCATGGATAGAAGTGTTAAAGTCTTTGGTTAACACACAACTCACTCATTGGAGTAGCATAAAATAACAAGACAACTCAAACACTTCGAATAATAACAACTCACCGAAGGAGTACCATACAATCATTACATACCTTTCATGCTCAGCCCTAGATAGGAATTCCTCATATGCATTGGAATTTTATAATACAATATCAGAGATAAGAAAATCAATGAATCTTAAATGATTTAAATTCCAAGTAGAATTACAAACCGACATCAACGCTTCAAGGTAGATAGTTATAAATCTCTTGATCAAAGGATTATCTCTCCTAATTAGATTACTTCTAACCCAATTCTTACTGTGATATTCCATAAGTATATAGTCCAATTACTAGTATTGATACATTAGACATTATCATATCATATTTCATGATGTTATTTGTATATTTAGTATTTTCTCTCAGATTCAGCTCACTGCCTCCTGCACAACAGTCCTATTCCGACGGCTACTGTGCTCTGTACTGTAAGGCTTAACCTCTAAAATTTTTATTGATAATATCCTCGTGAGTCTAGTTTCTAACCCCATGGATTTTATATTTTTCCGATTTTATTTGAATTAGTTATGAATTATTTACTACCGACTATCAACACAGAAACAGTTCTGGCCGAGATTAAGACTATGAATTAAACTTGATTATCTTACTTAATAACACATTATAGATGATAATATATCATTAACAGACCATATACTCCCCTCCTAGACCAATTACAGACCCTCGAATAATCTGGAATTACTAAAGTACACACCTTTTTCATGTTCCATTACATATAACACAGTTTTAAACATTAATGCATCCCAAATAAGACCATTAATATAAGACACACATCAAGACACCAAAAATCAACGTGGATCATGGTCTATCAAGCAATATCAGAACTTCTGGTCTCTGAAAAATAAATAAAGCGTTAGACTTTAGGTGCGAATTCCCATCTAGAAACAAAACATGAATGCACATATGATTATGATGCACTACGCATAGAAATAATGACATAATTCATTCATCTCATAAGAATCTACACAATACACTAAGGTGCTGTATCAAAGCACTTGTCAATATCATATAATCAGAAGAGAAAAGAGGAGAAAAACCATCCTACTTAATTCACCAAAGATTCCGCCTTTCTACGCGTTGCTCGCCTCCTCCACTTCCTCCAAAGCTCCTGCTCCAAGCTCTTGCAAACTCCCACAAGAAGAAGCCTTAAAAGAGGTGGGTAAACGTGAGAAGGAAAAGGGAAAAGGTCTCTGGACGTTCTAGGGTTAGATTTTGTAATGGCACAAGCCAACTCTCTAGTATTTATATAGAGTTGAGAGAGAATCCCTTCTTAAACTAATTTTCTATATCATGGACACTTCTAACCAATGGAAAGGCCTCAAGATCCTTCTAGAGACGTGCAAATCAAGTCCAATTGGGAGTTGGTATCTTTCCCATGCAAATCAACCACAAAAATAAGCTAAAAATCGCAAAACCGCAACTGGCGATCGATCGTCGTATGCGTTGTTCTATACTACCACGTTACAACCGATCGATCACAATTATTGCCGATCGATCGCTTTACCCCAAACCAAAAAGTCAATTATCACAGTAACTACGATCGATCGTTTTAATAAGGCGTCGATAGGTTCAATTTGCCGATCGATCGTTTCTTATGGCGATCGATCGCAGTCATGTTCCAACAAAATTCAATTTCTTATAACTTTTCACTCCGAATTCCAAATCGCGCATAGTTGGTGGCGTTGGAAAGCTCTTCTCACCAAATTTAATTTCCATAAGGTAAAACATGACCAAATCAAATATTAAGAGGGTCAAATTTCGGTTTTAAAATACTTACTAATTTTTCGGGTGTTACACATATATAATGTATTAACCTTATCTATGGATACTAATTTTGGTTCGAGAGATTTATACAATCATACATATTTGTTTTACGTCCCATGTGGATGGGTAACATTCCAAAATCGAATGGGTATTGCTTCCAAAAGGAGCGGTATTCTCTCCCTGGGTGAGGTATTAGATCATTATGAAACTTGTGTGGCTTACAACACAATATTTATTGGTCTTGTCCGTGTGCACCGGCTTGACCAAGTATCTAGGCATCCATGTAGTATGTGTGCCAAAGTATATTACTGGCATGATGTCTTGACATTTTTTAATGGGTTTGAGAGATATAAAGAAGACACATCATAGTGTATTATGTAGATGTATTCCAAAGTTACATGGTTCGTATATATTGCATTGTGCCATAAAGCATTATGTTATTGCTTTACTTAATTTTCAAACCTTACTAGGCATAAGCTCACCCCTTTTTGGGAATCCCTGTGTTTGTTTAAAGACACGTGCTTAGGAAGAACTGTGTTGTACAGGATGACGAAATTTGAAGGATGAGCGAGAATGCTATATGGGGGTTTATGGTCTAGACTGTTATTAAAAGTAGATGTAGCTGATGACTACTTGTGCTTCTATGTAAAAGACTTGGTAGATGTTTTTGGAGAGAATGTGTACTTTAGTTTTATGCAAACGACATAGGTAGTGACTTATACATAGCTTTTTCCATATTACCTAGCCAATCAACCCAAAATGCCATATTAACTAATTTCTTTCGGGCTCGTGTCATACAACTTGGTTATGAGACATGGTCTTCCTATTTTGCCCTCCTGCCTTAAACCCTAAAATACTTCATATTTTACCTGCCCTGAGCCACGACCCATTTTACGCTGAGAAAAAGTACTTGTGACCGAGTGGCGACCTACTCTTTACAAATTTGTTACCCCACAAGAAGGCTTCTCAAGGAATTTAAGATATCCTCATAGGGAAAAACAGGAGAAAATATATAAAAGAACAGAAAAAAAAATGAGCGAACAATTTCAAAAGAAAAAATATAAAGAAATAAAGCAGAATAATAGCAGATTCACCACATGCTCTCTCTTTCAAAATTCATAATCCCAACTATAGGTTGTATAATAAAATGATATCCTCACAAGGAGAAAGAGGAGAATAAATAAAAAAGAACGAAAAAAGAACAGGCAAGAACTGATAAAAAATAAGAGAGATATACCTTGTTGAAGTTTGTCATTCAAATCGGGGTATCCATGACATGATTTGATCGCAAGCTTCAACGAGTCATATCTTCTTCATTTTTTGGCCATTTTTTCTATTCTTTTTGTATTCTTCTTTATTTTTTTCCTCTTTCTTCTCATGATGATAGCTCAAAGATCTTGAGAAACCACCTAGTGGGGATAAACAATCTAAAAAGAAACAAAAGAAGAAATGAAGCGAAATAAAAATGGCTTCACCACATGTTCCCTATTTACAAATTCATCATCTCCACTAGAAGTTGTGAAATAAAATTTTAGGATATCCAAGTAGGGAGAAATATGAAAAAAATAAAGAAGAACGCAAAAAAAGGTGAAAATAGATAAGAAATGAGGGAGATGTGACTCGTTGAAGTTTGCCTTCAAATCATATTATCCATGACACGATTTGCCACAAATCATGTCATTGTATGCACATTGAAGTTTATACGATAGTCGTGTAAACAATGACACAATTTGTGTCAAATCATGTCATCGATGACACGATTTGAAGACAAAATTCAACAAGTCAGATCTCCCTTATTTCTCATCTATTTCACCATTCTATATCTGCTCTTTTTTATTTTTGTTCTCATCTTTCTTATCGCGATGATAACTTAAAGATCGTAAGACTCCACCTAGTGAGGATAAACAATTTTAAAAGAAAAAAGAAGAAGAAATGAAGCAGAATAAAAGCGGCTTCACCACATGTTCCCACTTTGCAAATTCATCATCCACATTAGATGTTGTGTATTAAAATTTTAAGATATCCTCACAGGGAGAAAAGTGAAAAAAAATAAAGAAGATAATAGAAAGTATGACCAAAAACGGATAAGAAATGAAAAAGATATGCCTCGTTGGAATTTACCCTTAAATCGTGACATTAATGGCATGATTTGCCATAAATTGTGTCATCGTGTATGCGACAGACAGTTTATCGTGTCATCAATAGTCATGCATGATTTGCCACAAATTGTGTCATCGTGTACATGCTGAAGTTTACATGATAGTCGTGTACACGATGACATGATTTGAGGGTAAAATTCAATGAGTAATATCAGCCTCATTTATTATTCGTTTTTGCTTATTTCTTTACGTTCTTCTTTATTTTTTCTCCTCTTTTTTTTTCATGATAATAGCTTAAAGATCATGAGACACCACCTAGTGGGGATAAATAATTTTAAAAGAAAATGAAGAAAAAATGAAGCGGAATATTAGCGGCTTTTCCACATGCTCCCTCTTTGAAAATTTATCATACCCACTAGAAGTTGTGGAATAAAATTTTAGGATATGCACATCAGGAGAAAGAGGAAGAAAAATAAAGAAGAACGCAAAAAGAATGAGTGAAAACGGATAAGAAATGATGAAGATATGACTCGTTGAAGTTTACAATCAAATTGCTATATTTCCTTTTTAAATTATTTATCCCTACTAGGTGGTGTCTCAAGATCTTTAATCTATCATCATGAGAAGAAAGAGGAGAAAAATAAAAAAATATATAAAAAAGTGAAAACGGATAAGAAATTAAAAAGATATGACTTGTTGAATTTTGCCCTCAAATCTGTCAACGTGTATAGAACTATCGTGTTATCGACAGTAGTACACACGTTGTCCTAGATGACATAATTTGAGGGCAAACTTCAACGAGACACATCTCCTTCAGTTCTTATCTATTTTCACCCATTGTGTTTGCGTTTTTTTATCTTTTCTCATCTTTTTCCTTATGAGGATATCCCAAAATTTTATACATAATTTTTAGTGGGGATGATGAGGTTGCAAAGTGGGAGCATATGATTAAGCAGCTTTTATTCCGCTTCATTTCTTCTTATTTTTTGTTTGAAATTTTTATCCCAACTATGTAGTGTCTTAAGATTTTTAAGATATCACCATGAAAAGAAAGATGAAGAAAAATAAAGAAGAACACAAATAGAATGGACAAAACAGATAAGAAATGTGGAAGATATGACTCGTTGAAGTTTGCTCTCAAATCATGTCATCGTGTACATGGTTTGCCACAAATCGTGTCGTTGTGTACACGATACACACTCGTACACAATGACAAATCAAAATTTTATGGCCAACTTCATAAAATTTGTGGCAAATCATTTTTGCCCATTCTTCTCCATTTTGCCCATTTTTTTTTGCGTTTTTCTTTATTTTTTCTCCTTTTTCTCCCTATGAGAATATCTCAAAATTTTATTACACAACTTTTAGTGGATATAATGAATTTGAAAAGAGGGAGCATGTGGTGAAGTCACTATTATTCTGTTTTATTTTTTCTTCTTTTCTCTGTTGAAATTATTTATCCCCACTAGTGGTGTCTCAAGATCTTTAAGTTATCATCATGAGAAAAAGAGATGACAAAAAATAAAGAATAATACAAAAAAGGGAAAAAATGGATAAGAAATTAGAGAGATATGACTCTATGAAGTTTGCCTTCAAATCGTGTCATCGATGACATGATAGAGTGTCTATTGTGTACACGATGACACGATTTGAGGCAAATTTCAACGAGTCATATCTAATTTACCCATTTTTTTTCATTCTTCTTTATTGTTTACTCCTCTTTCTCCTTATGAGGATATCTTAAAATTTTATTACACAACTTCTAGTAGAGATGATGAATTTGCAAAGAGGGAGCATGTGGTGAAGTTTTTATTCTGCTTCATTTCTTCTTCTTTTTTATTTTGATATTGTTTATCCCCACTAGTTGACGTCTCAAGATCTTTAAGTCATTATCAAGAAAAGAAAGATGAGAAAAAAAAAGAACGTAAAAGGAATGACTGAAAATGGATAAGAAATGAGATAGATATGACTCATTGAATTTTGTCCTTAAATCGTGCCATCGTGTACAAGGAAAACTTCAACGAGTCATATTTGATGACACGATAATTGTGTACACGATGTGGTAAATCATGTTATCGATGACACGATTTGAGGGCAAAGTTCAGCGAGTTATATCTCCTTTATTTTTATCCATTTTTTCCCATTATTTTTGTGTTTCTCTTTATTTTTTCTCATCTTACTCCCTATGAAGATATCTTAAATTTTTTGAGAAACATTCTTGTGGGGTGATAAATTTACAAAGAGTAGTTTGTCACTCGGCCATAAGTACTTCTCAATGCAAAATGGGGAGTGGCTCAGGGTGGGTAAAATATGAAGCATTTTAGAGTTTAGGGTTTAGGACATGAGGGCAAAATAGGAAGACTAGGTTATATTGCATGAGCATGGAAAAACTAGGTAATATGATATCAGGCTCATTGGCCAAGTAATATGGAAAAATTTTGACTTATACCCCTCAGCTTTTTTAAAGGGAAATGATATTTGTACAGCAAATTCCTACACATTTCCATACACATCAGCTGTGTATGGAAATGTGTAGGAATCTGTTGTAGGGTTATCACTCCCCTTTTTTAAATTATATATGTACACTTAACCGGTCATGCCTTTAGACTGGTTCGGGTTTGGGGGCGTGACAAAATGAAAGGTGGGAGGAAGGGCTGGAAGGGGAGGCTGTGGATGTAAGACAATAGCGCCAACATATGAGGAGGGAAGAAGTGGAGCTAAAGGGGAGTGATAACCCTACAGCAGATTCCTACACATTTCCATACACAGCTGATGTGTATGGAAATGAGTGGATGAACTGATGTGGGGTCACATCAGCTGTGTATGGAAAATGTGTAGGAATCTGCTGTACAAATATCATTTCTCCAAAAATATGCATTTTGAAGACAATCTTTATCACTGATAAAAAATAGAATAATCCAAAGTCTACCTCCAATCAACAGTGATAGCTGATGCAAATCCAACCATTGCAAACCACCCAAGCCATTCATCCAATCCACTGCTTTCTTTTGTACTCTGTTCACATCTTATGGTCAATGACAAAGCTTTAACTTGACATCTCCTTTGAGTCGTAATTCTTGAACCCACTGGATGTTAAAGCAGTCATCAACTTATCTTGTAGCAAAAAAAAAGTCATCAACTTATCTAAACCAGAAAATTGAAGGAGAAATAAAATGAAAGAATGAAATTTGAGAAGACAAGACAAAGATCAAAGGAGCAGGGTACACATTTATCGAGTAAAAATAATGATACCAAACACTACCCACGTACCCAAGCTTAATGGCTATGTCGTTATGTAGCTTATATCAGACTCGTCTAGACAACTTGTTGCAAGTCATTAGATATCAAGATGCCTAAATACTGCTGCAAACAATATTTTGTAGATATAGATATCCCATGAAGATTCCGTATATTTCTTTCACCATTATATGTCAAACTTTTATTTGTCATTAGAGGAATAGATTATTTACTAGCATGAGATATTCATGTTTAGTTAAATTCCTTAAGTGGCTCCACAATCATCTCCACAGAAGCCTATTAAAAACTTGCTGAAGATTGTTATGATTGTTTATAAAGGATTTCATCATTACAGTTCTAACCTAGGAAGCACCGATACGGCATTTTTGCCGCCGTATCCGTATCCGATACGTATCGGATACGGATACGCCATCGATACGTTTGCCTGCATATCCATGGTGTATCGTTTAAAAAAAAAATGATACATATCGGATACGTTTCCGATACGGATCGGGTAAAAAAAACCCCTCTTTGAGCAGAGGCTCCTTACCAAATCGCCGTAGCTCGCTGCCAAATCGTCGGCGCCTCACCCTCCACCCGGCCAGCGCGTCGAGCTCCGAGCTCGCCGCCGCCAGCTCGCTGCCGATTTCGCCCTCGCCGCCACCAGCTCGCTCGTGCCCTCACCCTCCAAATCGCCGCCGCCAGCTCGCCCTCGCCGCCAGCTTTCGAGCTCGCCGCCGCCAGCTAGCCGCCGATTTTGCTCGTACCCTGACCCTCCAAATCGCCGCCGCCAGCTCGCCCTCTCCGCTGCCAGCTCGCTCATGCCGCTTGGGCTTTTCCTCGTGTCTGGTTAGTGCCACTTCTTTTTGCAATTTTTTTTTGAATTTTTTTTGGGTTTGATTTGGTGTTGTTTGATTGCTTGCATGGAAGCTGAGTAGGGTGAGTGACAACGTGGTGCGTATGCTTTTCTTTTTCTGTGTATTATGCAATTATGATCTGATAAGTGTACTAGATTTTGGCAGAATGTTGTTGTTGTTCGATCTATTTTCGAAATTGTGATGAGTTCTGAGGGAGAATGGTACGGTATCTCTTGTTCAATGGCATATGTGCGTATGATGATGTTGGGTTATCATCTCATGTCCGTGTTGAGTATGATCTGTTTCTGAGTAGGAAGTTTCTCGTGTCATGGTTTCTCTTAGATTTGACAAAAACTCTGTTAAATGAAAGCGAGCTCCTTTTTAGGGATAGGAAGACTTGCTATTTTCTTTCATAATTGTAATAATAAATCCATTAGCAATAGTTTAGGTGTTTATGATTAGGAAATCGGTGTTAGTAAATTAAATAAAAGAAACAGCAATGATTTTAATAGTTGGTTAATATATATTGGATTAATCCCTGTTAATGGAAGCTAAGCCATGAAGAAACGACTGCGTTTGTGCTATCTTATGTAGGAATTGTGCTCATCTCTTTCTTTACTGACGGGGTCGATATCTTGTGTTGTGAATGGTGTGTTGAAATTTGAATTATACATGAACTGTTATAAAAAGTTAGAATCTAGGAATTTGTGTTTATAATGTTGTCAATTGTCATGTTCTTATTGTTTGTGTTATCATTACAGTGTAATTCCATCACAATTATGGAAGTTACTAGTCGATTTGCTACGAGTGAATGTGATGACAATTTTCTTTTATGGAGATATGTGGAGAAAATAGAAAGAACTGGTGAAGCAGGTGGCAACACAAAATTTACTTGTAATTATTGTCTTCAGACTTTTAATAGATCTTATTCTAGAGTAAAGGCTCATTTACTCAAGATGAAGAATACTGGAATTAGAGTTTGCTCTAAGGTTAACTCAGAGTATCTAAATGAGATGCAAAAATTGGAAGAAGAAGCTGACAAAAGGAAGCATCCTAAGCAAATACTTATAGCAAGTAGCCAAGGTATTTCAGCCACAAGTGGGAGTTCAAGTATTGGGGTTCTTGGAAAAAGGAGAATGGTTGGGGGTTCTCCTTTAGAGAAGGCTTGGAAGAATGAGCAGCATGAGCAATTGACTGTAGAAATTGCCAGGATGTTTTACTCCGGGGGTTTACCATTTCATTTTGCTAGAAACCCACATTATGTTAAAGCTTTCAAGTTTGCAGCAAACAATAATCTTGCTGGTTATGTCCCTCCAGGGTATAATTCCTTAAGGACTAGTTTGCTACAAAAAGAAAAGGCCAACATTGAAAGAATGTTGAAACCAATCAAAGGAACTTGGAATGAAAAAGGTGTGAGCATAGTATCTGATGGGTGGAGTGATCCACAAAAAAGACCACTCATTAATTTTATGGCTGCATCAGAGTCTGGACCAATTTTCTTAAAGGCAATTGATGGCACAGGAGAGTTCAAAAATAGAGATTACATTGCAGGTGTACTTAGGGATGTCATTAAAGAGGTTGGACCTCTTAATGTTGTCCAAGTAATAACGGATAATGCGGCCATTATGAAAGCAGCAGGGAAAATTATTGAGAATGAATACCCTCAAATATTTTGGACTCCATGTGTTGTGCATACCTTGAATCTAGCTTTGAAGAATATTTGTGCACCAAGTGTGGCGAATGAGCTTGCATATGAAGAATGTAATTGGATTATGCAAGTTGTGGAGGATGCCTCTTTTATTCGCATTTTCATTGTTAATCACTCAATGAGGCTAGCCATGTTTAACCTATTTAGCCCTGTGAAATTACTTGCGGTAGCCGAGACTCGATTTGCTTCAAATGTGATTATGCTCAAAAGGTTGAAGCTTGTGAAGAGGGGTCTTCAAGCCATGGTGATAAGTGATGAATGGGCTTCATATAGGGAGGATGATGTTGGGAAAGCTCAAGTGGTTAAAGATATCATTTTGAATGATCTTTAGTGGGATAAAGTGGATTACATTCTCTCCTTCACGGGGCCTATTTATGAAATATTGCTTAGGCAAATGGATACGGATAAGCCTATGCTTCACTTAGTCTATGAGATGTGGGATACCATGATTGAGAACATGAAGAGAGCAATATTTATGCGCGAGGGCAACGGGGAGAATGAAACATCAACTTTTTACAATGTGATACATGATATTCTAATTGATCGGTGGACCAAAAGTTCTACACCACTCCATTGCATGGCTCATGCATTGAATCCTAGGTAAGTTTGACATATCAATTTAAAGTATTATTATTTGATCTCATTTTTTATAATTTTTACATTAACATTTTGGTTCATATATAGGTTTTATAGTGAGCAATGGATCAATGCGGTTCCAAATCGGTTAGCTCCACATAAAGATGATGAAATTTATGTGGAAAGGAACAAATGCTTGAAAAAATATTTTAATGATGTTGGAGAAAGAACAAAGGTGAATGTGGAGTATGCTAGATTTTCCGGGTGCATAGATATATTTGGAGAATATGATTGCCTAGAAGATAGATGGAGATTAGAGCCAAAAATTTGGTGGTATACATATGGATCTTCTTTGCCATTACTCCAAAGTCTTGCCTTCTAACTTCTTGGACAACCTTGCTCATCATCATGTTGTGAGAGAAATTGGAGTACATACTCCTTTATTCATTCTTTAAAGAGGAACAAAATAACTCCAACACGTGCGGAAGATTTAGTATTTATACATACTAATCTTCGACTCCTATCAAGAAAGAATGATGAGTACAAGAAGGGACCAACCATGATGTGGGACATTGCCGGAGATACTTGGGATGAGCCATTTGGAGGTGCCGGGGTGCTTGAGATAGCAAATCTTTCACTAGATGAGCCGGTCTTAGAGGCGGTTACATTTGAGGATGAAGACATTGATATGGAAGCTAATATTGATGTTCTTTGATGGTGCTATTTACGTGCTTGTTTCTTTTTGTTGAAGAATTTTAGACTCCAAAACTTCTTGGTATTAATGTATTTGCAGTGATTTTATAATTTAATCTTGAGCTACTTGACAGTTGACACTCTTAATTTGATTTTATGTGATTGCATGATTGTGCTAGGTGTGGCTATTAAGGTGCTAGTTGTTGGTATCTAGAATCGATGCTTGTTAGTTGTTGCTATCTAGGATCGATGTTTGTTAGTTGTTGCTATCTAAGATCGATGTTTGTTAGTTGTTGCTATCTAGGATCGATGCTTGTTAGTTGTTGATATTAGGATTGCTACAAGTGTTTGCTAAAATTTTCTTTATTATGCTATCTAGGATCGATGTTTGTTAGTTGTTGCTATCTAGGATCGATGTTTGTTAGTTGTTGCTATCTAGGATCGATGCTTGTTAGTTGTTGCTATCTAGGATCGATGTTTGTTAGTTGTGGATATTATGATTGCTACAAGTGTTTGCTAGAATTTTCTTTATTATGCTTATTGTTTGTTTTGACACTAGAACAATCTTAAATGTGTTTTAAAAATATATCAAATATTTTTTAACAAACGTATCCCCGACGTATCGTATCGGGACTTTTTGAAAATTGCCGTATCGCCGTACCCGTATCGTATCGTATCGTATCACCATATCCGTATCGGTGCTTCCTAGGTTCTAACTAACATACTGCATTTGCATACTAAATGGAGTTAACTTACTGGATTTGCATACTAAATGGAGTTAACGATTTGTCCAAAGTCAGTAATCTCTCTAAAGCAATTAAAATGATTAGCTTTTTTGAAAGAGAATAATCAAACACCTTCTTCAAATGCACAAGACAAAACAAGTTAGAGAATGCTTACAGAGAACATTAAACAAAGAAGGAAATGCTTTTTAGATAGTGACAAAGACCATGGGTTAATGGAATTTTATTACTTTCCGACGCACCTGTAAACTCAAATTTCTAATCGGAGACGGCGTCGAGTCGGCGGCGATCCAGGAGGCTGTCCAGTCAGAGGCGACGACGGCGCAGAAATCGAAACAGGGGATGTCCGTTCGGAGGTGGCAGTGATTCAGTCGGAGGCGACGACGGTGCAGAAATCGAAATAGGGGATGTTCGATTGGAGATGGCGTTGAGTCGGTGGAGATCCAAGCGGCGATCCAAGCGGCTGTTCAATCGGAGGCGACAACAGCAGAGCGAAGGGAAAGAGGTCGGTGGCCTAGCGAAGGGGACCAGCTCTCGGCGGCAGAGCGAAAAAAATACCAGAAATAATGAGGTAAACGAGGAAGGACTGAAGCAGAGAAATTTTAGAATTTAAGAGGGTAAATATAGTCATTTTTATACCTTCAGGATAATCCTGACCCATAAAAGCCATTTTTTAAAAAAAATTTAAAAAGTAGCTTTAGCATCAGTTTTCGAGTAAAATCAGTTTTTGTTAGATGAAAATCATTTTATTTCAAAATCGTCATTCCATACGTAATTTTATAAAAAATCTGTTTTATCAACCTAAAAAGTGGCTTTTTTTACCTAACATCTGCCACCCAAACGCACCCTACAAAACATGTTGATACAAATAACGCTTCCGAGGTACGAGCATAGGTTGATGGACTGCAAGCCATCAAATTTCAGTCCAATGCCCAGCATCAAACTAGTGGGCAGTCGTGTTGCCCTCTGACCCTTCTATTAACATTCACCGTCCAATCTTGATCAGATGTTCTTTAAAGTTTAGGGTTTAAAGGGGCTTTTTACATATTACCTGGCGCCAACTATGATATTCTCATATTACCTGGTTTTTCTCGTGACTTCTGATATCACCTGGAATCGGCACCTAGAGTACCAAAAATGCCCTTCTCTTACGTTTTCTATGCATTTTGTACCCGAAATGCTTCATTCTTCCCAAAATTAGCGATTTACAAGATCATCGAGTTGGGGAAGAAGACATTTCGGGAAAGATCCATCCATAATCGAGGTTCATACCCTCGCTGGCGCCGTCCAACCCGAAAAAAAAATTTATGCCGAAAAACTGTAAAGATAGCGGGAAAGATGAAAAAAAATATGTGATCAAGGGATTTTGATGTAAGAGCAGCGGGAAAGCCCTCCCAACTACAAAAATTAAGATCTACATGTAAAAAAACACAAATAAAGATCACCTATTAGTGTTCGACCACTCCTGGACATGAAATAAAAGGATAAAAATTGGCAAAAACGTGAAATACTCGTCGGTGAGCGATAAGTTCAATGTATATATCTTTATGTGATCCTAATGAAGTAGAAGAGGAGGAAAAATAATGAAGAACGCACAAAAAAAGGGCAAAAATGGATAAAAAATAAGCAAGTTATGACATTTTGAAAATTGCCCATTTATAGTGTTGTCGAGACATGACTTGAGCATTTATCCTGTTGCATATAGCACGATAAAATGACAATCTTTAAAATGTCATAACTTGCTCATTTTTCGTCCGTTTTTGCCCTTTTTTTCGTTCTTTTTTATTTTTCCTCCTCTTCCACCTCATTAGTATCACAGAAAGATATATAAATTGAACTTGTCGCTCGCCGATGAGTATTTTACGCTTTTGCCCATTTTTATCATTTCACTTTCTTCTTTCTTCTTTTTTTTTCTTCTTTTTCCATCATATATCTTATTCAGGTGGAAGAGAAGGAAAAATAAGGAAGAATAAAAAAAAGGCAAAAACGGATAAAAAATGAGCAAGTTATGACATTTTTAAAATTGCCTATTTATAGTGTTGTCGACCACACGACTTGAGCATTTATCGTGTTGCATATAACACGATAAAATAACAATCTTCAAAATATCATAACTCGCTCATTTTTCATCCATTTTTACCCATTTTTTTTTGTTCTTCCTTATTTTTCCTCCTCTTCCACTGTAACATCCGGAAAATTAGTAAGTATCTTAAAACCGAAATTTGACCCTCTTAACGTTTGATTTGATTGTGTTGTGCCTTGTGCAAATTAAAGTTGGTGAGAAGAGCTTTCCAACGCCACCTATTATGTGCGATTTGGAGTTCGGGGTAAAAAGATATGAGAAATTGAATTTGATTAAACGTGACAGCAATCGATCACCATAAGAGACGATCGATCGGCAAGCTGAGCCGATCGACGCCTTACCAAACCGATCGATCGTAGTTACTGGAATTTGTGAATTTTATGTTTCGCGTAAAGCGATCGATCGGCTGTAGTAGCGATCGATCGGCAGTGGCGTATAGTGTTAAAACTGTGCATACGACGATCGATCGCCGTATAGACCGATCGATCGCCGGTTGCGGTTTTGCGTTTTCAAGCTTATCTTTGGGTGGATTTGTTTGGGAAAGATACCATATCCCATTGGGACTTGATTTGCACGTCTCCTATAAGATTTTGAAGCCTTCCCATTGGTTAGAAGTGTCCATGATTTGGAAGATTGGTTTGAGAATAGATTCTCTCCCAACTCTATATAAACCCTAGAGTACTGGCTTATTCTAACCCTAGAACGTCCAGAGAGCTTTCCCTTCTCCTTCCCTCGTTCACCCATCTCCTTGGAGGCTTGTTCTTGTGGGAGTTTGCGAGAGCTTGGAGCTGGAGCTTTGGAAGAAGCGGAAGAGGCGAGAGGCGCGTATAAAGGCGAGATCTTTGGAGGATTAAGTAGGATGGTTTTTCCCCTCTTCTCTCTTTTGATTATATCTGTTTTTGATGAGTATTTTGATTCAACACCATAGTCATTGTTTGGATTCTTGCGAGATGATTGAGTTATGTCCCTATTTCTATGCGTAGTATATCATAAAATCATGTGTGCATTCATGTTTCACTTCTAGATGGGAATTCGCATATAAAGTTGAATGCTTTATTAATTTTCCAGAGGATTAAAGGTTCTGTTATTGTTTAGTTAATGATGTTCCACGTTGAGTTTGTGCTTTTAAGGTGTGTCTTACATTAATTGTCTCGTTTAGGGTTATTAATGTTTATAAACTATGTTATCTTTATGAGAATGCAAGAAAGGAGTGAACTTTAGCAATTCCAGATAATTCTAGGTTCTGTAATTGACTTAGGAGGGGAGTATATGTTCTGTTATTAATGTATTATCATTTATAATGTGTTATTAAGTAAGATAATCAAGTTTAATTAAGAATCCTAATCTCGGCCAGAACTGTTTCTGTGCTGACAGTCGGTGGTAAATAATTCATAACTAATTCAAATTAAATCGGAAAAATATAAAATCAGTGGGGTTAGAAACTAGACTCACAAGGGTATTATCAGTAAACATTTCAGATGTTAAGTCATATTGTACAGAGCACAGTAGCCGTCGGAAGAGGACTGTTGTGCAGGAGATAGTGAGCAGAATATGAGAGAAAATACTAAGTATACAAATATCATCATGTAATATGATATAATGACAATTAATATGTTAATAACAGTAATTGGACTATATACTTAAGCAATATCACAGTAAGAATTGGGTTAGATATAATTCAATTATGAAAGATAATCCCTTGATTCCTTATCTTTGATATTGGTATTATAACACTCTAATGCGAATGAAGAATTCCTATCTAGGGCTGAGCATGAAAGGTACGTATTGATTATATGTTACTCCTTGTGTGAAATGTCTTGTTATTCTATACTACTCCAATGAGTGAGTTATGTGTTGACCAAAGACTTTGATGCTTCTATCCATACTCCTTGAGAGAGAGTCTATTCTGGTAAGAGATACCCTATGTTCTTAGAGTGTTGAGACCTCTATTCCTTTGAGATATATTGCTCATATTGACTACATGATTGTTTCTTCTTCCACTGGAGACCTTGCGAGACTCTCCCTATGGTGGTTTCATAGTATGCTCAAATAAGCCATTGCTAGATCTTGCGAGGTCACTTATAATTATGAAATTACGATTCCATACTGCCCGAAAGGAGGCACTATACATACGTTAGATTGTGGACATTACGGAAGGTCCTCAGTCTCCGCCCATCGTGTCAGTAAGCACTGGTGGGGTCAGCATCCTAGACGCATGGCAAGGTTCCAAAGAGAGAACCCCTAGGGTGGTTCTGGTATGTTTAGTTACTTGCGAGTGACCAGGTTCAGCGAGCAGAAATTGTAACTCCTTTCACTTTCGATGTCTGGAACCTTTATTATGATTATTATTCTCTCCTTACTCATATGTGTAGTAGGAGCCTTATTGATGTTTTCCTTACTTGCGAGTTGGAATTGTTGTGACTAACCTTGCAGGTGTATAGACCTCGGTTCAGTTTAGATGTTGTGAGATGTTCACCATCCCTTGTTATCCTTATTCTCTTCATACCGCTTGTTTTCATTCAGTGGGTTTTTACATCCTACTGAGTATTTCTATGAAATACTCATGCATCCTCTGATGCAGGCGCAAATGGAAATTGAGATCAAGAAGTGCAGTAGTGGAATGGCGGATTGCAGGCGCCGAGAAGAATTTTAAAACGCTTTAGTTATTTGCTTTGCTTTTATTGATGCTTATGACATTATTGGCAATTGTGTGCCATAGACTTATAGGTTTATTTTATTTGACCTTTTTAAATGGATTATTATCATTAAGTAAATTCATTTCATAGTATTCATTGATGTCTATTATTGTATTACACTGATTGCGGGCATAATCGGTTACACGTCCTTTTGAGATGATTGTAATCGGTGAGTAAATCGACTGTTCGGTCTCGTGCCCAGGATCTCTACCTCCATTTGTATATCATTGATTGGCTTCCGCACTCCGATCGAGGTATGGGATTTCGGGGTGTGACATCCACCTCATTAATATCACAGTAAAGATATATAAATATTTTTTTCGCTCGCCGATGAGTATTTTACCGCTTTTGCCCATTTTTATCATTTCTCTTCCTTCTTTCTTCTTATTTTTTCTTCTTTTTTTCATCTTATATCTTATTGAGGTGGAAGAGAAGGAAAAATAAAGAAGAACGAAAAAAATGAGCAAAAACGGATAAAAAATGAGCAAGTTATGACATTTTGAAAATTGCCCATTTATAGTGTTGTCGACGACACGACTTGATTCAAGTCGTGTATTATGTGATCAAGTCGTTATCGTCGACAACACGATAAATAACAATTTTTAAAATGTCATAACTTGCTCAATTTTTATTTTTTTGCCCATTTTTATTGCGTTCTTCCTTATTTTTCCTCCTCTTCTACTTCATTAGGATCACAGAAAGATATATACATTGAAATTATCGCTCGCCGACGAGTATTCCACGATTTTGCCCATTTCCTTTTATTTCATATCCAGGAGCGGTCGAACACTAATAGGTGATCTTTATTTGTGTTTCTTTACATGTAGATCTTAATTTTTGTAGTTGTGGGGGCTTTCCCGCTACTCTTACATCAAAATCCCTTCATCATATTTTTTTTTCCATATTTTTCGCTGTTTTTACAGTTTTTCCGGCATGAAATTTTTTTTTTGGGTTAGACGGCGCCGATGATGGTTTGAACCTCGATTATGGATGGATCTTTGCCGAAATGTCTTCTTCCCCAACTCGATGATCTTGTAAATCGCTAATTTTGGGAAGAATGAAGCATTTCGGGTACAAAATGCATAGAAAATGTAGGAGAAGGGCATTTTTAGTACTTCTAGGTGCCGATTTCAGGTGATATGTGAAGTCACGAGAAAAACCAGGTAATATGAGAATATCATAGTTGGCACCAGGTAATATGTAAAAAGCCCGGTTTAAGGTTTTGTTCCCCCTTTTGCAACAAATTAGGTTTTAAACTTTATTAACCGTTTAGGGCATGAAAAAATCAGTTCATCCACTCCCAAAAATCCACCTGCCAGCTGGATTTTTTTCAGCAGGATGGTGATTTTTTACATATTACCTGACGCCAACTATGGAATTCTCATATCACCTGGTTTTTCTTGTGACTTCTCATATGACCTGGAATCAGCACCTAGACTACCAAAAATGCTCTTCTGTTACGTTTTTTATGCATTTTGTACCCGAAATGCTTCATAATTCCTAAAATTAGCGATTTACAAGATTATCAAGTTGGGAAAGAAGACATTCCCGGCAAAGATCCATCCATAATCGAGGTTCAAATTATCGCCGGCACCGTCAACCTGAAAAAAAAATTTATGCCGAAAAATTGTAAAAACAGCACGAAAGACAAAAAAAATTGTGATGAAGGGATTTTGATATAAGAGCAGTGGAGAAAGCCCTCCCAACTACAAAAATTAAGGACCTGCATATAAAGAAACACAAATAAAGATCACCCATTAGTGTTCGACCCGCTCCTGGACATGAAATAAAAGGATAAAAATGGGCAAAAAACGTGAAATACTCGTCGGCGAATAACAAGTTCAATTTATATATCTTTCTGTGATCCTAATGAAGTAGAAGAGGAGGAAAAATAAAGAAGAAAGCAAAAAAAATGAAGTAAATTATGACATTTAAAAATTGGCATTTTATCGTGTTGTCGACGACACGACTTGATTCCAAGTTGTGTACTATATGACACGGCTTGAATCCAAGTCGTGTACTATGTAACACGACTTGGATTAAGTTGTGTTACATAGTACACGACTTGGATTCAAGTCGTGTCACATAGTACACGATAAATGGGCAATTTTAAAAATGTTATAACTTGCTCATTTTTTATCCTTTTTAGCCCTTTTTTTTTTCGTTCTTCCTTATTTTTCCTTCTCTTCCACCTCAATAAGATATAGGATGGGAAAAGAAGAAAAAATAAGAAGAAAAAAGAAAGTGAAATGATAAAAATGGGCAAAAGTGTAAAATACTCGTCGGCGAGAGACAAGTTCAATTTATATATCTTTCTGTAATACTAATAAGGTGGAAGATGAGGAAAAATAAGAAAGAACGAAAAAAATGGGCAAAAAGGGATGAAAAATGAGTAAGTTATAACATTTTTAAAATTGTCATTTTATCGTGTTATATGCAACACGATAAATGCTCAAGTCGTGTCGTCGACAACACTATAAATAGGAAATTTTAAAAATGTCATAACTTGCTCATTTTTTATCCGTTTTTTGCCAATTTTTTTTGTTCTTCCTTATTTTTCCTTCTCTTCCACCTCAATAAGATATAAGATGGAAAAAGAAGAAAAAAATAAGAAGAAAGAAGAAAGTGAAATGATAAAAATGGGTAAAAGCATAAAATACTCGTCAGTGAGCGACAAGTTCAATTAATATATCTTTTTGTGATACTAATAAGGTACAAGAGCAGAAAAAATAATGAAGAATGAAAAAAAAAATGGGCAAAAACGGATAAAAAATGAGCAAGTTATGACATTTTTAAGATTGCCTATTTATAGTGTTGTCAACTACACGAATTGAGCATATTGTCATGTTGTATATAACACGATAAAATGACAATTTTAAAAAGTCATAACTTGCTCATTTTTCATCCGTTTTTGCCAATTTTTTTTTTCGTTCTTTCTTATTTTTCCTCCTCTTCCACCTTATTAGTATCACAGAAAGATATATAAATTGAACTTGTCGCTCGTCGACGAGTATTTTATGCTTTTGCCCATTTTTATCGTTTCACTTTCTTCTTTTTTCTATCCTATATCTTATTGAGGTTGAAGAGAAGGAAAAAATAAGAAAGAACAAAAAAAATTGGCAAAAACGGATAAAAAATGAGCAAGTTATGACATTTTTAAAATTTCCTATTTATAGTGTTGTCGACAACACGATAAATGACAATTTTAAAAATGTCATAACTCGCTCATTTGTCATCCGTTTTTGCCCATTTTTTTTGCATTCTTCATTATTTTTCCTCCTCTTCTACTTTATTAGGATCACAGAAAAATATATACATTGAACTTGTCGCTCGCCGACGAGTATTTTACGTTTTTGCCCATTTTTATCCTTTTATTTCATGTCCAGGAGCGTCGAACACTAATGGGTCATCTTTATTTGTGTTTTTTTACATGTAGATCTTAATTTTTGTAGTTGGGTGGGCTTTCCCGCTGCTCTTACATCAAAATCCCTTCATCACAGATTTTTTTTTATCTTTCCCGCTGTTTTTACAGTTTTTTCGTATGAATTTTTTTTTCGGGTTGGATGACGCCGGCGATGGTTTGAACCTCGATTATAGATGGATCTTTGCCGAAATGTCTCTTCCTTAACTTGATGATCTTGTAATCACTAATTTTGGGAAGAATGAAGCATTTCGGGTACAAAATGCATAGAAATGTAAGAGAATGACATTTTTGGTACTTTAGGTGCCGATTCTAGGTCATATGAGAAGTTACGAAAAAAATCAGGTAATATGAGAATATCATAGTTGGCCCTGTAAAAAGCTTTCACGTCCAAAACTGTACCCACCAACTTTATTCTTTTTCTTTTCCTCTCTGTCCTGAAGTAGTAGTAACATCTAGTTCATTTTATAACACAAAATCCTACAACTAATGCTGCATAGAGGGAGTCAACTTAGAAAACGAAACCTTTTAACCGAGAGGGAGAGGGATCGTTTACGGTCTCTCTCGCTCTCGCTCGTTCCCTTCAATTCGATTCCTCTGCCCGATTCGCATTATGGGTCTCTGGGAAGAATGTTCCATTTTGCATAAAGGTGAGACTTTTTCAATTTCTACAGTGATCCTGCTACCATTTTTGCTGTTTTTTTAGGAAAAATAA